>JALPQD010000289.1:1332204-1908168 GCA_023101885.1 Typhlomys cinereus
GATGGAAGGATCCCAGGAAAGTCTCAGGCCTCAATCACACTGGAGGATGAAGAGGCTGGGCTCTGATGTTGAAGATGACAGCAGCCAGGATGGAGACAATGGGCTCTGATGTTTTCAAGGAACAGCTGAGTTCCAACATCAGCAATGAACAGCTGCAAGGTCCACAAGACTAGGCTCCAGCTCAGTGAGAACAGCAGCAAGGTCAAAAGGGCTGAGCTCTGACATCAGCCAAGAACAGCAGCAGCAACAACGAAGAAGACAGCAGTGCAACCACAATGGATGCAACAGCAAGTTGACAAAGGATAAGGAAAGAGCAAGTCTGTTCTCCTTGCACTTCCTTCTATCTGGTCCACCACTGGAAACCACCACTGACTATGGGCTGGGTCTTCCATGTCAATTAAGCAATCACCTGCAGACTTGTTCAGGGGCTTCCCCAACCATTGATTCTTCACAACCATGGCCCAAACAGCCTGCATCTGTTAAGTTGGCACCTGAATCTAACCATCACAGGCATGGAGGCATCTGTGTTTCTCTGTTTGAATTGGAAGTTGGAGTTAATACTGAAGGAAGAAGAAGAGGGGAGGATTTAAGGACCAAGAAAAAGCTCTAAAACAGAGATCAAGAGGATGAGCACAGGAGAGAATGAAGTAGATGATGGAAAAATTTATGGAACACCCTTCTTTATGCTCCAAAATAGAAGCAGATGATGGAGGTGGCAATTTGATGACATCACTTGTCTCTAAAGAAATTTAGGGGTCAGGTGAGTTCTCATGTGTCTCTTGTTGTAAGGGAAAAGCTTCAGGAAAGGATTAAAGGATGTCAGAATGGACTCCCCTCATTCAAGGTCTAAGACGACTTCAGAATGGAGAGAGGAGCTAGAAAGGCAGGAGGGAAGATCATCAGCAAGTTATAATGCAGCTAAGCTGTGTAAACTCCCAAGATTTCTGGGTATATGTGTGTAGCCTTGATACAAATTAGTTTTGTATCCTTTACTGTGTCTCGTTATGCAGAGAAAATAAAATTCTTCTCTTTCAGACAAATTGACCTTGGGAAGTTAACTCCATCCCCTAAAGCCTACATTGGGATGATTGTGGTTAATCAGAAATGCAGATTAAGAGAAACATATTTGGGCTTAATAGCGCAAGGACCTGTGGCCAGCACTATCATTAAGTGTTTTGCATTTTATGGAAAGTGGTGTCTGGGCATGTGTGCCAGAAACCTCAAAGTTGAATAATAACATATAAGGTGAAACTTACCACATCAAAGAAATTGTTAGATTGATAGGACAAAAAAGAGAAGGCAATTTTATAGGAGCTAGACAGGTAGAGGAAATGTTGATGAATGAGACTACAGTTTCAGTTTTGTAAGAAGATGAAAGTTCTGGAGATCAGATACAAAACAATATGTTCCAATACAACACAAATGAAGTAGCCATTAAATCTGACTTGGATAATAAATTGTGTGTGGCATGTCTTATTTATTTGATAAATACAATGTATAATACAAGTATTTAGAAGAATTAGGAGCTTAACTTGCTTTCACTATATATGCCCACATTAAAATTATAGGATTAGCTTCACTCGTGTGTGTGTGTGTGTGTGTGTGTGTGTGTGTGTGTGTGTGTATAAATGATGCTCTGTAAATGTTAACTAAATTTTCTTTTATACCACAGCCCAATGTTTTAAAAGTCTTTAGAAAAATAAGAAGAAAACAGACACATATGTTGATGCTAGCTTATGTAAAAGACAGAACCATGATGAATGGGAACCTTGGAAAATCAATGTTAGATGTTTGTTCAAAACTTCTATCCCATCCTCCTCCTGCAAGCATGTTGCTCACACATCACCACACTCATGCAGCTCAGCTGAGGACTTGGGTGTGGCCTGACACAAAGGCAGAGGTGTAGACCAAATGGCATCTCTATCATCCTGGAAGTCAGTAGTTGAGTGACTAAACTGACAAAGAAACCAGGAATCAATTCCTAACCTCTTCCTGTTACTAAATCCTCTGGAACAATCCATGTGGAGCAGGATATTGAACATATGTCACACAGGTGAGACAGTGGTAGATGTTCAGGTGATGTGGCTACATGTGCCTCAGTCTGCCCGTCTCTGGGCACAGGTTCCTAGGGGTGACATAATCATGAGAAGGAGTTGATTATAAACTGAAAACATCATAGACTGTGCTGGTGAGAACATTAGGCAGTCATAAAATATGCAACATGTGCATGGTACTTCTTAAAGTATTGAAGACAAGAAATGTAAATCTTAGTCCAACTTGTTAAGAAATTTAGTCTTCTGTCTTCCACTCAAGGTAGGGCTGCTGCATCTAGTAATCCACTACAATGACAGTTATCTTCACCAGTCCTGCACAATGGCTGACTTAGCAACATTCTCCCATAAACTAGCAACGATAACAGAGGAAATAATTACATGCAGTGGGAACCTTTGGGACTAGGGCTAGACAGGTGAAGAGGAATGACCCTATCAGTGGAAAAGACCACTTAATCTGCCATAGAGGCCTGAATTCCCACTAGAACAGACAATTCAATGGGCCCATACAAGCAGACAGACAGAGTTGAAGGGAGTGAGATGGATTGGTGAAGGGAAGGGAGGTTGGAAGAGAAAAGGGGTGGGAGGGAGGGAGGAGAGAAAGTAGAGACAATCACTCATTTTTGCTTATAAAAACTAGAAAAAATAAAATAAAAAATTTAAAAAGAGAATAAAAAATAAATTTAATCTTCTGTAAGTGATACGGCCTATGGAAGAATATCAGAGAAACTGAGATTCATTGACCATACAAGGCAAAAGGGCATGGCTATGCAGCAGTGGAAAGTGTAACTAAGTGCAAGGAATAAAGTAGTTCAGCCGAGAGTATCCCTGAAGGTGGGAGGGACATGCTTGAAGTAGAGCAGATGGTCATTCTTTTTGTTTCTGTTCTTAAAGTACACAGTCCCCAAAAGTACCTTGGTAGCAAATTTTCTTTTCACAAGAATATGAGATTCTTTTCTTTCATCTGATCCTAGAGCAAAATCTCAAAGAAATCGAGGAGCTTGGTCCTAGTGTTTAGTCAGTGGAGTCTTGACCCCTGCACATAGTGGAGAAAGAGGAAATGGACATGGAGAAATACAGATGCTATACGGACATGTATATGGGAACTGACAGAAAGATAGAGGCTAGAATGAGTAAACCGAAGGCATGCGTCTTTCACAATATGTGGGCAAATAGGCAGACATGCATCTTTCCCACATTTCACGAGAGCTCACCAAGGAGCTCCTCTCAAATAATTAGATTCCAGAGATCCAAGGGGCTAAGGAGAACAGCAGTTGCTCCTCATCTTACTCCATCTGACTCTCCCTGAGTTTGTTCAGTGTTCAGAGAACCACAGTATGACAGTCTCTGCATCTCTCTTATCCTAGATTAAAACCCCAAATCCCAATTGTTTTTACTAAAATCCTAAAATAGGAGAAATTTAAGATGCCCCTTTCATACAAACCTGTGTGTATATAAGAAACTATGAAACAGGATTGATAGACAAAACACCAAGATTTGGAAAATCACAACTGAAATGCACTCTGGTAAATTAGTAAGGACCCTTCCTTGCTGTCAAAACTCAGCTGCCTTTGTCAGCACAAGGTTATGTCTCTTACCCCTTGCCTTCCTTCTGTGGAAGAGCTTTCACACAGCACCCCAAGCCTTTGCTGTCATAGCCTCCTGCTCCTCATCAGTGGACATCATTCTTTCCTCCAGATGTCAGATACTCCCAGAAGTCCTGAAGCCTTCGCTGACATCAAGAACAAAATCCAACCTGTTTTCATTTCCTGGGCTCCAAATTCAGCAACACCATAAGAGTGTGGGCTAGTGTGGTCCACAAGCAAGGATAATGTGAATGTCTGTGAAGCCTTCCATAGGAAAGTACAAACTAATTGATAAGCAATTACATCGATTTTCTATAGAAGGCATTGGTACATTCTTACTATTAGTGCACATTAATTTTAATTTTACAAAATGTGTTCCTCATAATATTTTCATACATCCATATGACATATGTTGACAATATCTACCTACTTTTTATTACTGCTATCTATTTTTTTTGTGCGTATGTGCGTAGGCCAGAGGTTGACATCAAAGTAACTTTCCTTAGTTGCCACTCTATCTTCTGTTTTTGAGCCAGGGCCTCTCAGTGAATCGGAAGCTTGCTGTTTCAAGTAGCCTGGCTGATTAGCCAGCTCCTGGGATCCTGCCAGTTGCTGCCCCTTGGTTCAGTCGTTGCCAGCACATGCAGCCATCTCAATGGTTTTCATGGTTTCTGGATGTCTGAATTTTGCTTTTCAGGCTTATACAGCAACCAGTTTACCCACTTTACCTCTTCCATTATTATTTTTACATTTATATTTAATTATTTGAGAAGAGAGAGAAAAAAGTGTGTAGTGTGAGGGGGATACACATGTGCCACAGCATACATGGAAGTCAGAGGACAACTTTAGGAAGTATAGTCCCTCCTTCTAAATTTTGGGCTCCAGGGATTAAATTCAGGTCATCAGGTTGATATACAGATACCATTACCTGCTGACCTACTTTGCAGGCATCCATTATTATTTAAAGGGTATTATCCTCACCTTGTATTCAGCAAGTTCTACATGCATCATTTGTTGAAAGTCTGCCATGAGGCAGTTTACCTTCCACTGTTTTAATATCTCTTTATTGTTTAATACTTCATTGACTTTTATAATATGATCTCAAGTAATTCTCATTAATTAGTCTAACAATATCATCAGAAAGGAAAATTATGCAGATAAAACTGGATTCAACCATCCTCCACGTGCTGAGCCAGGCCGCTCATGAAGGGATATTGCCTGTGTGGCAGTCTATCAGTGTGACACAGCCATGTAAGTAGAGTGAGGAGAAGTAAGGAGACATATCTCAAAACTGTAGTTTTAAAAGTCCAAGACTGGCCACCTGGAGTGTAAGTCACTTCACAAGCAGGCAGTCAATGAGGCACACTGAGAAATGTACGCTTTCTAAGGTGGGTAACGTCTGGGGACATGAGGTTAAGGATACCAGGAATTCACTTCCTTGTTTCTTGTCTAAATCACAGTCCAAGCTAGAATGACCATCCCTAATCCATATGGAGTAAATGGATGAGGAGCATCCAGTCACCACCAGTCATGGCACATTGTGGGTGTCAGGGGGCAGCGCCTCTCATGCCCAGGGCCTGTCTCACAGACTGGGCAGTGCCCACAGTTAGAATAAAAGGAGACAAGAACAGAGCACCTCCATCTACTCATCTCCACCGTGCCCTCAGATCAACACTGCCTGTTGTCTCGGTAAGTGTCCCCTAGGGGCTGGAATAGACCTTACTTAGAAGGATGGTAAGACCAGAGCTAGAGGGAGCCTGGGCAAGGACACACAGACTGATGCCATGATGGCAGAGGGCCTTAGTTAGTGGAGACTGATGGAGGGGGCAGAGGACAATCTAGCACCCATAGGAGGCATAAGCAAAAATGGGCCTGTGTGATGTAAGTCTCTGAAGAGGGCAGTCTGTGGCTCAGCGAAATGATCCCCAGGATGAGACACAGAAGCAGAGGACTGCACATCTTAGGCTTCAGAGAACACAACCCTGGTTCAGCATTCAGAGGAGGAACGGGAGTGTAGATTAGCAGGAGTTCCTTTGAGCTTGGGAATCTCGAAGAACCCCCAGTCTGGGATTTTTCAGCACAGTTCCCAGAATAATGCAGACACTCCCACGTGGACATAATCTGTGCCATTCTGTCAGCCTGAGCAGGTGGTGCATCCAGCCTCTGTGAGAACTGGCCTGGGGTCAGGCATGGATTCATGGCCCTAATTTTTAGGGAATGATATGGTCTTTAGGCTTAGGTTAAGAGAGTGAGCTTACTGGGCTAGTAATCTGCATGGTCTTTTGTAAGAGTTATATGAGAATTAAAATCATCTTACAAGTTATGACAAGAAGCATGATTACTTCTTTCTTCTTAAAAATTAATGTTTTAGCCAGATGAGTCAGTGGATATGGCAGCACACTTGAGTTCTGGGTCCAACTTGAGGACCCCGATTAGATCTCTGCAGACCAAGTGGTAGAAGAAAAGTGACTTCTCAGAGTTGTCCTCTGACCTCTGCAGGTGTATAGTGACATAGTCACACCTGTTTGTTGGCTCCACTTCTTTCGGATAAATAAAATGAATACTTAACAAAAAAGGAAATTAAAAACATATTTCCCCTAAAATGACCTAAAATGGGTGATTTCAGAATCGGAAGATATATTTGGAATATATTTATTTCTTGGTTCAATTACAATTTTCCGACTCTTTTAATGGCATTTGGCTTTTATTCATTATTATCGAATATCAGCTAGAAATCATTGCCAGACATATATAAGTTTTTTTCAGTTTCTAAGGAAATTATGATGATAATATGAGAAAAGAGGGCATGAGAAGTAAAACTATTGGAAATGGTGTTTCTGGGGGTCCCCATAAGCTAACACGGTAGAGTATGCAGGGTGAGCTCACTGTTCTGAGTTTGCTGTGTGTTTGATTCTTCCACAGCTCCGGAACACTTGCCACCAGAGATGTCCTGCCAGCAGAGCCAGCAGCAATGCCAGCCCCCTCCCAAGTGCACCCCCAAGTGCCCTCCCAAGTGCACCCCCAAGTGCCCTCCCAAGTGCCAGGCCCCAAAATGTCCCCCAAAGTGTCCCCCCAAGTGCCCTCCTCCTTCTTCCTGCTGTAGCCTTGGTTCCGGGGGCTGCTGTGGCTCCAGCTCTGGGGGCTGCTGTGGGTCCAGCTCTGGGGGCTGCTGCAGCTCTGGGGGTGGCGGCTGCTGCCTGAGCCACCACAGGCCCCGCAGGTCCCTTCGACACAGACACCAGAGCTCTGGCTGCTGTGGCAGCAGTGGTGGCAGCAGCTGCTGTGGGGGCAGCAGTAGTGGCAGCAGTTGCTGTGGAGGCAGCAGTGGTGGCAGCAGCTGTTGTGGTGGAAGCAGCTGTGGCAGTGGCCAGCAGTCTGGAGGCTGCTGCTGACCAGGGCCATGAGGACATCGTACCAACGGTGCAGGAAGAAGCCAAGTGCAGAAGACTTGACCCTGCCAACCACCCCCTTCCTTCTTCTGTCTTCCATGGCCTGGGCTGCAAGATGCTGGCATCCTGTATGAAGTCATGAGTTTCACAATAATAAAGTCTACCCTGTTGATCTCAACCAAAGCCTTGTTTGTTTGGCAACCATCATTCTCACAAGTCAGTAACAGGAGCTCAGTTGTACCCACTGAACAGAAGCTGTGATGAGGGATTATGGCAGGCTTTGTGGCCAGTCACTGACCAGAATACAGGGAGTAAGGCCTCTGTCTCCTCCTGCATGCAGAAGCCCAATCAAGTTCTCACGTATGCAGTCTGTCCTCATTCCTCTCAAAACTACGTGTGTTTTCTGATTGTGGGACTATTGTTCTTTATGAGAATTATGGTAGAATTCTAACAGCTGACATGAAGCAAGACGGATGAAGGGCTTAAAGTCTTCACTGCAGTGAAATCTGAGGATAAGCCATGTGCCTATCACCGACTAACAAAAGGGCCTGAGCATAAAAACTCAAACTTAGCTCAAAACTAGGATAGGAGACATTAAAGGAAAATCATTGAAAAATATTAATTTTGAGTGATTCCATGATTACACACTAACACAATGTGAAAATGGAAAGAGATTACTCGTGTTGCTGAAGACCGACAGACTTCGATGTAGAAAAATGAGGCTAGAACTGAGCTAGACACTTCCTACATCCAGGACAGCTAGCAAAGTGTTGAAGTGTGCTCTGTTGGTGTTATGGTTACATTTCAGTGTCAACTTGATGGTCGCAGATTGTTTGGAGCACAGTTGTGGAGAGTTGATGGTTGGAGCAGACCCCTGACCAAGTCTGCAGGTACTTGCTTAATTGATGTGGAAAACCCAGCCCACAGTATGCGGTACTTTTTGGTGGTGCACTGGATAATAGGAGGTTCAAGGAGGAGGGCCTCGCTCTTCCCATACCCTTTGTTGACTTACTGTTGAGTTCACTCTACAAGCATTGTTGACTTTTTACAGCATTGCTGCCTTTTTTTCGTTGCTGCTGCTACTACTGTTTCTGTCCTTGGGCTGATGCAGCTCCATCTTTTCCACTTTGCCGCTGTTCCCACTGCCCTTGGAGCTTGGTGTCTAGGCCTTGCTTCTGCTTGCTGTTCACTGATGATATAGGAACCCAGCTATTCTTCACTAGCATAGGAACACAGTGTCTTTGACCCTCCAGTAAAGTAGACATTTAAGACCTTCTTCTTGGGATGTTTCAGCTTTGTGAGACATTCCCGTCAAGTGACTACTTTGAAGGGCACCTATTTTTTGTTGTGAGTTAATTTAATAAACATATATACCAAAGGATTAAGGGCATTCATGGTTTTATTCAGATGTAAACACCGTGAACTGCAGTATTTCTTATCTGCCATGATGTGCCCACTGTTACAATGGTGGCACAATGGTTATGGACATACTCACCCAATCCTTGATTGTAACCAGTCAAAAATCCATGACCAAAGAGGACTTGGGTCTCGTGAATAACCTATTATTGGTAATTACTAAAAGTGATATAGCATCATACTACCTTCTAAGCATCTTTGTTAATATCCATAAACAAACACTACTGTCATCCTGAAACTAAGAAGCCAGACTGCAATGAATGGAGGTGAATGTTGAGGCTCACGGCTTTCACAAGTGACACCCAAGTTTCCAACTGTACCAAAAATGCTCATTGAATCACACCTGTAAGATTGTGAAAAAGGGATCACAAAAATATAAGAGCTGAAAGACCGGGAGAAGAGATGCTTAATGACAAAGAATAGAAAATTCAGGGGGTTGAAAACATATCAACATTATTTTATAATATTCTTGGACAGAAGTTAGGCCTCATCAGCTTAAAGCTTTTAAATTGAAATGAGATCTAAACCATTTATTAATAGTTTTAGAAATAAAATTCTTTCTCCAGACATTTGGAATTAATGAGAGTTTAACCCACTTTCATGTGTCCCAAAAGTATATAAAATTTAAAACATCAGGATCAGTTGAATTACATTTTAAATTTTTTCATGTATATAAAATTGTATTTCCTCTTACACTGCGAAGATCAATGCTTTATCATTAACAATTATTCAAAAGGTTAGAGACAGGGAACAACAAAACTGACTTCCTTGAGCGGTCTTTGGAATTTGGTGAAAAGACCATCTTTTCAGACTGTATTACTTCTGCCTAGGGCTGGGCAGTGTTCTCTTACATTCCTGTAAAATGGAGAATGAAGCTGCCTTGATAAATGGAAACATGCAGAAAGAAAGATGCTTACCCTGACCACATGCCTGAGCACTCAGAGCTCACAAACCCAGCTTCAGTTGTGTCCTGCAGCAAGTTTGCTGTGCATGGATCACCACACTCATGCAGGACTTGTGAGGTGCTCCTCTCAGAGGCAGAGGCATGGCCCAGATGGCATCTCAGCTCCCTCATTCTATAAGCCATGGGTGGAGGTGAGCTGACTGCCATTGTGGAAATCCAGCAATCAATGACTGACCTCTCCCTGGTACTAAGCCCCTCTGAACAGCCCAAGCCGAGCAGAACAACTGTCAGAGCAGCTGAGACAGCGGCAGATGTTGAAGTGATGTGGACACATGTGCCTCATTCTGCTCGTCTTGGCGCATAGGTTCCCAAGGTGACCTAAGTCATTGGGGGAGCTGTTTATCAGCGCAGATCTGTGGCAACGTTCTACATAGAAGACTTTCAATGATGTCCTGGAGGTTGACCCCACCCACTACTGTGCTCTGCTCCTGATCCTACCTCTCCTTCAATCCTTCTCTTATATCATAGCCTCTCCTTAACAGTTTCTGTATTGTTGGATAGGAAAGGATCTTAGAGCACAGATATGATGCAGCCTTGTGCAAGAAGAACAAAATAGAAAATAAAAAATAATCTGAGTACTGAATACCTACAACCCTACAATATTCACCTGGAACCACCAGCTAAATCTCTTCCCACCTGGAGGCTCAGGGACCTTTGCAGAAGAAGGGGTCAATAAGACTGTAAGAGCCTAAAGATAGGGAGTTCCGTTGCTGGACAGCTCACTCCTCTCAAGATAAGGCAGCCATATCCAGGACCTCAAAGCACTGAGAATTGAACTCATCAGAACTGCACAGTGGTGAACATGTCAGCACACCCCGATGGACTGGTGCAGATCTCAGGAGAAATAGTTTTAGTCTGTAAGATTCCTAGGGACAGGGGGTCAGACAGAGGTAGGGAAATATTTTTGTCAGTGAGCTGCCCAAGGAAAGGGCTCTTTGTCTGCCAGTGAACTGTGATCCCCATGAGAATAGATGATACAACAGGAACCTCAGGACCCATAGCACTAAGGGACAGGAGAACAGGATGGAGTAGACTGGGTCCACATAGGGATGGGAACGAGGGTGGATTGAAATGGGATAGGAGTGAGAGGGAAGAGAAGGAAGGGAAGAAGGGAGGAAGGGAGAAGGAAACCAGGAAGGCAAAGAGCATATATATAAAAATGAAAATTTTATAAATTTATTTAAAAAGAAATAAAAGGTAGTCAAGAATAAAATAAAATAATAAAATAAATTAAAAATAAAAGAATTTACATAATATATATGACAAATGGTAGAAAATTGGTAGATGAGAGACAGAATGAGTCATGATAAACTGGAGACATACATCTCTCTATGTATGTACTCACACTGCATTTATTAATAAATTCACAAATGTTCTCACCATGTTTCTTTGAGCTTATCTCACATGTCCGTGGGAGAGAGGCATTATTCTCAAAGTCAGAGCAATTTAAGAGTCCTTCAGAGGCTAGAGCAAGAGTAAGTTCCACATGATGGGACTTTGATTAATGACTTGACTGAGATTGATTTCAGCCCTTTTCATTGAAATAGTGAACACATAGAGATATAAATATCTGTCACACAGAGCTTATGGGCTTACGAAAAAGTAGCAAAATGGGGTTTTGACAGTATTAAAAAAATCATGCAAGCAGCATAAACTGAGTGCTGAGATGTAGGACTTCTGCTGTTAGACTCTCCTGAAGCCCCACAGGCAGAGGAGCCCCCACCAAACACAAAGGGATAGACCTGAAGAGCCTGGACCCACTCTATTCTTACTCTGTCTCCCCAGCGGATGCCATCTTCTCCTTCCAGGTATGGCCTTCTGGAATCCCTGACCTCACAGCAGGCCACAGTCACAGCCACTGCTGTGCTGCCCTCATGCTCTGGTCCTGCTGCAGTCCCACTGCTGCCCATCAAGGTCCTCTCAAGTTGCAAGGAGCTATTACAAAGCAGGCAGCTGGCACATGCGCTCTGATTTTCCCAGCTTCGTTTTAGGGATGAATTTTAGTCTTTTTCATGTTACACATGTACATACAACATTGTTACTACCCCCTCCTTACTCCCCCCTCCCACCCACTGTCCTCCACCACCTCCCTTCCCAGGAACACCTTCACGTCTTGCTTTTGGTTTCTACACTGGATTCAACCTGGGACCCCAATGTGATTTTGGGATTGCTTCAGTGTATTCTATTTTAGAAGGAAACTTCACTTTAATTTTCTGATCCTTTGTTAGACATTAATTATAAAAATAGTAGGCTTCATTGAGAAAATTTCACATATGCATGTGATAAACATCGACTATAAGTATTGCCCCTCAATTTTTTTATACAGAAAAAAGTCTTCACACAGTACGCACTAGGTTACATACTTTTGTTTCTCATAACAGTTCTAGTACCATTAATAATAGGCATTGTTTTCGCTTCTATTTCCTTCCTTCCTTCCTTCCTTCCTTCCTTCCTTCCTTCATTCCTTCCTTCCTTCCTTCCTTCCTTCTACCCTTTCTTCCTTCCTTCTACCCTTTCTTCCTTCCTTTTTCCCTTCCTTCCTTCTTTCTTCCCTTCCTTCTTCTTCCCTTCCTTCCTTCCTTCTTCCCTTTCTTCTTTCTTCCCTTCCTTCCTTCTTTCCTTCCTTCCTTCTTTCTTGCCTTCCTTCCTTCATTCATTCATTCCTTTCTTCCTTCCTTCTTTCTTCATTTCTTCTTCCTTCCTTCCTTCCTTCCTTCCTTCCTTCCTACCTTGTTTCCTTCCTTCCTTCTTCCTCCCTCCCTCCCTTCCCTCTTTATTTTTTTCTTTTCTTTCTTCTTTCTTTTTCATTCTTTACTTTCTTCTTTCTTTTTCTTTCTTTCTTTTTCATTTTTTCATTACTTACATCTTTCTTTTTCTTTATCAATCTCCTTCTTTTTATAATCCTACAGTGGTTTTAATCAACCACTTAAATGAACTTCCATTAAATTCTAATACTCTAGATGAATGGGAAGATGAACATATTCAATTGATTATAAACTCAGTTTAACAGTGACCAGCCAAGTCTCCAGGCCAGGATTCTACCTATTTGAAGTTTACACTGTGTAATACAGACAAAAAGTAGCAGAGGGGAGCAATAAAGAGAAGAAAACTTACATAAAATATAGCAATTTACTAGCCCAAGTCTGGACCTAGAGAACACATCAATTAAGGAAGAGATGGCAAAGTGACAGACTGAACAATGAGATGCTCTTTCCAGCTCATGTGTGTGAAGACAAAGATGCAAGGAATCCACTTCCTTACTTGAAGTCAGTATCACAGTTGAAACTGGATTCAACATCCCTAACCCACGTGGAGAAGGCTGGTGAGAAGCATCCAGTCATCACCAGTCACAGGACCATGTGGGCGTCAGGGGGCAGAGCCTCCCATGCCCAGGCCCTGTCTCACAGGCTGGGGCAGAGCCCGGGATCAGAATAAAAGGACCTGGGAACAGAGCACTTCATCCACTCACCTAGTGAAGTGTCCACAGATCTTGTGCTGCCTGTGACCTTGGTAAGTGTCCCCTGGGGCTGGGCAGCCTCTGTCCCAGAAGGAAGCCCAGAGCAGAGCTGAAGTGGGCATGGCAGGGAAGCAAGGCTTCAACATCTGGAGACCATGTTGACGGGGCACAGAGCATGAGGGAGCATGAGTGGTGGCGGCAAGGGGAATCCTGAAACCCTTGGACACATGCAGCTTCCATCTCTGAAGAGAACAAAGCTTTTCATTTGAGGGGGCACCTTGTGATGCTGAAACAGGGGGAACTGTGTACCAGACAGGCCTCAAGAAGGGGAAACCTCTTGATAGCACAGCACTAGTCCAGCTGGGAAGAAACACCTGGAACCAGCATAGGGCATCAAGAATCTTGGGGCTTGGAAAAGTCACAGAGCCATGGTGTCAGGTAGGACTCCACAAGTCTAGGAATGATAAGTAAGCATGAGCCCTGGTCACCTGCTCTGAGACTGACCTGAGATCAGGACCTGACTTCACATACGAAGGAAGTGATGAGGCCAATCTTTCATTTCCTTTCTGGTTTTTCATGTGTAGGTGGGTGTGAGAGTGTTTGTGTGTGTATCAGAGGGCACTTGAATGCTTCAGTGTGTGTGCCTGTGAATGCCCAAGGGGGACATCTGGTGTCACCCTGGATATTGCATTGCTCTTGGGCTTCACCTGTTTTACCTTCAAGGGCCAGAAATGGATGCCTCAGATAATTCAATCCAACATTTTTATTCCCATGGGATGTGGAATCCTACTTCAAGTCTCTTTTCTTTTGGGGCAAAGGTTCTTACCCTGAGGCATTGTTTCATTCCCTAGTTTTTCCCTAAGGAAGTAACCTACTGATATTGTAACATTTTCTTTCATCATAATAATAAGTATTAACTTCATAACCATCAAGGAAGTCACATAAGAACTACCCTCTGACAAAAATTAATAGCAATAGCATGTACTAAATGATCTTACAAAAGCTGTTCATCCAAGAATTCAATAGGAGGAAGATCATAAAAATTATGAGGAGTTAAACTGGTAGGGATGATATTTCTACAAATATCAGTGACACCTAGAAGTCCAGTGCATAAACAATGTCTCAAGAGTCCTGTTTTGACAACCGTTTGATTGTTTTTCAGCTCCAGAACACTCATCCATCGACATGTCCTGCCAGCAGAGCCAGCAGCAGTGTCAGCCCCCTCCCAAGTGCACCCCCAAGTGCCCTCCCAAGTGCCAGGCCCCAAAATGTCCCCCAAAGTGTCCCCCCAAGTGCCCTGCTCCTTCTTCCTGCTGTAGCCTTGGTTCTGGGGGCTGCTGTGGCTCCAGCTCTGGGGGCTGCTGTGGCTCCAGCTCTGGGGGCTGCTGCAGCTCTGGGGGTGGCGGCTGCTGCCTGAGCCACCACAGGCCCCGCAGGTCCCTTCGTCGCAGACATCAGAGCTCCGGCTGCTGTGACAGTGGTGGCGGCAGCTGCTGTGGCAGCAGTGGTGGCAGCAGCTGCTGTGGCAGCAGTGGTGGCAGCAGCTGCTGTGGCAGCAGTGGTGGCAGCAGCTGCTGTGGGGGCAGCAGTGGTGGCAGCAGCTGTGGCAGTAGCCAGCAGTCTGGAGGCTGCTGCTGACCATGGACTTGAGGACCTCAGACAACCAGCGCAGGAGGAAGCCAACTACAAAAGACCTGCCCCTGCCTACTGACCCTTCCTTCTTCTGTCCATTGTGCCCTGGAGTGTGAGATGCTGACATCCTCTGTGAAGTTATGAATTTCACAATAATAAAAATCTAACTAATCGAGTTGTACCAAAGCCTTGGATTTTTTGGGAATGCTTAATCCTCACATGTCAGTTTTAGAAGCAGGGTTTCAACTGTGCCCACTGAACAGAAGTTCTGATGAGGAATGATAATATCTTGGCCAGTCACTGAACAGGGGATGGGGAGTCAGGTTTGGGTCTCTTCCTGCACATTGAGAGAGCCAGTCAAACCCACACATATGCTGTCTCTCCTCATCCCTCTTGTAACTACAAGTGTGTCTGCTGGTTGTATGCCTATTGTTCTTCACGAGCACTAACAGTTGACATGAAGCAAGACTGAAGGACTGAAGCAAGGGCTGGAAGTCCTCCCTGTGGTGGTGAAATCTGAGAACAAGCCATGTGCTTATCATGTAATAATAACAGAAGAGCTAGGTTTACATAAGAATTGCAAACTTAGCTCAAAACTTCTAGAAGATGATAAAAGAAAATCATTGAAATAAATGAATTTTGAGTGATATTGTGATTAGATACTAAGACAACAACAACCACCACCAAGAGATAGTCTGTTTTGTTGAAGACCCAAACTTTGAGTAATGATGCTCTGGAACTAAGATTGAAACTTCATCCTTCCAGGATATTTTTCAGAGTGAGGAAGGATACTGTGTTGCCTGTCTTTGGATTAGGGGCATCCATGGTCTTACTCAAGTGTGAACTTTATGAACAAACTTCTAATTGTCCTTCTAAGCATTTTGTGTCCACCGGTGCAGGAATGATCTAATAGCTCTTGAGAATGAGGAAACGAAGGACTCTGTGATTAGATTTGATACCCACATCACCAGAAGGAATCCATGCCTGCAAGTAAAACCAGCCCCAACCCATGACCAAGGATTTCTGACGTCCCACAAAGAAGCTATAATTGTTGCTTAGTTACATTAACATAAAAGCATCATCCAACTTTCTAAACATCTGTGTTAACACCTACAGACAAAGGCAATTGTCAGCCTTATCCAAACTGTCCTCTCCAAGAAGTGAATGGAGGCGAATGCTGAGAATCCTGGTGGTGCAAGTGCTAAGTGGCAAGTGAGTTCTCAGTTCTAACCTAGACATCCATATCAACCTGTATTGTGAGGGATCATTGTGAAAGAGGAATGGAAGGAATGCAAGAGTTGAAAGATAGGGAGAAGAAGTGCTTAATGACAAAGGATAAAAAAGGCAAGGATGTGAAATAGATACCCACATTTCTTTGTAATCTTTCTGGGTTAATTCTTAATTGTTTAATTTTTAAGATTGAAATGAGAGCTGCATCATTTGCCATTTGTTTTAGAAATATGCTTATTGTAGACATGTAGAAGTAATGAGAGTTTAACATACTTTCAATACATGCCAAAATAGTATATTAAAATTATAACACTAGCAGCAAGCAAATGACCATTTGATTACCATTATTCCTATGCTAAATTGAATTTTTCTTACACCATTAGCACCATTGTTTCCTCAGTAACAATTATTTGAATGATTATAAATGGGAAACATACAAAACTGATCAATTTCTTGGTGTTTTTCTCCGGAACTTGGTGAAAAGGCCATGTTACCAGATTGCATTAATTGTGCCTAGGGCTCAGCAGTACCCTCTAACATCCCGTATTTTGGAGAAAAAAGATTCTTGACAAATGGAGACACACAGAAAGGAAGATGTTTACACTGAACACATGCCTGAGCCCTCAGAGCTCACAGCCCCAGCTTCAGGTCTGTCCTGCAGCAAGGTTGCTGTGCACGCATCACCACACTCATGCAGGACTTGTGAGGTGCTCCTCTCAGGCAGAGGCATGGCCCGGATGGCATCTCAGCTCCCTCATTCTATAAGCCATGGGTGGAGGTGAGCTGACTGACATTGTGGAAATCCAGGAATCAATGACTAATCTTTCCTTGGTACTAAGCCCTCTGGAACGGCGCTAGCAGAGCAGAACAACTGTCAGAGCAGCTGAGACAGCGGCAGATGTTGAAGTGATGTGGACACATGTGCCTCACTCTGCTTGTCTCAGAGCATAGGTTCCCAAGGTCACCTAAGTCATTGGGGGAGCTGTTTATCAGTGCAGATCTGTGGCAACGTTCTACATAGAAGACTTCCAATGATGTCCTGGAGGTTGACCCCACTCACTACTGTGCTCTGCTCCTGATCCTACCTCTCCTTCAATCCTTCTCTTATATCATGGCCTCTCCTTAACAGTTTCTGTATTGTTGGATGGGAAAGAATCTTAGAGCACAGATATGATGCAACCTTGTACAGTGCAAGAAGAACAAAATGGACAACAAAAAATAATCTGAGTACTGAATACCTAAAACCTCACAATATTCACCTGGAACCAGGCCAGCTAAATCTCTTCCCATCTGGAGGCTCAGGGACCTTTGCGGAAGAAGGAGTCAATAAGGCTGTAAGAGCCTAAAGATAGGGAGTTCCGTTGCTGGACAGCTCACTCCTCTCAAGATAGGACAGCCACAGCCAGGACCTCAAAGCACTGAGAATTGAGCTCATCAGAACTGCACAGTGGTGAACATGTCAGCACACCCCGATGGACTGGTGCAGATCTCAGGAGAAATGGTTACAGGCAGTAGGATCTTAGGGGCAAGGAGTCAGAAAGAGGTAGGGGAATCCCTACAACAGTGAGCTGCCCGAGGGAAGGCCTCTTTTGTCTGCCAGTGAGCTGTAACCCCCATGAGAGTAGATGATACAGCAAGAACCCCAGGACCCATAGAACTAAAGGACAAAAGAACAGATGGAGTATACTGGGTCTACATAGATGGGAACGAGGGTGGCTTGAGATGGGATGGGAGTGAGAGGGAAGGGAGGGAAGGGAGGAAGGGAAAAGGAAACCAGGGAAGCAAAGACCATGTATATAAAAATGTACATTTTCAACATTTATTCGAAAAATAAACAAAAGGCAGTCAAAATAAAGTAAAAATAAATAGATTTACATAATATATAGATGAAAAATGGTATAAAATTGGCAGATGACAGATAGAATGAGTCGTGATAACCTGAAGACATACATCTCTCTAGATATACTCACACTGCCTTTATTAATAAATTCACAAATGTTCTCACCATGTTTCTTTGAGCTTATCCCACATGTCCGTGGGAGAAAGGCATTATTCTCAAAGTCAGAGCAATTTAAGAGTCCTTCAGAGGCTAGAGCAAGAGTAAGTTCCACATGATGTGACTTTGATTAATGACTTGACTGAGATTGATTTCAGCTCTTTTCATTGAAATAGTGAACACATAGAAACATAAAAAATATCTATCGTGCAGAGCTTATGGGCATGAAAAAGTAGCAAAATGGGGTTTTGACAGCATTAAAAATATAAAAATCATAAAAACAGCATAAACTGAGTGCTGAGAATGCAGGACTTCTGCTGTTAGACTCTCCTGAGGCCCCACAGGCAGAGGAGCCCCCACCAAACACAAAGGGGTAGACCTGAAGAGCCTGGACCCACTCTATTCTTACTCTGTCTCCCCAGCGAACGCCATCTTCTCCTTCCAGGTATGGCCTTCTGGAATCCCCGACCTCACAGCAGGCCACAGTCACAGCCGCTGCTGTGCTGCCACGCAGGGTCTGGTCCTGCTGCAGTCTCACTGCTCCCCATCAAGTCCTCTCCAGGAACGAGGAGCTATTACAAAGCAGGCAGCTGGCACATGCGCTTTGATTTCCCCGGCTTTGTTTTAGGGATGAATTTTGCTCTTTTCCATGTCACACATGTACATACTACATTGTTACTCACCCTGCCTGCCCCCCGTCCTCCACCACCTCCCTTCCCAGCTCCACCTTCAAGTCTTGCTTTTGGTTTGTATACTGGATTCAACCTGGGACTCCAATGTGATTTTGGGATGGGTTAAATGTATTCTATTTTAGAAGGAAACTTCTCTTTGATTTTCTGTACCTTTGTCAGACATTAGTTATACAAATTAGTGGGCTTGATCGTGAAATTTTCACATGTGCATGTGATAAACATCGATTATAAGTATTGTCCCTCCTTTTTTTTATACAGAAGGATGTCTTTACTAGGTAACACATTTCATTTCTCATTACGCTTCTAGTACCATATTTATCAGGAATTGTTTTCCCTTCCATTTCCTTCCTTCCTTGCTTCCTTCCTTGCTTCCTTCCTTCCTTCCTTCTTCCCCCCTCCATCCCTCCATCCTTCCCTCTCTCTCTCTTTCTCTCTCTCGCTTTCTTTCTTTCTTTCTTTTTTTATTTTTACATTCCTACTTCTTTCTCTTTCATTATAATCTCCTCTTTATAATCCTACAGTGATTTTAATCAACCACTTAAAAGAACTTCCCTTAAATTATAATACTATAGATGAATGGGAAGATGAACATATTGAATTGATTGTAAATTCAGTTTAACAGTGACCTGTGAAGTCTCCAGGCCAGGATTCCACCTGATCAAAGTTTATACCATGTAACATAGCCAAAAATTAGCAAAGGGGAGCAATGAATGGAAGTAGGCTTACATAAAATTTAGTCATTTGCCAGCACAAGTCTGGACTTGGAGAACACATCAATTAAGAAAGAGATGGCAAAGTGACAGACTGAACAATGAGAAGCTCTTTCCAGCTCATGTGTGTGAAGACAAAGATGCAAGGAATCCACTTCCTTACTTTAAGTCAGAATCACAGTTGAAACTGGATTCAGCATCCCTAACCCACGTGGAGAAGGCTGGTGAGAAGCATCCAGTCATCACCAGTCACAGGACCATGTGGGCGTCAGGGGCCAGGGCCTCCCATGCCCAGGCCCTGTCTCACAAGCTGGGGCAGAGCCCGGGATCAGAATAAAAGGACCTGGGAACAGAGCACTCCATCCACTCATCTTGTGAAGTGTCCACAGATCTTGTGCTGCCTGTGACCTTGGTAAGTGTCCCCTGGGGCTGGGCAGCCTCTGTCCCAGAAGGAAGCCCAGAGCAGAGCTGGAGTGGGGATGGCAGGGAAGCAAGGCTTCAACATCTGGAGACCATGTTGACGGGGCACAGAGCATGAGGGAGCATGAGGGGTGGCGGCAAGGGGAATCCTGATACCCTTGGAGAACTGCAGCTTCCATCTCTAAGGAGAACAAAGTTTTTCATTTGAGGGGGCACCTTGTGATGTTGAAACAGGGGGAACTGTGTACCAGACAGGCCTCAAGAGGGGGAAACATCATGATAGCACAGCACTAGTCCAGCTGGGAAGAAACACCTGGAACCAGCATAGGGCATCAAGAATCTTGGGGCTTGGAAAAGCCACAGAGCCATGGTGTCAGGTAGGACTCCACAAGTCTAGGAATGATAAGTAAGCATGAGCCCTGGTGACCTGCTCTCAGAATGGCCTGAGAGCAGGACCTGACTTCTAATATGAAGGAATTGATGAAGCCAATCTTTCATTTCCTTTCTGGTTTTTCATGTGTAGGTGGGTGTGAGAGTGTTTGTGTGTATCAGAGGGCACTTGAATGCTTGAGTGTGTGTGCCTGTGAATGCCCAAGGGGGACATCTGGTGTCACCCTGGATATTGCATTTTCTTGGGCTTCACCTGTTTTACCTTCAAGAGCCAGAAATGGATGCCTCAGATACTTCAATCCAACATTTTTTTCCCCATAGGATGTGGGATTCTACTTCAAGTCCCTTTTCTTATGGGGCAAAGGTTCTTACCCCGGGGCATTGTTTCATTCCCTAGTTTTTCCCTAAAGGAAGTCACCTACTGATTTTGTAACATTTTCTTTCATCATAATAGTAAGTATTAACTTCATAACCATCAAGAAAGTCACATAACAATTACCCTCTGACAAAAATTAATAGTAATAGCACACGCTAAATGACCTTACAAAAGATGTTCAAATCCAAGAATTTCAATAGGAGGAAGATCATAAACATTATGAGGAGTTAAATTGGTAGGGATGATATTTCTACAAATATCAGTGACACCTAGAAATCCACAGTATAAACAATGTCCCCAGAGTCTTGGGTCTGACAACCGTTTGATTGTTTTTCAGCTCCAGAACACTCATCCATCGACATGTCCTGCCAGCAGAGCCAGCAGCAGTGTCAGCCCCCTCCCAAGTGCACCCCCAAGTGCCCTCCCAAGTGCCAGGCCCCAAAATGTCCCCCAAAGTGTCCCCCCAAGTGCCCTGCTCCTTCTTCCTGCTGTAGCCTTGGTTCTGGGGGCTGCTGTGGCTCTAGCTCTGGGGGCTGCTGCAGCTCTGGGGGTGGCGGCTGCTGCCTGAGCCACCACAGGCCCCGCAGGTCCCTTCGTCGCAGACACCAGAGCTCTGGCTGCTGTGACAGTGGTGGCAGCAGCTGCTGTGGCAGCAGTGGTGGCAGCAGCTGCTGTGGCAGCAGTGGTGGCAGCAGCTGCTGTGGGGGCAGCAGTGGTGGCAGCAGCTGTGGCAGTAGCCAGCAGTCTGGAGGCTGCTGCTGACCATGGACTTGAGGACCTCAGACAACCAGTGCAGGAGGAAGCCAACTACAGAAGACCTGCCCCTGCCTACTGTCCCTTCCTTCTTCTGTCCATTGTGCCCTGGAGTGTGAGATGCTGACATCCTGTGTGAAGTTATGAATTTCACAATAATAAAAATCTAACTAATCGAGCTGTACCAAAGCCTTGGAATTTTTGGGAAAGTTTCATCCTCACATGTCAGTGTTAGAAGCAGGGTTTCAACTGTGCCCACTGAACAGAAGTTCTGATGAGGAATGATAATGTCTTCATGGCCAGTCACTGAACAGGGGATGGGGAGTCAGGTTTGGGTCTCTTCCTGCACATTGAGAGAGCCAGTCAAACCCACACATATGCTGTGTCTTCATCCCACTTGCAATTACAAGTGTGTCTGCTGGTTGTATGCCTATTGTTCTTCACGAGCACTAACAGTTGACATGAAGCAAGACTGAAGGACTGAAGCAAGGGCTGGAAGTCCTCCCTGTGGTGGTGAAATCTGAGAACAAGCCATGTGCTTATCATGTAATAATAACAGAAGAGCTAAGTTTACACAAGAATTGCAAACATAGCTCAAAACTTCTAGAGGATGATAACAGAAAATCATTGAAATAAATGAATTTTGAGTGATTCTGTGATTGGATACTAAGACAACAATAACAACAACTGCCTCAGACCAGAGTCACGGCCTCGAGACCAGGGCTCCCCAGGACCAGGTGGAGAACAGAAGACACGCAACTCTCTTTAGGCCGAGTGAAACCTGAACCCATTTATTGAAACTTTCGTGACAGCTTTTATACTGAAAATTTGGGGTTGCACCTATAATAGACATATAATTTTCTAGTCAGCAAAAATCATCTACAAGGTGGACATTTTTTCAAGAACCTAACCCATTGCTTGAGGGTAAAGACACTTAATGGAAACATTCTCTCAGTATTTCCAAATGTATCTAATCTATAATGCTTCACTGGATAGCCATAGGGCTGAGCCTACATAGTTGTCATTTTTAACAGAGACTGCTTTCTTTAAAATACACAGAGGCAGAATGATTTCCTTTTGATTTCAGCAAGGAACATATTTTACAATTAACTATAGGAGTCCCAGTGTGAGCTTTCGCTGTTGTCCTCTCCAGGTTGATCCTCTCCAGTCAGGCAGGTCAACATGGGCACCAGGCATGGCAGCAGGTTCTAACTTGGGAAGTTGTATGCAGCTCATGCAGTCTCTACTATCCAAGCTTGAACCACGTCTCTAGGGGTGCCTTGACTTGGATACTCAAGGCCCATAAGATATAGCTAGTTCTGTTGATGGAGCACTACTGAGGTATGCACTGAAGAAAACACTTAAGCAATATAATTAAAAGAATAACTTCTCCTATAATAGCATCCTTCTATTCCTTTAATAGTAAGGTTGCTTATGTCTTCCTTTGAGGAATTCCAGAAGTATATTGCCATCAGTTAGATGACTCATCTGTGAACCATGCATACTCCAAACCTGGGGTCCAGTCAGGCCCCATATGCCAAGGGTGTCTCTTTTGAGGCGGAGGTGATCATTGGGGGGAGTGCACTTGAATGGTCCATCTCTGTGATTTCTCATAAAAGTGCTGTTTGGCATAGGAAAGACAAGGCCCCCTTTGCTTCTGACATGATTCTCCCAGTTTGGATTGCAAATACCATCTCCAGGGGCAGTCTTGGCATCTAGACTTTCTGGCATGATGGTCTCTTCCTTGGTCTTCAGCCAGCATAAGAGGGTATCACAGTTTCTTTTAAGATTCTAGTGGACTGATAGCAAAGTCTTATACTTCTGAAAGAGTACATAGGTGGGAATTTTACCCACCTATGTTTTAGGACTCTAGAAATTATTCTCTAATTTCCTTAAAATCAGTGCACACATTCTGGCTAACAAGTCTGCTTATTGTAAGTGACTAGACATGAAATCTCTATTTAGAATTTGACTAAAAGTTAAAAAGCAGGCTTCTTCTCTAGAACAGAGAGCAGGAAGCTAGTTCCAAAAAACCTAAGAGCAGGTAAAAGGCACTCCTGATTCCCAGAAGAATTCCTCCTGCCAGAGACACAATTTAAATTACCTGAGGAATACTTAGCACCTGTCCATGGGCGGTATTGTAACATTCCAAGAAATTCCTAGCACCTGTCCATGGGGTTACGTGACCTTCACCGGGGAACAGGCTTTAGGCCTAAACTGGGAAAAAAAACAGCAAGGCCTGACAATTCCCATATTTTTCCTTATTTCTCTCAAAGAAAGCCATGTCCTTATCCCAAAAGATGTTTCTTTGAATCCATCTTTTCCAAACTGACATTCTACCACATTGGTCAGATAAGGACGCGGCAAACAACCAAGAGATTGTCTGTGTTGTTGAAGACCCAGACTTTGAGTAATGATGCTCTGGAACTAAGCTTGAAACTACGTCCTTCAGGGACATTTTTCAGAGTGAGGAAGGATAGTGTGTTGCCTGCCTTTGGATTAGGGTCATCCATGGTCTTACCCAGGTGTGAACTTTATCAACAAACTTACAACTGTCCTTCTAAACAATTTGTGTCCACCGGTGCAGGAATGATCTAATAGTTCTTGAGAATGATGAAACAAAGGACTCTGTGATTAGATTTGACACCCATACCACCAGAAGGAATCCATGCCTGCAAGTAAAACAGCCCCAACCCATGACCAAGGATTTCTGACGTCCCATGAAGAAGCTATAATTGTTGCTTAGTTATATTAACATAAAAGCATCATCCAACTTTCTAAATATCTGTGTTAACACCTACAGACAAAGGCAGTTGTTAGCCTTATCCAGACTGTCCTCTCCAAGAAGTAAATGGAGGCGAAAGTTGAGAATACTGGTGGTGCAAGTGCTAAGTGGCAAGTGACTTCTCAGTTCTAACCTAGACATCCATATCAACCTGTATTGTGAGGGATCATTGTGAAGGAGGAATGGAAGGAATGCAAGAGTTGAAAGATAGGGAGAAGAAGTGCTTAATGACAAAGGATAAAAAATGCAAGGATGTGAAATAGATACCCACATTTCTTTGTAATCTTTCTGGGTTAATTCTTAATTGTTTAATTTTTAAGATTGAAACGAGAGCTGTACCATTTGCCATTTGTTTTAGAAATATGCTCATTGTAGACATTTAGAAGTAATGAGAGTTTAACATACTTTCAATACATACTAAAACAGTATATTAAAATTATAACACTAGCAGCAAGCAAATGACCTTTTAATTACCATTATTCCTATGCTAAATTGAATTTTTCTTACACCATTAGCACCATTGTTTCCTCAGTATCAATTATTTGAATGATTATAAATGGGAAACATACAAAACTGATCAATTTCTTGATGTTTTTCTCTGGAACTTGGTGAAAAGGCCATGTTACCAGATTGCATTAATTGTGCCTAGGGCTCAGCAGTACCCTCTAACATCCGGTGTTTTGGAGAAAAAAAGAGATTCTTGACAAATGGAGACACACAGAAAGGAAGATGTTTACACTGAACACATGCCTGAGCCCTCAGAGCTCACAATCCCAGTTTCAGGTCTGTCCTACAGCAAGGTTGCTGTGCATGGATCACCACACTCATGCAGGACTTGTGAGGTGCTCCTCTCAGAGACAGAGGCATGGCCCAGAGGGCATTTCAGCTCCATCATTCTGTAAGCCATGGGTGGAGGTGAGCTGACTGCCATTGTGGAAATCCCGGAATCAATGACTAATCTCTCCCTGGTACTAAGCCCTCTGGAACGGCGCTAGCAGAACAGAACAACTGTCAGAGCAGCTGAGACAGTGGCAGATGATCAAGTGATGTGGACACATGTGCCTCACTCTGCTTGTCTCGGAGCATAGGCTCCCAAGGTGACCTAAGTCATTGGGGGAGCTGTTTATCAGTGCAGATCTGTGGCAATGTTCTACATAGAAGACTTCCAATGATGTCCTGGAGGTTGACCCCACTCACTACTGTGCTCTGCTCCTGATCCTACCTCTCCTTCAATCCTTCTCTTATATCATGGCCTCTCCTTAACAGTTTCTGTATTGTTGGATGGGAAAGGATCTCAGAGCACAGATATGATGCACCCCTGTACAGTGCAAGAAGAACAAAATGGACAACAAAAAATAATTTGAGTACTGAATTCCTATGACACGACAATATTCACCTGGAACCACCAGTGAAATATCTTCCCACCTGGAAGCTCAGGGACCTTAGAAGGGGTCAATAAGACTGTAAGAGCCTAAAGACAGGGGTTCTCTTGCTGGACAGCTCACATCCAGGACCTCAAAGCACTGAGAATTGAGCTCATCAGAACTGCATAGTGGTGAACATGTCAGCACACCCCCATGGACTGGTGCAGATCTCAGGAGAAATAGCTTCAGGCTGTAGGATCAGAAGGGGCAAGGAGTCAGAAAGAGGTAGGGGAATCCCTATATCAGTGAGCTGCCCAAGAAAAGCCCTCTTTGCCAGTGAGCTATGACCCCCATGAGAACAAATGATACAATGGGAACCTCCGAACCCATAGAACTAAAGTACAGGAGAATAGGATGGAGTAGACTGGGTCCACATAGGGATAGGAAGGAGGGTGGATTGAAATGGGATAGGAGTGAGAAGGAAGGGACGGAAGGGACAAAGGGAGAAGGAAACTAGGGAGGCAAAGAGCATGTATATAAAATTGTAAATTTTATAAACTTATTTAAAAATAAATAAAAGATAGTCAAAATGAAATGAAATAATAAAATAAAGTAAAAATAAAAGGATTTTCGGAGAGGAGGACCCAGTGGAGAGTTAGGCGTACACAATAAAGGACTCTCTGGGAATTGGGGGGGAGGCACTGGGGGATGGGGAGGGGGAGGAAGGGGTTCGGGGGGAGGAGGAGGGAGGGAGGGAACTGGTAAAAAATTTTTAAAATGTATAATTAAATTTTTAATAAAAAAAGAAAAAAAGAAAAGGATTTACATTATATATAGATGATAAATGGTAGAAAATTGGCAGATGAGAGATAGAATGAGTCATGAGTACCTGGAGACATATGTCTCTCTAGATATACTCACACTGCCTTTATTAATAAATTCACAAATGTTCTCACCATGTTTCTTTGAGCTTATCTCACATGTCCGTGGGAGAGAGGCATTATTCTCAAAGTCAGAGCAATTTAAGAGTCCTTCAGAGGCTAGAGCAAGAGTAAGTTACACATGATGGGACTTTGATTAATGACTTGACTGAGATTGATTTCAGCCCTTTTCATTGAAATAGTGAACACATAGAGACATAAATATCTGTCACGCAGAGCTTATGGGCATGAAAAAGTAGCAAAATGGGGTTTTGAGAGCATTAAAACAATCATGCAAGCAGCATAAACTGAGTGCTGAGAATGTAGTACTTCTGCTGTTAGACTCTCCTGAGGCCCCACAGGCAGAGGAGCCCCCACCAAACACAAAGGGTAGACCTGAAGAGCCTGGAGCCACTCTCTATTCTTACTCTGTCTCCCCAGCGGATGCCATCTTCTCCTTCCAGTTATAGCCTTCTCGAATCCCTGACCTCACAGCAGGCCACAGTCACAGCCACTGCTGTGCTTCCCTCATGCTCTGGTCCTGCTGCAGTCCCACTGCTCCCCATCAAGTCCTCTCCAGGAACGAGGAGCTATTACAAAGCAGGCAGCTGGCACTTGCGCTTTGATTTCCCCGGCTTCATTTTAAGGATGAATTTTGCATACAACATTCTTACTCCATCCTCCCACCCACTGTCCTCCACCACCTCCCTTCACAGGACCACCTTCAAATCTTACTTTTGGTTTGTACACTGGATTCAACCTGGGATCCCAATGTGATTTTGGGATTGCTTCAATGTATTCTATTTTAGAAGGAAACATCACTTTAATTTTCTGTTCCTTGGTCAGACTATTAATTTGTATAATTAATAGTGGACTTCATTGTGAAATTTTCACATGTACATGTGATAAACATTGATTATAAGTATTGTCCCTCAATTTTTTTATACAGAACAATGTCTTTACACAGTATTCACTTGGTTACACATTTCATTTCTCATAACAGTTCTAGTATCATCTGTATCAAGCATTGTTTTCACTTCTCTTTCCTTCCTTCCTTCCTTCCTTCCTTCTTCCTTTTTTCCTTCCTTTCTTCCTTCCTTACTTCCTTCCTTTCTTCCTTTCTTCCTTCCTTTTTCCTCCCTCCCTCCCTCCCCTCTTTCTTTTTTCTTCCTCTTTCTTTTTTCTTTCTTTCTCTTTCTTTCTTTCTTTCTTTCTTTCTTTCTTTCTTTCTTTCTTTCTTTCTTTCTTTCTTTCTTTCTACTTTCTTTCTTCCTTTCTTCCTTTCTTTTTCATTTTTTCATTTCTTACACTTTCTCTATCAATCTCCTTCTCTTTATAATACTACAGTGTCTTTAATCACCTCTTAAAAGAACTTCCATTAAATTCTAATACTCTAGATGAATGGGAAGATGAACATATTCAATAGATTGTAAACTCAGCTTAACAGTGATCAGCCAAGTCTCCAGGCCAGGATTCTACCTGTTTGAAGTTTACACTGTGTAATACAGACAAAAAGTAGCACATGAGAACAATAAATGGAAGAAAACTTACATAAAATATAGTAATTTACTAGCCCAAGTCTTGACCTGGAGAAAACGTCAATTAAGGAAGAGATGGCAAAGTGACAGACTGAACAATGAGAAGCTCTTTCCAGCTCATGTGTGTGAAGACAAAGATGCAAGGAATCCACTTCCTTACTTGAAGACAAAATCACAGTTGAAACTGGATTCAGCATCCCTAACCCACGTGCAGAAGGCTGGTGAGAAGCATCCAGTCATCACCAGTCACAGGACCATGTGGGCGTCAGCGGGCAGAGCCTCCCATACCCAGGCCCTGTCTCACAGGCTGGGGCAGAGCCCAGGACCATAATAAGAGGACCAGGGAAAAGAGAACTCCATCCACTCACCTTGTGAAGTGCCTCTGTCCCAGAAGGAAGCCCAGAGCAGAGCTGGAGTGGGGATGGCAGGGAAGCAAGGCTTCAACATCTGGAGACCATGTTGACAGGGCACAGAGCGTGAGGGAACATGAGGGGTGGCGGCAAGGGGAATTCTGAAAGCCTTGGAGACCTGCAGCTTCCATCTCTGAAGAGAAGAAAGCTTTTTCATTGGAGTGGACACCTTGTGATGCTGAAACAGGGGGAACTGTGTACCAGACAGGCCTCAAGAGGGGGAAACCTCATGATAACACAGCACTAGTCCAGCTGGGAAGAAACACAAAGAACCAGCATAGAGCATCAAGAATTTGGGGGCTTGGAAAAGCCACAGAGCCATGGTGTCAGGTAGGACTCCACAAGTCTAGGAATGATAAATAATCATGAGCACTGATGACATGCTCTCAGAATGGCCATGAGATGTGGGATCCTACTTCAAGTCCCTTTTTTTATGGGGCAAATTTTCTTACCCCAGGGCATTGTTTCATTCTCTAGTTATTTCCTAAAGGAAGTCACCTACTGATTTTGTAACATTTTCTTTCATCGTAATAATAAGTATTAACTTCATAACTATCAAGGAAGTCACATAAGAACTACCCTCTGACAAAAATTAATAGCAATAGCACATGCTAAATGACCTTACAAAAGATGTTCAAATACAAGAATTTCAATAGGAAGAAGATCATAAAAATTATGAGGAGTTAAACTGCTAGGGATGATATTTCTACAAATATCAGTGACACCTACAAGTCCAGTGCATAAACAATGTCCTCAGAGTCCTGGTCTGATTAACGTTTGATGGTTTTTCATCTTCGGAACACTCATCCATCGACATGCCCTGCCAGCAGAGCCAGCAGAAGTGCCAGGCCCCTCCCAAGTGCACCCCCAAGTGCCCTCCCAAATGCCAGGCCCCAAAATGTTCCCTAAAATGTCCCCCCAAGTGCCCTCCTCCCTCTTCCTGCTATAGCCTTGGTTCTGGGGGCTGCTGTGGCTCCAGCTCTGGGGGCTGCTGCAGCTCTTGGGGTGGCGGCGGCTGCCTGAGCCACCACAGGCCCCGCAGGTCCCTTCGACGCAGACACCAGAGCTCCGGCTGCTGTGACAGTGGTGGCAGCAGCTGCTGTGGGGGCAGCAGTGGTGGTAGCAGCTGTTGTGGGGGCAGCAGTGGTGGTAGTAATTGTGGCAGTACCCAATAGTCTGGAGGCTGCTGCTGACCATGGACTTCAAGACCTCAGACAACCAGCGCAGGAGGAAGCCAACTACAGAAGACCTGCTCCTGCCTACTGCCCCGTCCTTCTCTGTCCTCCATGCCCTGGATTGTGAGATGCTGACATCCTGTGTGAAGTTATGAATTTCACAATAATAAAAATCTAACTAGTTGAGCTGTACCAAAGCCTTGGAATTTTTGGGAAAGCTTCATCCTCACATGTCAGTGTTAGAAGCAGGGTTTCAACTGTGCCCACTGAACAGAAGTTCTGATGAGGAATGATAATGTCTTCATGGCCAGTCACTGAACAGGGGATGGGGAGTCAGGTTTGGGTCTCTTCCTGCACATTGAGAGAGCCAGTCAAACCCACACATATGCTGTGTCTTCATCCCACTTGCAACTACAAGTGTGTCTGCTGGTTGTGTACCTATTGTTCTTCACGAGCACTAACAGTTGACATGAAGCAAGACTGAAGGACTGAAGCAAGGGCTGGAAGTCCTCCCTGTGGTGGTGAAATCTGAGAACAAGCCATGTGCTTATCATGTAATAATAACAGAAGAGCTAAGTTTACACAAGAATTGCAAATTTAGCTCAAAACTTCTAGAAGATGATAAAAGAAAAATCATTGAAAAAAGGAATTTTGAGTGATTCTGTGATTGGATACTAAGACAACAGCAACAACAACCAAGAGATTGTTTGTTTTGTTAAAGACCCAGACTTTGAGGAATGATGCTCTGGAACTAAGCTTGAAACTTTGTCCTTCCAGGATATTTTTCAGAATGAGGAAGGATAGTGTGTTGCCTGCCTTTGGATTAAGGGCATCCATGGTCTTACCCAGGTGTGATCTTTATGAACAAACTTCTAATTGTCCTTCTAAGCAATTTGTGTCCACCGGCGCAGGAATGATCTAATAGTTCTTGAGCATGGTGAAACAAAAGACTCTGAGGTTAGATTTGACACCCACATCACCAGAAGGAATCCATGCCTGCAAGTAAAACCAGCCCCAACCCATGACCAAGGATTTCTGACGTCCCATGAAGAAGCTATAATTGTTGCTTAGTTACATTAACATAAAAGCATCATCCAACTTTCTAAATATCTGTGTTAACACCTACAGACAAAGGCAGTTGTCAGCCTTATCTAGACTGTCCTCTCCAAGAAGTGAATAGAGGCAAATGCTGAGAATCCTGGTGGTGCAAGTGGTAAGTGGCAAGTGAGTTCTCAGTTCTAACCTAGACATCCATATCAACCTGTATTGTGAGGGATCATTGTGAAGGAGGAATGGAAGGAATGCAAGGGATGAAAGATAGGGAGAAGATGTGCTTAATGAAAAAGGATTAAAAAATGCAAGGATGTGAAATAGACACCAACATTTCTTTGTAATCTTTCTGGGTTAATTCTTAATTATTTAATTTTTAAGATTGAAATGAGAGCTGCACCATTTGCCATTTGTTTTAGAAATATGCTTATTGTTGACATTTAGAAGAAATGAGAGTTTAACATAGTTTCAATACGTGCCAAACAGTATATTAAAATTATAGCACTAGCAGCAAGCAAATGACCTTTTAATTACCATTATTCCTATGCTAAATTGAATTTTTCTTGCACCATTAACACCATTGTTTCCTCAGTAACAATTTGAATGACTATAAATGGAAAACATACAAAACTGATCAATTTCTTGGTGTTTTTCTCTGGAACGTGGTGAAAAGGCCATGTTACCAGATTGTATTAATTCTGCCTAGGGCTCAGCAGTACTCTAACATTCCTTGTTTTGGAGAAATAAGAGATTCTTGACAAATGGAGACACACAGAAAGAACATGTTTACACTGACCACATGCGTGAGCCCTCACAGCTCACGGCCCCAGCTTCAGGTCTGCGTATCACCACATGCATGCAGGACTTGTGAGGTGCTCCTCTCAGAGGCAGAGGCATGGCCCGGATGGCATCTCAGCTCCATCATTCTATAAGCCATGGGTGGAGGTAAGCTGACTGCCATTGTGGAAATCCAGGAATAAATGACTAATCTCTCCCTGGTACTAAGCCCTCTGGAACGGCGCTAGCAGAGCAGAACAACTGTCAGAGCAGCTGAGACAGCGGCAGACGTTCAAGTGATGTGGACACATGTGCCTCACTCTGCTTGTCTGGGAGCATAGGTTCCCAAGGTGACCTAAGTCATTAGGGAGCTGTTTATCAGTGCAGATCTGTGGCAACGTTCTACATAGAAGGCTTCCAATGATGTCCTGGAGGTTGACCCCACTCACTACTGTGCTCTGCTCCTGATCCTACCTCTCCTTCAATCCTTCTCTTTTTTTTATTAATACACTTTTTATTACTATTTCAGCTCATACAAACTTAATAAGTACACCAGTTCCCTCCCTCCCTCCTCCTCCCCCCGAACCCCCTGCTCCCCCTCCCCACCCCCCTTGCTTCCCATCCCCCAGTGCCTCCCGCCCCAATTCCCAGAGAGTCCTTTCTTGTGCATGTCTGATTTTCCTCTGGGCCCTCCTCTCCGATGACGTACAAGGACCCAGTGGCCTTTCCCTGAACCCTTTCCCGTGTTCCCCTTAAGCATAGGAACACTACTGTGGCTGTCAATCCCTTGCCTCCAAGGATCTTGGTGCCTTTAGCAGATGCTAGACTTTGTGAGGTCAATAGTGTGTTGGACAATGCGCAGGGCATGCAAAGTCCAATTATGATTGCTTCAGCCCTAACTTGTATGGAGTATCTTACATATCATTGCTCCTCCCATCCTTTTGCTCTTACACTCTTACCATCCCCTCTTCCGCAAATTTCCCTGAGCTTCAAGATGGGGAGACATTAAGCTGGCCTAGTTCTAGGTGGTTGATATAGAGTCTCTGAAGTTCTGGATTGTGGTTTGTTGATTTTCTTTTGCAGTTTTGCTGTTCCTGCAATGCCCTTCACTCCATCCTGGTGGAGACAAAAAGCTGTTAAACTAGAGTCTTATGATAAAAGCACATTCAAAGGTAGATGTAATAAAAGTGGGAAACCACAGTGAGGGAGGGGTCTATCACCAATTTGCACAACGGTTACTTTTTATCTGCCAGACTATATGCCCTCCTCTTCTGGTGAGATCATACCCCCTCAGTAGTAAATGATCAGGAACAAAAGTCTGTGAACTTAATCAGATGTCTCATTACTTATTTGAGTCCTTGATGGAGGCCTATTTTCTCTGCTGTAACATGGTCCCTTCTCTCCTTGTTTCTGGTGTGGCCCTCCTACCCCATCTCTCCTGTTCATAATCCTTGCAATTACTGTCTCTAGGTGGGCTGGGTGGGTTTGGTACTAGGAGCCACCTATTAGGGAGTACATACGGCGCTTAATTTTCTGGGTCTGGGATACTTCACTTAATATAATTGTTTCTAACGACATCCATTTCCCGGCAAATTCCAGTAATTCATCATTTTTGATGGCTGAGGAGTACTCCATTGTATAGATGTACCACAGTTTCTTTATCCACTCGTCAACTGTTGGACATTTGGGTTGATTCCATAACTTTGCTATCTTCAATCCTTCTCTTATATAATGGCCTCTCCTTAACAGTTTCTGTATTGTTGGATAGGAAAGGATCTTAGAGCATAGATATGATACAACTTTGTACAGTGCAAGAAGAACAAAATGGACAACAAAAATAATTTGAGTGCTGAATTCCTATGACACTACAATATTCACTTGGAACCACCAGTGAAATATCTTCCTGGAGGCTCAGGGACCTTTGCAGAAGAAGGGGTCAGTAAGAATGTAAGAGCCTAAAGACAGGGTGTTCGGTTGCTGGACAGCTCACTCCTCTCAAGATAGGGCAGCCACAGCCAGGACCTCAAAGCACTGACAATTGAGCTCATCAGAACTGCATAGTGGTGAACATGTCAGCACACCCCCATGGACTGGTGCAGATCTCAGGAGAAATAGTTTCAGACTGTAGGATCCTTAGGGGCAAGGAGTCAGAAAGAGGTAGGGGAATCCCTACATCAGTGAGCTGCCCGAGGGAAGGCCTCTTTTGTCTGCCAGTGAGCTGTGATCCCCATGAGAACAAATGATACAGCAAGAACCTCAGGACCCATAGAACTAAAGGACAGGAGAACAGGATGGAGTAGACTGGGTCCACATAGGGATAGGAAGGAGGGTGGATTGAAATGGGATGGGAGTGAAAAGGAAGGGACAAAGGGAGAAGGAAACCAGGGAGGCAAAGAGCATGTATATAAAAATGTAAATTTTATAAACTTATTTAAAAATAAATAAAAGGTAGTCAAAAAATAAAATGAAATAATAAAATAAAGTAAAAATAAAAGGATTTACATTATATATATATCAAATGGTAGAAAACTGGTAGATAAGAGATAGGATGAATCTTGATAAACTGGAAACATACATCTCTCCAGGTATGTATTCACACTACATTCATTAATAAATTCACAAATGTTCTCACCATGTTTCTTTGAGCTTATCTCACATGTCCGTGGGAGAGAGGCATTATTCTCAAAGTCAGAGCAATTTAAGAGTCCTTCAGAGGGTAGAACAAGAGTAAGTTCCACTTGATGTGACTTTGATTAATGACTTGACTGAGATTGATTTCAGCCCTTTTCATTGAAATAGTGAACACATAGAGACATAAATATCTGTCACACCGAGTTTATGGGCATGAAAAAGTAGCAAAATGGGGTTTTGAGAGCATTAAAACAATCATGCAAACAGCATAAACTGAGTGCTGAGAATGTAGGACTTCTGCTGTTAGACTCTCCTGAGGCCCCACAGGAAGGGGAGCCCCCACCCAAGACAAAGAAGTAGACCTGAAGAGCCTGGAGCCACTCTTCTTACTCTGTCTCCCCAGCGGATGCCATCTTCTTCTTCCAGTTATGGCCTTCTCGAATCCCCGAACTCACAGCAGGCCACAGTCACAGCCACTGCTGTGCTTCCCTCACGGTCTGGTCCTGCTGCAGTCCCACTGCTCCCCATCAAGTCCTCTCCAGGAACGAGGAGCTATTACAAAGCAGGCAGCTGGTACATGCGCTCTGATTTCCCTGGCTTCGTTTTAGAGATGAATTTTGCTCTTTTCCATGTCACACATGTACATACAACATTGTTACTCCATCCTCCCACCCACTGCCCTCCACCACCTCCCTTCACAGGACCACCTCCAAGTCTTGATTTTGGTTTGTACACTGGATTCAACCTGGGATCCCAATGTGATTTTGGGATTGCTTCAATGTATTCTATTTTAGAAGAAAACTTCACTTTAATTTTCTGTTCCTTGGTCAGACATTAATTATACAAATAGTGGGCTTCATTGTGAAATTTTCACATGTGCATGTGATAAACATCAATTATAAGTATTGTCCCTCAATTTCTTTTATACAGAACAATGTCTTTACACAGTATTCACTAGGTTACAGATTTCGTTTCTCATAACAGTTCTAGTATCATATCAATCAGGCATTGTTTTTGCTTCTCTTTCTTTCCTTCCTTCCTTCCTTCTTTCCTTCCTATTTTCCTTCCTTTCTTCCTTCCTTCTTCCTTCCTCCCTACCTACCTCCCTCCCTCCTTCCCTCCCTTTCGTCTTTCTTTTTTCTTTCTTTCTTTCTCTTTCTTTCTTTCTTTCTTTCTTTCTTTCTTTCTTTCTTTCTTTCTTTCTTTCTTTCTTTCTTTCTTTCTTACTTTCTTCTTTTTTCTTCTTTCTTTTTCATTTCTTCTTTCTCTTACTCTATCAATCTCCTTCACTTTATAACACTACAGTATCTTTAATTACCTCTTAAAAGAACTTGCATTAAATTCTAATACTCTAGATGAATGGGAAGATGAACATATTCAATTGATTATAAACTCAGTTTATAATCCTGGCCAGGATTCTACCGGTTTGAAGTTTATACTGTGTAATACAGACAAAAAGTAGCAGAGGGGAGCAATGAATGGAAGAAAACTTACATAAAATAAAGGAATTTATTAGCCCAAGTCTGGACCTGGAGAACACATCAATTAAGGAAGAGATGGCAAAGTGACAGACTGAACAATGAGAAGCTCTTTCCAGCTCATGTGTGTGAAGACAAAGATGCAAGGAATCCACTTCCTTACTTGAAGTCAGTATCACAGTTGAAACTGGATTCAGCATCCCTAACCCACGTGGAGAAGGCTGGTGAGAAGCATCCAGTCATCACCAGTCACAGGACCATGTGGGCGTCAGGGGGCAGAGCCTCCCATGCCCAGGCCCTGTCTCACAGGCTGGGACAGAGCCCGGGATCAGAATAAAAGGACCTGGGATCAGAGCACTTCATCCACTCACCTAGTGAAGTGTCCACAGATCTTGTGCTGCCTGTGACCTTGGTAAGTGTCCCCTGGGGCTGGGCAGCCTCTGTCCCAGAAGGAAGCCCAGAGCAGAGCTGGAGTGGGATGGCAGGGAAGCAAGGCTTCAACATCTGGAGACCATGTTGACGGGGCACAGAGCATGAGGGAACATGAGGGGTGGCGGCAAGGGGAATCCTGATACCCTTGGAGACCGGCAGCTTCCATCTCTAAGGAGAACAAAGCTTTTTCATTGGAGTGGGCAACTTGTGATGGTGAAACAGGGGGAACTGTGTACCAGACAGGCCTCAAGAAGGGGAAACCTCTTGATAGCACAGCACTAGTCCAGCTGGGAAGAAACACCTGGAACCAGCATAGGGACATCAAGAATCTTGGGGCTTGGAAAAGTCACAGAGCCATCATGTCAGGTAGGATTCCACAAGTCTAGGAATGATAAGTAAGCATGAGGCCTGGTCACCTGCTCTCAGACTGACCTGAGATCAGGACCTGACTTTAAATATGAAGGAAGTGATGAGGCCTCTTTCGCTTCCTTTCTGGTTTTTCATGTGTAGGTGGGTGTGAGAGAATAAGGCCAATCTTTCGTTTCCTTTCTGGTTTTTCATGTGTAGGTGGGTGTGAGAGTGTTTGTTTGTGTATCAGAGGGCACTTGAATGCTTCAGTGTGTGTGCCTGTGAATGCCCAAGGGGGACATCTGGTGTCACCCTGGATATTGCATTGCTCTTGGGCTTCACCTGTTTTACCTTCAAGGGCCAGAAATGCGTGCCTCAGATAATTCAATCCAACATTTTTTCCCCATGGGATATGGGATCTTACTTCAAGTCCCTTTTCTTATGGGGCAAAGGTCTTACCCCGAAGCATTATTTCATTCCCTGGATTTTCCCTAAAGGAAGTCAAATACTGATTTTGTCACATTTTCTTTCATTATAATTAAGTAGTAACTTCATAACCATCAAGGAAGTCTCATAAGAACTACCCTCTGACAAAAATTATAGTAATAGCACATGCTACATGACCTTACAAAAGATGTTCAAATCCAAGAATTTCAATAGGAGGAAGATCATAAAAATTATGAGGAGTTAAACTGGTAGGGATGATATTTCTACAAATATCAGTGACACCTAGAAGTCCAGTGTATAAACAATGTCCCGAGAGTCCTGTTCTGACAACCGTTTGATTGTTTTTCAGCTCCAGAACACTCATCCATCGACATGTCCTGCCAGCAGAGCCAGCAGCAGTGCCAGCCCCCTCCCAAGTGCACCCCCAAGTGCCCTCCCAAGTGCCAGGCCCCAAAATGTCCCCCAAAGTGTCCCCCCAAGTGCCCTGCTCCCTCTTCCTGCTGTAGCCTTGGTTCTGGGGGCTGCTGTGGCTCCAGCTCTGGGGGCTGCTGTGGCTCCAGCTCTGGGGGCTGCTGCAGCTCTGGGGGTGGCGGCTGCTGCCTGAGCCACCACAGGCCCCGCAGGTCCCTTCGTCGCAGACACCAGAGCTCCGGCTGCTGTGACAGTGGTGGCAGCAGCTGCTGTGGCAGCAGTGGTAGCAGCAGCTGCTGTGGCAGCAGTGGTGGCAGCAGCTGCTGTGGGGGCAGCAGTGGTGGCAGCAGCTGTGGCAGTAGCCAGCAGTCTGGAGGCTGCTGCTGACCATGGACTTGAGGACCTCAGACAACCAGCTCAGGAGGAAGCCAACTACAGAAGACCTGCCCCTGCCTACTGACCCTTCCTTCTCTGTCCTCCATGCCCTGGATTGTCAGATGCTGACATCCTGTGTGAAGTTATGAATTTCACAATAATAAAAATCTAACTAATCGAGCTGTACCAAAGCCTTGGAATTTTTGGGAAAGCTTCATCCTCACATGTCAGTGTTAGAAGCAGGGTTTCAACTGTGCCCACTGAACAGAAGTTCTGATGAGGAATGATAATGTCTTCATGGCCAGTCACTGAACAGGGGATGGGGAGTCAGGTTTGGGTCTCTTCCTGCACATTGAGAGAGCCAGTCAAACCCTCACATATGCTGTCTCTCCTCATCCCACTTGCAACTACAAGTGTGTTTGCTGGTTGTATGCCTATTGTTCTTCACGAGCAACAAGGTCGAATTCTAACAGTTGACCCAAAGCAAAACTGAAAGACTGAAGCTAGGGCTGGAAGTCCTCACTGCTATGGTGAAATCTGAAGAGAAGCCATATGTTTATCATGTAATAATAACAGAAGAGCTAAGTTTACACAAGAATTTCAAACTTAGCTCAAAACTTCTAGAAGATGATAAAAGAAAATCATTGAAATAAATGAATTTAATTGATTCTGTAATTGGATATTTAAACAACAAGAACAACAAAACCAATAGATTGTGTTGTTGAAGACCCAGACTTTGAGTAATGATGCTCTAGAATTGAGCTTGAAATATCCTCACTGCAGGATATTTTTCACAGTGAGAAGCTTAGTGTGTTTCCTGACTTTGGGTTAGGGACATCCATGGTCTTACCCAGGTGTGAACTTTATGAACAAATGCACAATTGTCCTTCTAAGCAATTTGTGTCCACCGGTGCAAGAATGATTTAATAGTTATTGGGAGTGAGGAAACCAAGGACTTTGTTATTGGATTTGACATCCACTTCACCAGAAGGAATCCATGTCTGCAAGTATAACCAGCCCAAACCCATGACCAAGGAGTTCTGAAGTCCCATGAAGAAGCTATTATTGTTACTTAGCTACATTGACATGATATCATCATCCTAATTTCTAAACACCTATGTTGCCACCTACAGACAGGGCTACTGTTAGTCTCATTGAGACTATCCTCTTCAGGCAGTGAATGGAAGTGAATACTGAGACTCGTGGTGGTCCAGAGTGCTGATAAGTGGCAAGGGAGCTCTCAGTTCTAATCTAGACATTGTTATCACACCTGTAGAGTGAGGGATCATTGTGAAAGAGAGATGGAAGGAATGCAAGAGCTGAAAGATAGGGAGAAGAGGTGCTCAATGACAAAGGATAGAAAATATAGGGATGTGAAAATAGATACCAACATTACTTTATAACCTTCAGGGGTTAATCCTTAATAGTTAATTTTTTAGATTGAAATGAGAGCTTGTATCATTTGCCATTTGTTTTAGACATATAATGCTCATGGTAGACATTTAGAAGTAATGAGAGTTTAATATAGTTTCAATACATGCCAACAACATATTAAAATTATGGCATCAGCAGCAACCAAATGACCTTTTAATTACCATCATTCCTATACTAAATTGAGTTTTTTCTTACATCATTAACACCATTGTTTCATCAGTAACAATTATTTGAATAATTATTAATGGAAACAAACAAAACTGATCAATTTCTCAGTGTTTTCTCTGGAACTTGGTGAAAAGACCATTTTACCAGATTGCATTAGTTCTGCTTTGAGTACAGCAGTACTCTCTAGCATTCCATGTTTTGGAGAAAAAGAAATTCCTTAACAAATGGAAACACACAGAAAAGAAAATGCTTACAGTGACTACATACTTGAGCCCTCAGAGCTCACAGCCCCAGCTTCACTTTTTTCCTGCAGCACGTTTATTGTGCACGCATTGCTACACTCATGCAGGACTTGGGCGGTGCTCTTCATGGAAGCAGAGGCATGGCCCAGATGGCATCTCAGCTCCCACATTCTATAAGGCAGGGGTGGAGGTGAGCCAACTGCCATTGCAGAAATCTAGGAATCAATGACTGACCTCTCCCTGTTACTAAGCCCTTCTGAACAGCCCAAGCAGAACAGAGCAACTGTCAGAGCAGCTGAGACAGTGGCAGATGTTCAAGTGATGTGGACACATGTGCCTCATTCTGCTTGTCTCGGAGCATAGGTTCCCAAGGTGACCTAAGTCATGTGGGGTAGCTGTTTATCAGTGCAGATTTGTGGCAACGTTCTAAATAGAAGACTTTAAAGACATGATATGTATAAAGCAGGCATCATCCTGCTTTGATCTAAAGAATGTAAGAAATGTAAAACACAAGCAGGTGGCTCTAGGAAGCATCATATCCCATGTAAGTGACATGGCACAAAGGAACAGTTACCAGAATGAAAAGGGACTGAGGTGTATTTCCTAAGCAAGGCAAAGGGTATGGCCTGTGGTATAGGGGCATGCATAAGGAAGTACAGAAATAATGTGGTTCACCTCAGGACAATTATCAGGGTATGTGGGAGATGCTCATGTGCAGTAGAGTGGAAGGCCAGATTTCACACTGGGTTTTTATTATTCTTTTGGGCCATATGCAGTCCTGAGAATGACTGTGCTAATCACCTAGTGTTAGTTCTTTGTAAGTGTTTTCTTGAATGTGATGCTAGAAGGAATGAAGAAGTAATGTTTCATAGTTAGATATAGGTGTCAACATGATGGTTGAAGGTTTGATCTCTGGTCACACTGTAAAGGCAAGTAAGTGATTGCCTTACTGATGAGATTGTCTAACCTATGATGAGTGGAGTGGTCCTTGGGCAGATAAATGGAATGGAGGAAGCTGGTTGGGGAAGTTGGCATACTTTTATATACTTGGCTCGGAATGCTTGTCTGGCAAATGAGAATTGTCTGTCTTAAGTCCTTTGGATTTGATGTGAACAGTTCTTTTGGCCCTTGGTGTTAGTGTGGGCTCCATGCCAAGCTGGACAAGGAACTCTAACTGGACAATTATAAGCCTCATTCCTTAAAGCTCTTTTGATCATGAGTTTATTGATAATAATGCAGAGATAATAATGCATGGCCTTTGTGTCAACATTTCAACATTAGGGATTCACAATTCTATTTGCAAAGTTTCCGCTTGACAACCACAAAGACAGACTGCAAAAAAAATCACCAAACTATCATAATTTCTTAAAAGAATGTAAAGTTTTGTATTAGGCTCCTCCCATAGCTATTGTTGATCATGTGTAGCCCACAAACTACAAGTTAGAATGTGGCAGTGAGGCACAAAGTAGTCTTGGCACATGTGAATGCTACAGAAAGATGGAAGATAGACAGACAGATGGACGGATAGACAGACAGACAGACAGACACACAGACAGACACACAGATAGATAGATAGATAGATAGATAGATAGATAGATAGATAGATAGATAGATAGATGATAGATAGATAGATAGATAGATAGATAGATAGATAGATAGATAGATATACAGACAGATATGCAGATAGATAGATGACAGGCTTTGATGGCTCACAGAAGGTAGAAGATTGTAGATAGACAGATGATAGAGTTTCATGGTAAATGGAAGATAAATACATATAAAAGTTAGATGACAGATTACGAACATGTATATGAAAGAATTACATAAGAGATACATAAACAATAGATTTATATGATAGATAATGCTAAGGTGATTGAGTTAGATGATAGATAAATAGATTAGACAAATGATAGATGGATGAGAGGTGTTAAAAGTTAGATGATAGATACTGCATAGATAGATGATGGAGTTAGATGATAAAGTTTACATGACATTTACATGGTAATAGAGTTAGATGAGATAGATGATACATTCATAAATAGATGATAGAATGAGTCATGATAAAATGTAGACACATATCTCTCTAAATATTCTCTAATACACAAATATTTCCTCGAGCTCACCCTACCATTTCCATATGAGAGAGGTATTATTCCCAAAGCCTTAGCAATTCTAGAGTCTTCCAGTAGCCAGGGCAAGAAGATTTTTTTCTATACCACCTGACTTTGGTTTGACCACATAGTCATCTCCATCTCTTCACGAACTTTTAGGTAAATTGAATTTCAGCTCTTTTCATTGAAATCATAAGTATCTACAGATTTATAATACCTGTCACATAAAACCTGGAGGCATAAAAAACTAAGGAACTTGGGGTTGGGTGTAGATCTCTACTTAGTGGAAAGTGGAGCCTAGGACAACTGCAAGAAAAGGAGTCTCCTTGGGTAAATCAAGTATGAAGGCTGATAAGATTTAGAATTAGGGGTTCTTCATAGAAACCACTGACACTTTAGAATCCCTTCTGTTTTAAGTATAAAAACTGGAAATTATTAAAGTGATCCTTGCAAAAGTATTTTTATATTTCATGTAAAAAACTGCCTCTCAGGCTAGTGATGTAAAATTTTAAGAATGTGGATAGTCTCAGGCTGATCTTCTCGCACGTGCTGCAAACTAAGAGCGCTCTCTCATCTCTGTCTCACAAGTCAGAGGTCTCACGTATGAATGAACAGGGGCTGAATCCCAGCCCTCGGCTGTGGGAGGACTGAGCAGTAGATTCATATTGTTCTCATGCTGGCAAGACTGTGACTCTTCCTACACCCACAGCTCAACTTCTGTTCTCTTTTGGTGTCTGTGTGAATTTTCTTTTCTGCCTTTTTCAGAACAGCTTCACGGGTCACCTTGCTGGATGTGATATAGTTTAGACTTTATGAGACAGGGGAATGAGAGGGAATATTAAAATAGAGTACAACCTCACTCCAGAGAAGAATGGGAAAGGACTTCTGCTGCTAAAGTCACCTGCATCCCTACAGGTAAGGGAGTATCCCACCCCAACACAGAGGAATAGGCTTAGAGGGCCTTCGGTCTCTTTTTGTCCACTCTACCAATGGCTGTCATCCTCTCCATCACAGGCATGTACAGAACAAAGTTACTGCTCTGCTTCCTCTCATGCTCTGTCCTGCTTCAGTCTTACTGCTGCCCATCAAGGTTCTCATCAGCAATGTGAGGCTATCGCAGAAAAGAGCCATCAGTAGATATACGTCTTCCCTGTTACCCCATTTTTCTTTATGGATGAATTTTGCTCTTTGACAGCATCACGTGTGTATATAAAGCATTGTTTACTCTCTCTTCTGTTCTCCCTCACTTCCCTTCTCAGATCATCTTCAAGTCTGCTTTCCATGTTTACTTTCTTTTAATTTGTGTATACTGCGTTCAACCAGGGGCCCTCGGATGACTTTGGGTTTGAGTAAACACACTCTTTTTAGAAAAAAGCCGTATTTTATTTTTCTATGCTTTTTATGACATTAACGATACAAATTGGTGAAAATAATTGTGAAATTTTCGTATTTGCATTTACATTGATTACACACACTGTTCTTCAATTTTTTTTAATAGAGAGCAGTGTCTTCTCCCTGCACTCAGCAAATTACACATGTATCATTTCTCATGAAGGTCCGTGCACTAGACTTTCTATCAGGCAGTGCTTCCTTCAGTGGTCTTAATAATCCTCTTAAACTAATTTTTATTACCTTCCAGAACTACAGAGAAATGGGAAAAAGAGACATATTCAATAGATTTAAAATCTTCTCTATACATGTCTGTGCTGAGCCAGATCTCATAGCTAAGATTTTGCCTGCTTACATGTCTACACTGTGTGACATATCCACAGAGGAGTAGCAGGAAACAATGGGTTGAAGTAGAATTACATAAAATTTAGGGATTTGGTAGTTTAACCCTAGGTCCAGGAGATCACTTAAAAGAGAAATAGCAAAGTGATAGACTGAGCAATGAGATGGTTTTTGCAGCTCAGGTATGTGAGAATAAAGATGCTAGGAATCCACTTCCTTAATTCAAGATTTAATCACAGTTGAAACTAGATGCAGCATCCTTAATCCATGTGGAGAAGGTTAGCGAGGAGCATCCAGTCATCACCAGTCACAGAACCATGTGGGCGTCAGGGGCCAGGGCCTCCCATGCCCAGGCCCTGTCTCATAGCCTGGGGCAGAGCCCAGGATCAGAACAAAAGAACCAGGGAACAGAGCACCTCCATCCACTTACCTTGTAAAGTGTCCACGGATCTTGTGCTGCCTGTGACCTTGGTAAGTGTCCCTTGGGGCTGGGCAGCACCTGTGTCAGAAGGATGCTCAAAGCAGAGTTGAAAGGGGTAGGGGAAGACTTCAACATCTGGAGACCATGTTGATGGAGTACAGAGCATCCGAGGAAATGAGGAAAAGAGAATTCTGAAACCCATGGAAGCCTATAGAGCAGCTAGGAGACCTGCAGCTTCCATCACTGAAGAGAATGAACTGCCCTTATTTGAAAGGCCAACTTGTAATATGACCCTGAAATATGGAGAAATGTGCACTGACACTGGCTACAGGAAAGGAGGGACCTCTTTTAACTCAGCCCTGGTCCAGCCTGCAAAGAAAAACCTGGAACCAAGACAGGGCGATGAATGCCTTTTGACTTGGAAAGGGCACAGAGCCATGGTTCTCAGAATGATGTGGACTCTGCCACCTAAGATGTGGTAGTTACAGAAGGAAAAGCAGTGAGTGAGCTGAGCTCAGACTGTCCTGAGAGCAGGACCTGAGTTCAAGTATGAAGGAAGCGATGTCTAGTCTTTTCTAAAGAAAGTGAACTTGCCAACTTTCTAACATCTTCTGTCAGCATCACCACCATCATCACCATCATCATTTTTATCACCATACAAAATAATCATCTTTGGGGAATCTCAGGAACCCCAAGGAAGGCACATAAGGACTACCATCTACCATAAAATCGTACTAGAATAAGTCCAATGACATTACAAAAGATGTCCAAAAATTGTTATTGGAATAAGACCTTGAAATTATTAGTAAAACTACTGGGGATGATGATGTTACTATAAATATCAGTGATACCTAGAGGTCCAGTGTATAAACAATGTCCTCAGAGTTCTGGTTCTGAGGACCGTTTGATTGTTTTTCAGCTCCTGAGCACTCACCAGCAGAGATGTCCTGCCAGCAGAACCAGCAGCAGTGCCAGCCCCCTCCCAATTGCACCCCCAAATGCACCCCCAAGTGCCCTGCTCCAAAATGTCCCCCAAAGTGTCCCCCCAAATGTCCTCCTCCTTCTTCATGCTGTAGCCTTGGTTCTGGGGGCTGCTGTGGCTCCAGCTCTGGGGGCTGCTGTAGCTCTGGGGGCTGCTGCAGCTCTGGGGGTGGCGGCTGCTGCCTGAGCCACCACAGGCCCCGCAGGTCCCTTCGTCGCAGACACCAGAGCTCCGGCTGCTGTGACAGTGGTGGCGGCAGCTGCTGTGGCAGCAGTGGTGGGAGCAGCTGCTGTGGGGGCAGCAGCTGTGGTGGTAGCCAGCAGTCTGGAGGCTGCTGCTGACTGTGACCTTGAGGACTTCGGACAAGCAGCACTTGAGGAAGCCACATGCAGAAGCCCTGCCCTGCTGGCTGTCTCTCCTTTCTTCTGCTCTGCATGTCCTGGGCTGTGAGAGGTTTTGGGAAAACTTTGAATTTCCCCCCGATGGAAGGTCCCCTCCTCTTGTGTACTAAACATCAATAAAATCTTCCCTACTGATCCTCAACTGACTGTTGCTTATTTGATCATCATTAGCTCCGTAAGTTAGTGCTGGCAACTGCTCCTCAGTAATGTTCTGGCTGAACCTGGAACCTCGGTCAGGTAGAAATTCACCTTAGAGGGTATGGATAGTGAGCTCTTACTCACCCTATCCTGTATGCAGTTGGTGCAGGTCTGGCCCACAAGTCACCTGTTAGAATTATGGTCCCTTCTGGATACAAATGTTTTTTCCCAATTCCATTTCTTTTCTTCTACTGTATTTATAATTACTATTGCACAATTTATAGCAGCTGGAAAGTTATGAATCCTCAGCAATGATTGGAACTGAATAGTTCACTGAAAGTGAATAGTTCATAGAAGCTATGATTCCATTGAATGGAAGGTAATAGATTAGATATGCATTCAGAACAAACAAATGGATCAGCAACAAATAATCAGTCATCTTCCTTCTCATAGGAACACTTTCATTTGGAAATTAGCAGTTTCAATCATGTTTTCCTTAATTTCATGCTTTTGATACACTTTCTGTACTATTTTGAATATTTGGAAACAGGATTCATTGAATAAAATTATTATGACCTATGACTCTTGTGCTGGCTGTGGAGAAAAGATATGTCACTAGAATAAACTTTAGGACAATATTTAAAAATTGAACACCTTTAAAAGCCTGCTAGTTGATAACTAGACTAAATATGGACATCATTCCAACCAATTGGGAGAAAGAGTTAAAGTTATTGCAATAGCATTGTGGGGCATATACATTATTTTTTATTTACTTTTAATTTCCATGTTAGAAATCAGCCATGTTCACTCCCAATTTTTGATAAACAACAACCCACAAAGCTAGCAATTTGCTTAATAAATATATCATTATTAAATTTAACTCAAGTTATGGATATTATATAGTCAAAACAAAACCAAGTTTTGTATGATTTTGGACATGTTGACAAATTATCACCAACATTCAAAACAAAGTGATTGAAAAATCTACACCAGTGCCATATCTACCACAGACCAGGACCATGCGATCTCCAGAAGTCTGCTATACTGAGGCCCAATGAGATCTCCCCTGAATAACCCTGAGCTCTGTGAGCAATGACACCCGTATCCTGATCATTTCCTGCTGAGGAAGTAGGAAAAACCATATTCAAGCAACATAGGCTAGCTTCTTTCTTTGGGGTGATGTGTCACTATCCTTGTGTGACTGCTGCAGGTCTTATGCTGATGACCTACATAATATGGAAAAACTATTTGCGATTGCATGTCACTAAGGTGAAGTTGGTGCCATCCTTGCCAGCAAAAATCAATAACACAGCACGTTTCTTCAAGATGCTCAAGGAACATGATGATGGTGATGATGATGATGGCAGCAGTGATAAGCTCTGGTCAGTCTAAAATGTATAAGAAAGGGTATAATTATCCCCAATAAGCTATCTTTTAAATGCTTTTACCAAAATCATGGGCTGAACATCATAAACACACTCATCATCATTTGCTCTACGGCTGTGAGATGCCACTCAAAGTCAAGCACTTTATAGAAGAAGAAGGATGCTTATTCAGCTTATCAGAAGGGAGATACAATCCTCTATGGCTGGTTGGCAGAAACTGAAGTCATGCTAAGTCACTTCCATCATGGAGACACAGAGCTACAGAACTCTAAACTCCCAGAGCAGACTGACTAACTCAAGCTGAATGGGTGGGGCTAATCAACTTCAAGGCCCACCCCCTGTGACTGCCTTCCTTTAGCAAGGTTCCACCTCCTAAAGGTGCTGTGACCTTCCCAAATAATTAAAGATTCAAACATATGAGCCTGCGGGAGACAATTCACATTTCAAACCTTAACAGTGAGTCCTAAATGAAATGTATATATTTAAACCTAGAACTCAGGCTGAGGATGTCTGGCTCCAAATCCACATATCTAACTGCCAAGCCCAATCTTCTAGACACATGTACTTAGGAAGGTGTTCTAATTGCATCAGCCATCTGATGCGTGTACTTCACTTAGCGATCAGCACAGACATGCGAGAATGGCTAATGCTCACCTAGACCAACTGACCCCCAGCAGCAACATGGAGACACCTGTGAAAAATTCATGGAAACACCTGTGAAATGTGTGGCTGGTGTGACTGGATGTGCTGGTATTATTTCATTTTTCTGTGGCTCTTACACTGACTTCTGTGCTGGGGACTTATTATTTTGACTTCTTCTCACTTGAACACCTGGTCTCACAAACACTGGTTCTGATCAGTCATAGTGACTTGAATTTTCTCCTAATCTTGTATCTTAAGGAACATGAAAAAGGATAACAACTTTAACCCTCATTGAACAAAAGGAAGGAAATAAAAACATTACAGCATTTAAATAAATTAGAGAGAAAAAGAAACAAACAAGAAAACCATGAAATAAAGTGCTATTTCTTTGAAGTGTTCTGGAAATTTGACTAAGAAAAGATGAGACATTAAAATTAAAATAAAATGAAACCAGAAACGAAAGGCAACCATTGCAATCAGTTTTCAGAAAAAAAGTGTTACAGAGAGAATTATAAACAGTGATATGCTGACAAATTGAATATTTCTGGAAACATGGAGCTTACGACAATAGACTCAACAAAACTCAACACCTAGAAAGTAAGTTAAATCCATATCAAGAAACTTCCAACAGGGTCCAGGAGCAGCAAGCTTCACTGATGGATGCTGCTAAACATAAAGAGAAAAAATACTGTTGATCTTCCTCAAATACTTCCTGAGATGTATCAGGGAAAGAGAAAACATCTCAGATAATTCAGTTATGGCAGTATTATCTTGACAACAAAATTAAAGATCCCAAAGAAGAGAAAACTCCTGCATGCCCAGGGACACCAAGATAAAATAGATATAACAAAGAGCATACATAGAACTTTACAACTACATATATCTGGAACAGCTGCAAAATATTCTGTGAATAGCTGAAACAAAATTAAAAGGTAAGAAGAAATTTGAAGACCTCATATTTTGGGATTTTACAACTTATTCCAAAGTTATCATGAATCAAATGAGGTAGTGAGGGCACAGCTACAGGCAAGCCAAATGGGAGAGGGAAGAAGTTATAGCCCTGATGGAGGCTCTCTACATACTACATACATGTGTGACCAAATAACACTAAATGGAAGGTCCAGACCATTTGATGTGGAGAACTAGGAAAGTTAGTCTAACAAAAGAATGAAGCCCAATCAGTGGTTTATGTCATACATAATGTATGGGTCAATAATAAAAATGATGTGTACATAAAAATTAGTCATAAAATGACAAAAGTAAAAGACATAGATGGAATAAATTTGAAAATGTTGAATATGTTTGTTATATATGACACCAAAACCACAGAAATAAAAATTTTCAGTTGAACTACATCAAGATGAATCCACTCAACACAGGGAAAATACAGACTTTTGTATTAGAATAATTGGCAAGTTTTATGTGACAACGGATTCCTCTCCACAGTATGCAACAAGCTTTTTCAGTTCAATAATAAATACATTTAAAATAGAGAAAAGTATTGAAAAAATCTTATCCATAGAAAATATAAAATAGGCAAGAGTCACAAGATGTCCAATATCACTATTACATAAAAGCAAACCAAAACCACAATGGATTATCACTTCCATTTCAACAAAATAGCTACTATCAATTGTAAGATGTGGATGTAAAAAAATTGGATCATTCTTCATTTATGGTAATAAAAATGGTATAATGGAAAACAATGTAGTGACCCATCAAAAATTCAATGGAATTAATATATGAAACAAAAAATTCATGTTTTTACTATATAGAAAGATAGATTATTGATAGATAAAAGATGACAAGTAGACAGATGACGATTATAGGTGATAGATTATTGATGATAGATCAATGATAAAGGGTACAGATAATACATATTATATATAGATGATAGATATACAAACAGATGATAAAGAGACACATAGCTAGCTAAATGAACAAATAGATTGCAGATAGATAGATTATATGTAGATAGATTATACATAGATATGTGAATTGAATATATTGTACACCATGTTTACAGTAACATTATCTACACAACCAAAATGAAGGAACAAATTAATTGTCTATCAATTCTATTACAAGTGCAATATATACAAAATTAATTATTGAATAGTTTTTAAAGAGGAGAAATTCACTTACAGAATATAGCATAGATGAAGCTTAAACATATTATGCTAATATAATAGTGACCAAAGACATATTTTTGTGTCCTTTCAAATTGCTAAGATACTGATATTAATCAGATTCATAAAAACATCAAAGAAAATGTAGGGGAAAAAAGGGAGGGATGGTGAACCGTTGATGAACCAGAGAACATTGTCCTTTTCTGCAAGAAATTGAGATTCCTGGAAATTATGAAAAAAAACAATGTGATTGAGGTCAACCCAACTGAAATAAGCCATTAAAACTGGCTTAGCTGTTAAATTTCATGTGGTGTGTTTTACAATATTTTAGACATACATTGCTTATTGCAAGTACTTATACATGCTAAGAGTTTAACTTAGTTTCACTGTATATGTCATTGATGACATTACAGTATTAGCATGTAAATACAAACTGAATTTTACACTGCAACAGGGTTGCTTCATTATAAATGACATTTAAAGGGCTCAGTAGAAATGGGAAAACAGAGCTGGAGAGATAGTTCATTGAATAAAGCATAGGCATGGGAATTGAAGTTCAGACCTCCAGATCCATGTAAAACTCAGGCAGGTGTGGTGGCTACCTGCAATCTCAGCACACAGGAGACAAAGTCAGGGGAGTTCTTAGGACAAGCTGGCTACCTAGTCTATTTGACTGCCAGACTCTGGGTTCAATTGAGAGATGCTGTTCAAATAATAAAAGTGGGAATTGATGAAGAAGCCACTCAATGTCAAATACTGCATCTTACATGCAGGCAAACATATATATACATGTGGGCCTATATAAACATTCATAAACACATATACAAACACACATACACAGTTGAAAGAGAAAGAAAGAAGAGAGTGAGCATAAGAGAGAGAGACAGAGAGAAAGAGAGAGAAAAAAGAAAGAGAAAGAAAGACCAAAGGAAGCTATACACTATACTGGGTGCTAGCTCCGGAGCACAGAGGAAAAAATGTTATTCAGTTTGAATTCATTTTGCTTACAACTCACGAGGGTTCTCTTACAGCCCATAAGGTGTAAAAGAGAGACCCATGATGAATGGGAACCTCGGAAAAATCAATGTTTCCTAGCTTAGATGCTCAAGACTTAAATCCATCCTCCTCCAGCAAGCATGTTGCTCAACTAAGGACCTGGGTGTGGTCTGACACAAAGGCAGAGGTGTAAACCGAATGGCATCTCAACTCTACCATCTTAGAAGTCAGGGGCTGAGTGAGCAGACTGACAAAGAAACCAGGAGTCAATTACTGACCTCTCCCTGTTACTACATCCTTTGGAACAATCCACGTGGAGCAGGATGCTGAATGTATGTCACACAGGTGAGACAGCGGTAGATGTTCAGGTGATATGGCCACATTCTGCCTGTTCCAGGGCACAGGTTCCTAGGGTGACCTAAGAAGTCACGAAAAGGAGCTGATTATAAACTGAGAGCATCACAGATCACACTGATGAGAACATTAGGCAGTCATAAAATATCCAATGTGTGCGTTGTATTTGTTAAGGTATTGAAGACAAGAAATGTAAAGCTTAGTCCAACTTGCTGAGAAATTTAGTCTTTTGTCTTTCCACTTGTTATCTCAAGGGGTGCCTGCCACACAAAACTTTCAGAATAATCTCTCCAATGAAATAAGGTAGAGATGCATGCTACAAAGTATATATAGAACTATGATTTATAATGTCTCTAATCACGTTTGTCACAGTTATTTACCAAGCTAGCTTCTGATGTATCTCTATATACTGATCTATCTCTATCATATCTATCACTGACAGCCTAGCTACCTAGCTAGTTACTCGCACATCTGTCTATATCCCTTTATCTAAGCATATCCACAATCTGCACTTGCCAAGACTCTGACACCAACCTATTTTCCTAGGTTATCTTCTAAAATCAGAGGCAAGGAAAAAAACCTTCTAAACCCATAAATTTATCTGCATCAATTCCTTTCCACGATCTTGTTTGGATGCACACTGTTTAGGGAAATAATATGGACCAGTAAGTTGACTCAGTAAGTAAAGTGCCTGACAACCTGAGTTTATTCACTGAGAGAATCAACTCCTATAAGATATTCTCTGACCTCCACACATGTGCCTTGGCACACTTATGCCTGCACAAACTCATAACAAAATAAAATATACATAAATAAATTAAACATAAAATAAACAAATTAAAAAATAAAAAAATAATTGTAACAAATTCTATCAAATATGACCTTTTATTCTACCTCTACCTTTAGCATGTCCCTCCCACACTAAAGGATACTCCTGGCTGAGATGCATTATTCCCTGTCTTCATAAGTTCTTCCCTCATGCTTCTCCCTGCACTACACACCATGCCCTTTGTCCTGCCTGGTCAATACACTTCAGTCCCTCTGATTTCTGCTGGGCTGAGCTTTACATTTCTTTTCTTTGTTACTTTAACACAGGACAATGCACACATTATTTTATGACTGCCAATGCTCTCACCAGCATTATCTGTGATATCTCAGTTTATAATCAGGTCCTCTTTATGATTAGGACAGCCCTAGAACCTGTGCTCCAAGACAGGCACAGTGAAGTACATGTGGCCGCCTCGCCTGAACATATGCCCCTGTCTCACCCGTGTGATATACATTCAGCATCCTGCTCCATGTGAATTGTTCCAAAGGATGTAGTAACAGGAAGAGGTCAGGAATTGACTCCTGGTTTCTTTGTCAGTCTGCTCACTCAGCCGCTGACTTCTAAGGTGATAGAGTTGAGATGCCATTTGATCTACACCTCTGTCTTTGTGTCAGGCCACACCCAAGTCATCAGCTGAGCTGTCTGAATGTGGTGATGTGTGAGCAGCAAGCTTGCAGGAGGAGGATGGGATTCAAGTCTTGACTGTGGGTGTTGCTGATTTAGGTGTCAATATGGTTCCCTCACATCCTATGAGGTGTAAAAGAGAGAATCATGATGAAATGGAACCCTCAAAAAGTCAATGGTTTGCTAGCTTAGATGTTTGCCCCCACTACTTCCTACCCTCTTTTTCTCCTGTGCTCCCTTCCCTTTATCAATCCATCTTGCTCTCCCCAATCCTTCTGTCTGTCTGCTTCTGTGGGCCTAGGGGTCATCTGCTCTAGTAGGGACTCAGGTCTCTGTGGCAGACTAAGTGGTTCTTCCTTGGGCAGACCCACTGATACGGGCACTCCCCTTCACCTTCTAGCCCTAGCCCCTAAGGTTCCCACTGCATGTCATTATTTTTCCTGTGATCCTTGCTAGTCTATGGGGGGAATATTGATATGTGGCCTTTGTGCAGGACTGGTGCGGATAACCCTCATTGCAGTGAGTTCCTAGATGTAGCAGCCCTACTTGTCAGTTCCTGTCAATATCCACAGACCCGCTTGCCTGTTCCTTATCCATGGACGTCATTCCCTTCCCCACATGACTCCCAAAAGTCCAAAACCTCCACTGACACTAGATTACAGCTTCTTTTCTTTGATTTGGCTCTTTCTCTGCTTTGCATCCAGATCACAAATCATCTCCACACCAGCAGAGTAACAGGGTTCTTCAAAAACAAAGGAATGTGCTTTGGAAAAGCACAAGTGCATGTGCTGACACTGGAATAATAGAAGGAGAGTTACTGTGGTCCATAAGCCAAGAAGATAGAAAGTTCAGGAAGCATCCCACCTTCAAGAATGTAAAACCAACTCATAAAGAAGCACTGAAACCCATTTTCTAGGAAGGAAAGGATGCTTTTATAACTATTAGCATATATTAATTTTATAGAAAGTATCTTTCTGTAATTTTTTTCATGCATATCATGACATGTTTCTACTATATCCACCAACCTTCAAATGTTTTTTCAAGAGCAGTATCCTTACCATTTATTCAACAAATTACACATGTGTCAATTTGTAAAGTGTCTACCGTGTTTTGGTTTCTCTAACAGGAACTGTTTATTACCTCACTCCTTTTAAAATCACTTTGTTAAATTTCAAAACATGCTTATGATTAAGTCTTATTAATATTCTAATTTAAGCCCAAGGAAAATTCTAGATTTCAAATCCACCCTGTTACATACACCTTTCTGAGCCAAGTCCCAAATCTTATTATTTTCCTGTATTAATGTCCAGCAGTGTGATGAAGACACACAGATTGACGGAGTGTACAGATATACATTGACATGCATGACAACTTCAGTTTTAAAAATTTAAGGATGGCTACCTGGAACATAGTTCACCTGGAAAAAGACAGAAGATGAGAAAGATTGAGAAAAGAGATATCTTAAGGTAGATGCTCTTAAAGGTTGTGAAACTAAGGATGCCAGAAATCTACTTCTTACTTCTTATCTAAATCATAGTTCAAATTAGACACAGCATCCTTGAGACTCATGGATTGTGGTTGATGAGGAGCGTCCAGTCATCACCAATCACAAGACACTGTGGGTGTCAGGGGGCGGGGCCATCCATGCCCAGAGCCTGTCTTACAGGCGGGGCAGAGCCCAAGATCAGAATAAAAGGAAGCAAGGGAAGAGTATCTCCATCCACTTACCTCCTACGGGTAATCCTCAGAGCCAGCACTGCCTGTTGTCTTGGTAAGTATCCCTGGGACCCAAGCAGGCCTTACTTATAAAGATGCTAAGACCTGAACTGAAGTGCAAAGTGATGCAGACTGGATGCCATGATTGCAGAAGGCCTTGGTTAGTGAAGACTGATAAGTGGGACAAAGTGATGGATCTGTGTGATGTAGGACTCTGTAGAGAGAATCTGCTGTTCGATGGTGAGGTCCCTGAGGATGGGAACTGAAATAGAGGACCGTTGACCTGAGCCAGGCTTTGGGGGGTTGCATTCTGAAAACTCAGCCCTAGTCTAGCATTCAGAACTGGGACTGGTGAGGATTAGCAGGAGTTCCTTTGAGTTTGGGCAAGTTACAGAGCACAGGTCTGGGATTTGCCAGCACATTTTTGACATGATGAGGGCATTCCAGGTAGACATGCTCTCTGCCATCCTGTCAGCCCGAGCAGGTGGTGAATCCAGTCTCTGTGAGAACCTGTCTGGGGCAGACATGGATTCATGGTGGGTTGAGGGGACTGAGGTTTATTTCAGGGCTTTCTCAAGGAAGTGAGCCTCCTGTCTTCACAATACTGTCCTGCAGACTAAAATTTCCCTTAGGTAGTACTAGAGGGAATGATTTATTCTTTCCTTTACTAAACATTTTCCTTGAAATGACATTTCATTTGGCAACTTCAGAGTGTGAAGATATATTTGAAATAATTCTGTCTCATTTATAAGCCTCTGCTTCATACACCTTTTATGACATCATCCCTTCATTCACTTCTATCAGATAGAAAGTCTCTCTCTCTCTCTCTCTCTCTCTCTCTCTCTCTCTCTCTCTCTCTCTCTGTCTCTTTGTATGTGTGTGTGTGTTTGAGTGTAAGGGTGTATATGTACCACGGTACACAAGTAGATGTCAGAGGACACCTTAGATGTCAACAAGATTTCTTTGCTGGCCATCTCTTCAAACGCCAAGCTATATAGTCCATGAGCTTCTGAGGGTTCTCTTCTTTTCATATCTCATGGTGCCATAGAATCAGTGGGATTATAAATACAAGCATTTCTATGCCAGGCATAATGTGTGGTATGTGGATTTGAACTTAGGTACTTACACTTGACAAGTGCATTACCTGAACTATCACTCCAGCTTTCAGATGGATGTTTATACTTCCTAAAGATAATGATGATGATAATGTGAGATTAGATTATATTGGAAGTAAAGCTGTTGAATATGATGTTTCTATGAATATCAGCTGTACTAAGATAGTCAGAATGGGTAAGATGGGCTCAGATTCCTGACCTCTCTTCTCTTCTCTCTCTTCTCTCAACTAGACTCTTTTTCAGCTCCAGAACACTCATCCATCGACATGTCCTGCCAGCAGAGCCAGCAGCAGTGTCAGGCCCCTCCCAAGTGCACCCCCAAATGCCCTCCCAAGTGCCAGGCCCCAAAATGTCCCCCAAAGTGTCCCCCCAAGTGCCCTGCTCCCTCTTCCTGCTGTAGCCTTGGTTCTGGGGGCTGCTGTGGCTCCAGCTCTGGGGGCTGCTGTGGCTCCAGCTCTGGGGGCTGCTGCAGCTCTGGGGGTGGCGGCTGCTGCCTGAGCCACCACAGGCCCCGCAGGTCCCACCGCCACAGACACCAGAGCTCTGGCTGCTGTGGCAGCAGTGGTGGCAGCAGCTGCTGTGGCAGCAGTGGTGGCAGCAGCTGCTGTGGGGGCAGCAGCAGTGGCAGCAGCTGCTGTGGCAGTAGCCAGCAGTCTGGGGGCTGCTGCTGACCATGGCCATGAAGACCTCAGACAATACCTACAAGAGGAAACCACGTGCAGAATACCTGCTCCAGACAACTACCCCTCCCTTATTTTGTTTTCCATGCCTTGGGCTGTGAGATGCTGACATTCTGTGGGGAGTTGTGAATCTCACAATAATAAAGTCTGCCTGTTGAACTCCACCAAAGTCTTGTTTATTTGACAAGCATCATCTACATATTTTTAGCAACTGGGGCTCTGTGGTGCCACTGAAACAGAAATCTGGATCAGGGATTGTCCGGGCCCACAAACCAGCATGAACCCAAATCTACAAACGTGGAAATCTGAAGTGGGAGCAGTAGGAATTAAAAGTTTCAGGCTTTGGGTCAGAGGGGTCTTGGATGTCCCTTATCATCCAAGCCAACTTTGTTGTAACATACAGGGTTTTTATAATCAAGAAGCAGGGCCAAATTCAGGAAAACATCAAAGAGGAGCAGAACCAAATTCTTTACAGGATTATGTAAAACGTATGCATTCTAGTTAACAAAGAGAAGTCAGGAGTGACATCTAGCTGCTGTGGGACTAGACATGATGTCGCCAGGTAGAGTAAACAGGCTTGTCACCTTGTTGCTAGAAGAGAATGGACAATGTATGCCCCAAAACAGAGTTACTTGGCCAGTGCATTAACATCTCTCAAGTAAGCAGGAAAGAACTGTTGGGGGAGGAACAGCCCAGCCAGTTTCTTAGAGAAACAAAAGCATTCCAAACGACTTGGGAGTTTTCTCAACTTCCAAGGAGGGAGTTCAGCCCATCATTGTCTTGCTGACAAAAGGCAAACTCAACCAGGGAAGAGTCACTCAATGGCCTCTTCAGTTGCTAATGTATCATTCAGAATGCAGGCTTCTGGGCCTAGCAACCCCCACAAGGGATATTGATGTAGTGACCAGTCACTGAACAGGGTAACTGGAGGAAAACCTCTGTCTCCTACACAAAAAGAACAGTTCAGCCCTGACATGTTTACTCGGGTGATTTTCTTCTTCCAGTTTCCTGTGGATTTTCTCTGATTTTACACCTGTTGTTCTTCTGTGTTTGTAAGAGCTTCAACATTCTAACACCTGACATGAAGAGTAAACTGATCAAGGGGTTGAAACTCCTTGCTACAGCGATATCTTGGGAGAAGCCAATGACTCATTTTAAATAGAATGTAATTAGTTCTTGTTAAGCATTCAGTCATTAGACTGTGATTCTCAATAATAAACAGACAAAATCACCACAAAAATGTTCATTCTCTTTGATCTCTTAGAGTTTTGTTATTGTTTATAAGTATTTTTCACTTGAGATGGAAAAACTGCAATGTGTTTTCTTTTGTCTCTTGGTCTTGATACCCACCAAGTATGAGAAATGATGTTTTCTTCACTACATTATGAGTGATTGTCACTGTTTGAACGTGGTTTGTCCCCATAGGCTCATGTGTTTGAATCCTTAGTTAATGTTTGTGAAGGCCATGGCACCTTTAAGAAGTGGAGATTTTCTAGACACTCATAGGATGTGGGTCTTGAGGTTGGTTAGTCGTGCCCTGCTTCCTTGAGGAGTTTGCTCTTGAAGTTCGCAGTTTTAACTTTCTCATCCTTCATGACTTAAGATTCCTCCAGCTTCTGCCAATCAACCATGCTTTTTCTACCATAAAAGATTCTGTTCCCCCTCCAGAACTTTAAGCTGAATATATCTCCCTTTCCCCTTTTAAGTTACTTGAGTTCGAGTGGTGTCTCACAGCAACAGAGTAGAGAAGTATGGCCAATGCCACAATATAGTTAGTATACCTTTGGAAATGCTTGTTGGAAGAACTTTGGGACTTTGTGTTTAGAAAGCCTTTGTGTCTTAGAAACAAGATCTAAAGGGCTACTCTGGTGAGAGCTTGGAAGAGATCAATACTGTTAGATGGTGGAAGTCCAGCTTGTGATGGTCCAGAGACTGTGTTAGGAACTAGATGAGAGGCACATGGAGTGGTTTGGTGTTAGAGTTTGATGTAAGTCTGCCTTCATGTTGAAAGTTTGCCTGAAATTGAATTAATATGTTTGGCAGAGGAAATTTCAAGGCAATACAGCATTGAGACTGTGGCAGGGCTACTTTTTTGCATCTTTGCTCAGATTTATGAGGAAAAAGAGAAAGGAGTCTGGCAGAAGGAAATGAAAACCTGTGAAATTTGATGAGGAAAAATAGTAATGATAAAAAAGCAGCAACATGGTGCTAGCACAAATACTGACATGTAGATGAACAGAATTTCAATAAATATTAGAGTAAAGTCAGCTTCTTAATGGTAAATATGATATCCATGTAGGAAAAAGGAAACTAGATCCCTATCCCTCAACCTTTAGATAACCCAACTTCAAATGGATCAAAGACTTACTGAAAAATCTAAAACTTTGATACTGCTAGAACTAAAAAGGGGGAACATTTTAAAGTATCTCCATAGGGAAAGTCTTTCTGAATGGAACTCCTTTTTCTCAGGACATAATCAACAAGTAATCAACAGTTTGTCAGATCACGGGCTGTAAGAGACCAGAGTCACCAAAAGGCCAAAAGGAACTCATAAAACTTGTTTGACATATGCCCCCGGGGCCCGTGTACCAGGACATTCCAGAAGAACCATAAAACCGTCCCAGGTCTGGATGACAGATATCGCAACTGCCAGATATCGCAACCGCCAGATGCCTCTACCGATGCTTATCTCTACTCCTTTGCCTCTCTTCCCCCTCCAGCCTGAGCATATAAGCTGCACCCAAACCCTAAATAAACGAAACCTTGACAACCATTTGCTTTGTCTCCCTCTTTCTTTCTCGCCCATCGTTTCCTGCAGGCTCAATCCTCCTCGGACCCACGAATAACTGGTCCTGCTGGACAGGACAAGTGGTGCCCAACGTGGGGCTCGAGGCACAGACCCAGAGTCGGAGAGAGATCCTCGGCTGCCCATGAACAGATATTCATAGAGGAGATTGCCCTTGCCGCTCACAAGGGAACATCATCTCCGGTAAGTGATTCATCTTCGTCTCATTCTCTCAACGATGGGCCAAACTGTTTCTAAGGAGGCTGTCTTTATTAAGGACATTAAGTCCTCTCTCAGAGAAAGGGGAGTTCGAGTTAAACGAAAAGATTTAGTAGGATTTTTTTTCTTTCATTTCTGAAGCTTGTTCTTGGATTGTTATTACGGGTCCAGAGATTCACCCCCGGACTTGGACTAAAGTAGGTCATGATTTAAACCGGCTCCTTCTGGAACAAGGGCCTGAGGCGGTTCCCATTCAAACTTTTAGTTACTGGAACTTAATCAATGATATAATTCAAGAATTTAATGGCAGCGCACAGCAGTGGCGCCGGCTGTAGTGCACATGCGCAAAACAAAATGTTTGGGGGCGAAGCGGTCCGCTCGTCCCAGCGTGGAAAAAAGTTTGTGGGCAGAGTTGCTGGCTTTGAAGGCTGGGGAGAGATCCCGGCGTGTGGAAAAATGGCTGCCGGGAAAGAAAAATGCCTCATGGTTCCCTTCATAGAGGAGAAGGAGGATGGAAACAGTTAACAAACAAACAAACAAAAATAACGCTTCCTATGCATCTTCACAGAAACCTGTCCCGGGGCAGGCTAGAGTGGGGAGCTCAGGGAGAGCTGACATACAAAGTTACTTTTAAAAGGTTCTAACTTGTTTGGCTATTTGAATTCCCTATGAATATGTGTATTTTATGTTTCATAACAACAACAAAAAAAAATGGCCACTTTAGGTTATTGCGCGCTTGTAATCACATTTTTGGTTTTGACTTTGTTCATTATTTGGCATGCCCAATTTAAATGCACGTGCACACTTAAAAATTACGTACCGATTAAAGTATCTTTTTATGAAGCTTCACAAAGAAATAATGTGTTTTTACCTAGGAAAGTTTGTTTTCACATGTGTAATGTTAACGTATTTAACAGCCAAAAAATAAAACTGGTTTCTAAGAAATTATGAGCTCCCTTCCTTGGGAAAAAATCTGGTTCCTAATTCCAAGTATACTCCTATGTTCTGTTATAATCTTACAAATTTAATTCAAGTACAGTGATTTTTAAGACAGGGTCTACTGTTAATGCCTACATATAAGAACTTTTCTTACAGGATATCTAATATTAAAACAACAAAAAAAATCAAAAAAGATAAAAAAGGTATAAATAAACAAGGTATGGTACTTAAATGTATAAAAGGTTTTTAAATAAGGTTTATAAGACAAAAAATCTCGCTTAAAAAATTAAATGTGTACAGGAGTTTTGAGTTGTTTGATTAAAAAGATGTTAAAGTGTGCTATAAAGGTTTATGAAATTTTGGGTTTATAAACAGATTAAGAACTAGAGATGGTAAAAACAAAAAAAAAGAAGGTTATACATTGTGCTTCTTTTCTGCTATAGAGGACATTGAGCCTCGGGGGTTAGAGATTAAGATTAAGCTTCACTTATTTAAATGTATTTTAATTGTCTGTTTTGATTAAGCAGGAATTTGGTTACTCATAAAATCCCAACTTCTCAAGGGCAGCAGGAAGCTTATTCTGGGGTCATGAGTAAAAACTAGAGAGGTCTGAGAACGTTGGCTTAGAGTTGGAAATTGTTTACAGGATTACTATAGGACCTTTGGCCCTGAAAAGGTTCCGGTCCAAACCTTCGCATATTAAAATCTTATTAATGATATTATACAGGTTTATACTAGATCTCCTGATATTCAAAAGGTTATTTTAGAGGGAGAAAAAGTTTTACAACGTTGCTCCAGGCCCCCTTCAGCTTGCGAGTCAATTGCTGTTGATATGCCCGCTCCTCCTTCAGATCCCCCTCCCTCGGACAATTCCCCTCACTTAGAGTCCCCTCCCAGCCGTCTCTACCCCTCATTAGACATTCCAGAGATCCTTAACCCAGTCTCTGATGATAATGCCCCCAATTAACTAAATCCCAACCTGCGGCCAGTACAGCCCCAGCTCCTTCCACTGTATGTCCACGTTGTAAACGTGGAAAACATTGGGCTAATCAATGCCGCTCTAAAACAGATCCTGAGGGAAACCCACTGCCCCCGCTTCAGGGAAATGGGGTAAGGGGTCAGCCCCGGGCCCCAAAACCCATTCAGTTTCAGCCGGCCACGGGGAACAGCCAGCACAAACCTCAGCTTCCCTCTTCAGGGCCTTTCCAGGAAGCGCAGGACTGGACTTGTGTGCCTCCACCTATACAATTTTAGATCCTCAGGATGGCACACGGATCCTCTCCACTGAGATATTTGGGCCCCCTCCCAAGGATACCTTCTTCTTAATAATTGGAAGGGCCTCCTCCAGCTTACAGGGACTCAATATTTTCCCGTCTCTCATAGACAATGATTATACGGGTGAGATAAAAGTCATAGCTACGGCTACACAAGGACCCTTGGCCATTTACCCTGGCCAAAGAATAGCTCAGGCTCTCCCTCTACCTCTTAACAGATCAAATCCTTACATCGCCATAGCTAGAGGAAATTCACACCCCTGTTCTTCAGATGCCTATTGGGTACAACAAATAACCACCGGCCACCCCACCTTAAATCTTAAACTAGATGGGCACTGGTTCGAGGGAATTATTGATACCGGGGTGGATGCCACTGTTTTGAGCTCACATTCCTGGCCCTCTGCTTGGCCCCTCCACCCCTCCATGATTCATCTCCAAGGTATCGGTCAGTCCAAATATACACTCCAAAGCTTTAAGTTACTTACTTGGGAAGATTCAGAAGGCAATACAGGCACAGTACAACCTTACATAGTTCAGGGACTCCCTGTTAATCTTTGGGGGAGGGATATCCTCTCTCAAATGCAATTAATAATGTGTAGCCCCAATGAGGTAATTACCCGACAGATGCTCTCACAAGGATATCTTCCTGGACAGGGCCTTGGAAAAAACGGCCAAGGCAACCCCTTATCATTCTCCCTTCTGTTAAAACTGACACTTTGGGTTTAGGATATGAAAATTTTTCATAAGGGCCCTTGCTCCTCCTGCACTCCAGGCAGATAAAATCACATGGAAATCAGATTTGCCTGTCTGGATTGACCAATGGGCCCTCCCCTCCCATAAATTACAGGCGGCATTCACGTTGGTGCAGGAACAGTTAGCCGCTGGACATATTGAGCCCTCCACCTCTCCATGGAACACCCCCATATTTGTCATCCAAAAAAGAACATCGGGGAAATGGTGGCTACTCCAAGATCTCCGAGCCATTAATAAAACAATGGTACCCATGGGTGCTCTACAACCTGGCCTCCCATCCCCAGTTGCTATACCTAAAGGTTTTCACAAAATAGTTATTGATCTAAAAGATTGTTTTTTCTCCATTCCATTACACCCTGATGATTGTAAATGCTTTGCCTTTACTCTTCCCGTCACTAATTGTACCGGGCCCTCCCCTCGCTTCCAATGGTGAGTCCTGCCCCAAGGCATGGTAAACAGTCCCACCCTCTGCCAAAAATATGTTGCCCAGGCTATTGATCCTTTTAGATTGTCCCATCCTGACCACTACATTATTCACTATATGGATGACATTCTGCTGGCAGGTCCTTCTGAATCCACCCTAGCCAACCTCTCACAAAAATTAGTCAGGGCCCTTAAGGAGCTTGGCCTTCAAATCTCCCCAGATAAAATACAAACTCAACATCCCTTTTTATTTCTAGGGTTTGAATTATTCCCCCATAAAGTTATTTCTCAAAAGCTTCAATTAAGAAAAGACAAATTACTAACCCTTAATGATTTTCAACGACCATTGGGTGATATTAACTGGCTAAGACCCTATTTAAAAATTACTACAGGGGAATTAAAACCATTTTTTGATATATTAAAAGGAGACTCTGACCCTCTATCCCCCAGACGTCTCACCCCTGAAGCCATACAGGCTTTCTCCTTGGTGGAACAAGCTATTACTGACCAATTTTCTTCCTACTATAACCCCACCCTCCCTTTATACTTTCTTATACTATCTACACCCTTTTCGCCTATGGGATTATTCTGGCAAACTCGTCCCCTGTACTGGGTCCACCTTTCAGCTTCACCCTCTCGGGTTCTGACAACCTATCTCACCTTAGTGTCCTAAATAATTAAAATCGGGCGAGAACATTCCATAAAACTGTTTGGCAAAGAGCCTGACCATTTAATTGTTCCCTATAGCCCACATCAGATCCAGTGGCTCGCCCAACACAATTCAGAATGGGCCATAAGCTGTGTTTCCTTTCAGGGAAACATTGATAATCATTATCCAGCCCATCACCTGTTACAGTTCCTTCAAAAAACTCCTTTCATTTTTCCTAAACTTGCACATGCCTCCCCCATCCCTGACGCCGCCCTTGTTTTCACTGATGGGTCTTCAAATGGAATGGCTGCCTACTCCATAAATGGAGTTATGTATCAATCTCCCACCACCCACTCCTCCGCTCAACTTGCTGAACTTACTGCTATTATTCAGGTTTTCACCACTCTTTCACAACAACCTTTCAACTTGTATACTGATAGTTCATATATTGCTCAGTCTATACCCCTATTAGAGACTGTTCCCTTCATTCGTCCCTCCACCAACGCCTCCCCCTTTTTTTCGTTGTTACAACAACTCATTCACAAACGCACCTACCGAGAGGCTTAACTTCTCTGCCCTTACTGCTGATAAAGCCTCATGGTGGAAATGTTATTAATCACTCTTCTCTTGAGATTACTTCATGATATAGGTTCTGCCTGCCGCCTCTTCAACACACTGGTCCCGTCGACAGTCATCAACAGCATCAACTCCACATGTGGCCTCTGAGACCTTGTCTAGCTACAGCTGTATCATCCTTGGGCCTTTAAGAGGTGGTTTTTGAGCCCAGGTGGCCACTCCAAAGACGGGCAACTTCCTCGGCCCCTAAGACCAACCTAAGACAGGGACTCAGAGGATGACAGAGCCACCCCATGACGGGAAGGCTAGGGGCGATGAGGTCGAACCTAAGACAGGAACGGCCACATAAAACGGCTCCGGGACACACAAATATTCTTCCCAAACCTGCCTCGGCTCAATAGCTGTTTAGCTGCCCCCCACCTTTACTATATAGAAAAGGGGGATATGTAAGAGACCAGAGTCACCAAAAGGCCAAAAGGAACTCATAAAACTTGTTTGACATATGCCCCCGGGACCCAGTGTACCAGGACATTCCAGAAGAACCATAAAAATGTCCCAGGTCCGGATGACAGATATCGCAACTGCCAGATATCGGGACCGCCAGATGCCTCTACCGATGCTTATCTCTACTCCTTTGCCTCTCTTCCCCCTCCAGCCTGAGCATATAAGCTGCACCCAAACCCTAAATAAACGAGACCTTGACAACCATTTGCTTTGTCTCCCTCTTTCTTTCTCGCCCATCGTTCCCTGCAGGCTCGATCCTCCTCGAACCCACGAATAACTGGTCCTGCTGGACAGGACAACGGGCCTGGTGCTTTAAGAAAAAATATCCTTCCTACCGTGGCAGGTGAACTTTCTTGGCCCCAGAACCCTCTTCTGCTCAGGACAAAGGAGACACAGACATATCTCCTTTAGTCTTCAATCTCTAAGAGACAAAGCAGAGCCATGGAGACAAATGTCAGTCATTATCTATTCCCCATCAAGAGCCTCCAAGCTCCTATGTCTTCACGTTAGTAAAGTTCCTCCTGTTAGTAAAGTCAAGTACAATCCTAAAAAGTCATCCATTCAGAAAAAAAGGTTCTAAATGAAGAAATTTCCCGGGTTTAGCTGATTCCAGTATGGGGTTCAGACTTTGGTACTTTCCAGGGACTTTTGCCTATCGAGGATTACTGTGCTTCTGAGATCTGGAGCATAGTCCCTACTGTGATGGCCAATGTGACTAAAATACGTGTGTTCATAGTACACCTCAGTGCCTATATCCTTGAATCACCTCTCTACCTCTCCTGTAAAAGCCAGAGCCACCACAGCAGCAGCCTTGAAATCCTTGAAATCCACATCTCATTTCCTTTCACTCCTAACAGGAACATCAGGATATTAAAAAGATTTTTTATGGAAAAGAAAACAGACATTTGAAAACCTTAATATCTAGAATATATAATGAACACCACACACACACACACACACACACACACACACCAATCCAATCAGTACCCAGGTTGATGAAATAGGCAGTTGTCAAATGTACAACTGGCTAATAAACATAAGAATAAGTATTTGACTTCACTAGTTGCTGTATTTTGCTGGTATGTTGATGATAAATTCATGACCAAACAGTTTAAGGGGGAACAAGAAGTTATTCTCTTTTATGATTGTCTGGCCACATATCTTAGTCTAGCTTAGCAAGACAGCTCATACCAACTGGAGCCAAAAGAATTGGCCACACCATATCCATTGTTGAAAGAGGGACAATCCCTACTTGTCACACCAGCATGTCTGGCCAAGTGCACTGAAGAATGCCAACTCCCTGAATCACTTCCCTCCATCTATCTACCTGACCAGGGAAAAGTCCCATCATATATTGGGTCTTCCCCATCAATTAGATAGTCTCCTTCAGGCTTGCTCATGTCTTAACTACAAATTCTTCACACCTGTACCCAGAACTTAAGCCTTCGATTGCCAAGTTAATACCTGTATCTAACTATCATACTAGCATTCAGAGAAATTCAAGTTAAAACTGCATGGAGATTCCATGTTACCTTAGTCAGAAGGGTAGTCATTAAATAAATAACAAAAATTTCTGATGCACATGTGGTTCACATTGCAGATGAGAATGCAAATTAGTTCGGCAACTATAAAAATAGATGTCCATGTGGCAGTTTCTTAAAAAACTGAAAATAGGGGCTAGAGAGGTGGCTCAGGGGCTAAGCCTCTGTCTTGTAGGCATAAGGTCCTGAGTTCGAATCCTAGACCCCACGTATAGACGCCAGGCAGAAGCAGGGGCAGCCTGCGTTTCTGGTGCTGGTAGGGCGGAGCCTGTGAATCCCGGGGCAGAAAAAACAAGGAGGAGGTGGAGGAGGTCCATGGTGGTTCCTGTGGTTCTACACACACACACACACACACACACACACACACACACACACACACACGATTGAATAAATAAAAATAAATAAATAAAAGAAACTGAAAATAGATCTATTATGATCTCAGTATTTCCTCCTGGTATTTAGTCAAAGACTCCAAGCTAACCTATCACAGAGATAATTATAATCAAATGTTTATTGCAAGCTCATCACATCAACTAAGTTATGGATCCCACTTAAGCAACAATACTAAAGAAGTAGATAAAGAAAATGTAGAATATACACACATGGAAGTTTTCTTCAGTCATAAAGAACCAAGTTATGTTGTATCCAGAAAAATGGAGACAATCAGAAAAATTATATTGAGTGAATTAAGCCAATCTCTAAAAACAAACACCACATTTTCTCTAATTTGTGGTTCCTAAATTTTATGGAGCTGCTTAAATTCACATATATGTATAACCATAAATACACTGCAACAATGCTCATCCGTACAAGACCAATACAAGATTGAACCTAAAAACATTCACAAGGAATGAGGGAGAAATTTAGGTGGCTCCAACCCCCTAGAAGTAGCCACTGATGGTTAAACCTGGTTAAAAAAGAGGCCCCTCATGCATCAGGGACATTCTTACTGAAATATTCCCTCTGTAATAGATTGGTTACTCAGGCATGTGAACGAAGAAATATCATCAATAGGACTCAATGGAACACTTGCACATCCACTGTAATTTTAAATGATTTAAATATTTTTTAAAAAGAGAAAAAATTGGATATGCACATATCAGGTGTAAACAGAAGTGAAGCTGACTGGGAGGCAAAAGGGACTAATGGGGGGATGGTATAAGAAAGAGGATAGGAAGGTACAGGGGATGTACAATGTACAACATAGATGTGTGAAATTGCTTAAGAAACAAAAAATTCAAAGATATTATTTTTCAACAATAAATTAACCTTAGCATATTGTAGACAAAAAAGAATCAGTGGGACTAAGTTACCTTCTATGGGACCAAGTCCAAAGTATGTGTTTCAGGAAGAAGATTAACCACAGTAGAAAAAATAAAATAGTTTTGGTAAAAACATTTCTGAGCACGGGTGGAAATTGCTTAAAGCAGAGGTGAAGCAAAGGCTACATTTCATGAGAGAGGGATTGCTGTTCCCTTACAATAAAGTATATGGTCCTGGCAAAGACATTGTTAAAAATTTAGTGATGTATTGTATAAAACAAAGGAGTCTAGAAACAAGTTGGAAAAAAAAAGGACAGGGGTTTAGAGGCAGTGATTTGTCATCAAGTTTGGGCACACTGATGTAAGGGGGGGCTTTGAGAAAAGGAGAGACAGATTAATTATGAACTACAGACAGAAAGATTTTCTAAACACATAAATCCTCTTTAGATATTTGTAAATATATATTCATATCCACTATATTTCATTGAGCTCCCTGTCATGGTTTAAGTGTGACTTAATTTAAATCTTTAGCTAATGATGATATTTGGGAAGATTGTGACACCTTAGAAGGTGGATCTTTGCTGGAGGAGACATGAAGGCACTTCCCAGGGGTCAGGCCTTGAAATTTGGTATCCTGGTCTTACTTCCTCTCAGTTCACTCTCGTTTGTCCTGCCTTCCTGGTGATGGGCCAACCACCTTGCTCTGTCTACAGCCATGTCTTCTGTTATATGATTTCTGCCACAAATGAATACATCCCCTCTGGATCTGTAAGCCAAATAAATCTCTCTTTCCCCATTAGTTGTATATGAGTATTGTCTCACAGCAAAAAAATAAAATAAAAAAATAAAAATGAGTAACTACAGTAATCCCTATATACATATGTCCAGCTATAATTCCTGCAGGCTTGGAGGATAGGAGATCCCATGGTTGATCAAGTTCTTGGGAGAAGAGCTCTTGCCCCCTCACCTGGTATTTATCTGGATTCTCTTTTGCCTGCATTTCACTGAATTTCATTAGCTTTTGGGCAATCTAACAGTCATATCTGCCTCTGCTGATGTCTTGGCTTAAAATGAATCACAATGTTTTCTATTAAAACACTAAAAAGCTGCATGTTCAGAAAACTCTTTTCATGTGGAAGACCAATGAAATTTGCAGGATGAGTGATGGAGAGAGCACAGGGCTCAAAAAAATGCCTCAACGTACTCTCATGAAGTATTTAGTTCATTTGATCCACCCATTACCTATTTTTCCCAACGTCTGGTTTTTTCCCCTTTCCTCTCCCAAGAGTCTCCTTTGTTACCCTGGACAATTTACATTTATTTTAATTTTTCAAATGTAGACATGGTTATATGAAACTATATATAATCTAAGCACTATAAATAAAAGGAAACATATAGTTTGTCTTTCTCAAAGGACTTCAAGTCAATACAATATAGAGGTACCTGGGCATCATTTGTTGCAATGCTATTTACAATAGTTCTATTATGACTATTTACAATGTTTTTGGAAGCAACTTAGGGAGCTAGAAACAGAGGTACGATGAGTAAGTAAAATGTGCCATATAAATACAATGGAATATTTTTGAGCCACAAAGAAAAATGAAGTTATGTTGTTTGTGGGGCCAACTGGAGTATTCTGGTTCTTCAAAGTCACATGTCTCCCTGCAGGCTGGGAAGTATACCACCTCAACACAGAGAGTAGACTTAAAGAAACTGAAGCTTCTCTCTTTTTCTACTGTGTCTCGTCAGTGGCTGTCATCTTCTCCTTCCATTTATAACAGGAAACACTCACAAACCTCATAGGAATATGCAAAGCAAAACTCTTGCTCTGCTTTTTCTCACACTCTGGTCCTGTTTCAGTCTTACAGCTAACCCAGCAGCGTCTTCGCCAGCAATGAAGGCATTAAAAAGACAAGGAAATAACCACCCGACACACCTGCTGTCTTTAGGGAAACTGCATGTTACTTTTCTGAACCTTTATGTCATATTAATTATGCCGCTATATGGTGTTCATTGTGACATCGTCATACTCAGATGTGACAGACATTGACCAAGCCACATCCCTTCAATTACTTTTTTGAAGAGTAAGGCCATTACCTTGCATTCAGCAAATTATGTGGCATTCCATGTGCTAGGCTCTCAGTGATGTCATTTAAGTAATTTGAAGTGTTTACTGTACATAATAATATAAATATTAAGTTATGTTCACAAGCCTCTTATTTTATATTTAACATGTAATATTGTAACTAATGGAGAAACATACATATTCAGTAGAATTTAAAATCCCATCTCAGAATGTCTGTGTTGAATTAGGTCTCATGCCTAGGATTTTACCCATTTGGATGTCTACCCTATGTGACACCGACACAAAGTGGCAGCAATCAGAGGTGAAAGAAGACATACATACAACTTAAGGGTTTACTGGTCCAGTCATGGACCTGCGAATAGAGATCACTTAAGGAAGAAATGGCAAAGGGACGGACTGATTAATGAGATGCTCTTAGAGTAGCCATCTTTCAAGTATGCGAGGCCAAGGAAGTCAGGAATCCACTTGCCTGGTTCAACATAGCCCAAGCTACACTCAGCATCTCTGAGCTCCATGGAGCTGATGAGAAGCATCCAGTCATCACCAGTCACAGGACCATGTGGGTGTCAAGAGGCAGGGCCTTCCATGCCCAGGCCCTGTCTCACAGGCTGGGGCAGAGCCCAGAATCAGAATAAAAAGGACCAGGGAACAGAGCACTCCATCCACTCACCTTGTGAAGTGTCCACAGATCTTGTGCTGCCTGTGACCTTGGTAAGTGTCCCCTGGGGCTGGACAGCACAGGGACTCTCCCCAGAGCAGAGCTGAAGCAAGGGTGGAGGGGAAGCAAGGCTTCAACATCTGGAGACCATGTTGATGGAGTGCAGAGCATGGGGAGCATGAAGAGCGGAAGCAAAGGGAATTGTGAAACCTTTGGAGACCTGCAGCTTCTCTCTCTGAGGAGAACAAAGTGTCCTCATTCTAGTGGGAACCTTGTGATGTGATGCTAAAACAAGGAGAACTGTTAGACGCTAGACAGGGTTGAAGAGAGGGCGGCCTCTTTGTAACAGTACCCTCATCCAGTCTGCAAAGAAAGACCTGGAACCACAAAGTCGTGGGTCAGAATGAAGATAGCACCAAAGACCATACCTAGGAGCCAAATGTTTAGAAGCCAATAACTTCAGTCTTTCATTAAAGACTGATTATTCTCTCATTCTTTGCTATTGTTGTTTTCATCATTGTCCTCATCATCATCGTCTCCTTGGGAAGCTCAGGAATCCCATGGAAGTCACATAAGAAGCACCATGTACCCTCAAGAGTAATAGTAATAGTAATAGACTAGAGTAATAGATCCAAGCCCAATGACATTATAAAAGATATCCGAATCGGAGAATTGTAAATGGAGGAAGAAATTATTCTAATATACCTTTAGTTCATGAAAGTCCTCCAAATAAGGTACATTTCCAGAAAAAAATGCATATTTAAGAAGAAAAGCATGACTTCCTTTCTGTCAGTATTTTCAAGGAAGATTAACTCTGCAGGTCAACATTTCAAAGGGCTGTGAGCAACATTAGAATGAAAACTACTGGAGACACTGTTTCAATGAGTATCAGTAAAGCTCACAGAGCTGGAGTAGACAGTGCATGATGTTCAGAGTCCCAAGTCTGACTATTGTTTGATTTTTTTTCAGCTCCTGATCACTCACCAGCCAACATGTCCTGCCAGCAGAGCCAGCAGCAGTGCCAGCCCCCTCCCAAGTGCACCCCCAAGTGCCCTCCCAAGTGCCAGGCCCCAAAATGTCCCCCAAAGTGTCCCCCCAAGTGCCCTGCTCCCTCTTCCTGCTGTAGCCTTGGTTCTGGGGGCTGCTGTGGCTCCAGCTCTGGGGGCTGCTGCAGCTCTGGGGGTGGTGGCTGCTGCCTGAGCCACCACAGGCCCCGCAGGTCCCACCGCCACAGACACCAGAGTTCTGGCTGCTGTGGGAGCAGTGGCGGGAGCAGCGGCTGCTGTGGGAGCAGTGGCGGGAGCAGCGGCTGCTGTGGCAGCAGTGGCGGGAGCAGCGGCTGCTGTGGCAGCAGTGGCGGGAGCAGCGGCTGCTGTGGCAGCAGCCAGCAGTCTGGAGGCTGCTGCTGACGGGGGCCCTGAGGACTTGGTCGACCCATGAAGAAGGAAGCCAAGTGCAGAAGATATGGTCCTGCTGCCTACTCCTCCCTTCATTCTTCCATGTCCTGCACTGTGAAGTGATGAAAACTTGTAGAAATATTTGAATTTTCCCATTGATAGAAGGGTCTGTTTTTTTGTGTGTGTCAAAAATCAATAAAGTCGTCCTTACCAATCCTCACTTGAGTCTTAAGCATTTGATCATCGCCATCCTCACAGGACAGTGTTGGTAACTGCCACTCAGTGTTGCTGAGTCTGAAACCTGGGTCAGGAGTGTGGATCAGGTATTCAGTCACCTCACAGAGTTTAGATAGTGAGTCTTTAGCCACCTTGTCCTCCATGTAGTGAAGTCTGATAATGCCTTTGTCCCTTCTGATAACAAACATTCCCCTGATTTTATACCTTTGACTCTACCTTGTTTGTAATTACTATTGTAGCATTTATTTTTCTACTTTTCTTTATTGATAGATTTTGCTCTTTGAAAAGTTCGTATATGTATGCAATACATTCTGATTAGATTCTATTCTACCTTCATACTTGCAAGTCTCTATTTCTGCAAGTCTTCTATCTCCCACATATAAATGTGATTCTGGGAATTCAAAGAGACCTCAGTAATGATAAGAACTCCTTGTTGTAGTGAAAACTTTGGATAACCGTTTGCTTGTTAAATGGAAGGCTCCCCTTCTCTATGATTCCCCAATTTTGATAACAAAAGACCTATACAGATTCCTTAATGAACACTTTTTCATTGGAATATTTAAATTTTTACTTTGTTCTGTCAGGACAAGAAGACTGATTATTATCAAGTTCCAAACTTGCTGACAATCTAAAACTTTGATTTAGAAATGAAGTTGTGGATAAACCTGTGTTGGGTATCACATATGGTAGAAGCCTGGATCATGTGACCCACCCAGGCATTTGTCTTAAAAGTCAGAGAGTTCTGCTCCTGTGTAACACTGATCTCTCGGAGCCAAGACAGCCACACTGTGACTGCTCCCTCATATACTTGCTGTGAGCAGGAAAAACCAGGCCACGTAAGACCAAATACCATTGGGATTATGTGTCCTCATCACCCGTATCTGCCTAGGGTAAGGCTTATGCTGATGTCCTAAATGTTGTGAAACAAAACTGTCACTGAATATTACTATGGGAAAGCCATGTTCACACATTTCAATAATTCATTGAGTACCATACGTATTTCTAGAAGCTTTCATTAGCATATATTATGGTGATGATGATGGTGATGGTGGAATGATGATGATACCACCTTGTAACTTGCAACCATGTGCAGGGAAGAGTTTGCTAATTGACAATTAAACGATCTTATTTAATACTCCTAGCAAATTCACAGAATAGTGTACTAAAATCCCCATTTCCCAGTAAGGATCCTGAGTCAAAGAATTTAAGCAATTTGCATCAATTTGCATAGATAAAATCAGAACTTGAGTTCACACTGAGAATCTCTGGATCCAAAGTCTCAAACCTAATTGCCAAGTCATTTTTGTAGGTCAAGTTACTCTTGAAAGGAAACCCTCCTTTGGAATGTGTACTCCCCTTAACATGTATATCATAGACATGACACATTTGAAACAAACTCAGACATAGTCACACACATGTATAAGGATGAGCTAATTCCCTTTGGGAACATGATGAGGCACAGATGAAAAAGGCTTGCAGGAATTGTGTTTCTTAGTTCAAGCCTGCAAGCCTGGTGCTAATGAAATGCTAATTTAGGAGGCAGATGAGAAGGTCTGGGAACCAAGTTCCTAGAAACAGATTGAGAGACAAGCTCTAGAAAGGAGATAAAGAAGCAGAGGGTGAAAATAACTCATCTACCCTTGTTAATCTTGGTTGCAAATTTGGCTAAACCTGGGATTTACCAGCAGATTAACTGTCAGACCACCTGGAGAATTAATTTGAATTAAGATATTTGGAACACAAAGACCAGCCCTAAATCTGGATGAAACCTCCCAGTAGCTAACCAAGATATAAAAGGAATTCCTGTGCCGGCAAGATTTGTCTTTCCTCCATGATGATGGACATGACCCCAGCTGCCTCCAGATTCTCCCATCTGCCATGTGTTTTTTTTTTGTTATAAAGGACTATGTCTCCTCTTTGGAACCATAATACATATTAACTTTCCTTCGTCCCCTTAAGTTGCTTGAGTCTAAGTGTTGTCTCACACCAGCACAAAGAGTAACTGCATCAAAAATTGGTATTGAGAAATGGGGTGCTGCTGTAAGATTGAGAATTTGGTACCAAATAGTGAAATACTGAGTGAAACTTAGAGAATTTGGCACCCAAAGTATGGCCATTGCTATGATGTGTATTCTGTGCCTTTGAAACTGTCTATTGGGAGAAATACAGTAATCTTTGGCGCTTTGGGCTAGGAAAGCCATTGAATTTCTGACAGAATAAGGATTATTCTTGTGAGAGCTTAGAAGAGAGTAATGCTACATTAAAGGATGCTCCAGGGATGGGGGGAGGAGGCACTGGGAGATAAGGAAGGAGAGGGAAAGGAAGGGGAAAAGGGGGGCAGGAAGCAAGGGGGTGCAAGGAGGGGTGGAGGGAAGGAGGAGACTGGTGTACCTATTAAGTTTGTATGAGCAGAAATAAATAAAAAAAGGAGAGTAATGCTGAGAGAGACATGAACAGTGGAAACCCAAGCCAAGTAAATCTCCTTTTCTTCCCTTAAGTTGCTTTAAGTCTGAGTGTGTCTCATGGTAGCAGAAAGAGCAATTGTGACAACCCTTCCTACATTCCATATTTAAGTTACTCTCTTGCCTTTCCTAGATTAGATCAGGAGCATCTAGTCACGGTATGTCACAGAGTCATGTACCAACAGGAGACCAGCCCATGAGATGGAGCTGCCCACATTCAGGGCACTAGTTAATCTTTCTAGTAACATCCTTGTAGATATGCCCAAAAATACATTCTGATGGTAATTCTAAATCTAGTTCAGTCTTCCACAAAGGGTTACCCAGACCCAAGCACATGAGATTCTGGGCAGGAACTCTAAGAGACAGAGTAGTCAAGACAAAATTTCCCTGCAAAATAATTAAGAAATTCCAATGAAGGTAGATAAATTGTGTGGCAGAGGGATTGGAAACACTCTGAGGATTTGTGTCTACAGTTGATACATTGTACCACATTAGGTCTGCAGGCTTTTGAAGTTTTCTAATTTCAGGTAAATTGCTTACTGAATAGACAACCTTGAAAATTTAATTGTACATCTTCATGTATAGCCCTGCTGTGATCTCTATAGTATTCGAATCATGAAGACCAGAGAGGTACATTAGGGAATTGATGACCAAGTGTCACACAGTTTGTTAAGGGTGGTTCTTGGCATTTATATAAAAAAGTTACATAGGTAGAAACAAAATAAAATGTTGCTTTTTGAGAAAAGTGGAGGAGGACATACATTTTATTGTGTGCATTACCAGATTAGGATTCACAGACACATCTCAGCTACACAGTCAACCTAGGGATTCATTTTACAATGTCATTTTCTCTATTTAAAAAATGACTGAGAAAACCAACTTATATAATAATAAAACCTATAATAATTCTGAATCTAATCTATCACAAATGCATGATAACCAACCTATGAAGCAAAACTGTCTGGCAAGTTTCTCCAAAACCAAATTCTTATTTTTCCCTTAGCAAAAATAATTCAAGTTTAAACTGGTTCCTAGATAGGATATATTCATGTATCTTCCTGATGATGAAGATTAGATTTGGGCCAGACTTTTTTACATATCAATTTGTCATATCCAGATAAAAGATTTTGACTTCAGACAAGTATCTTAATATGGTTGCTGTTATTTTCCTGCTTGCCTCTGGAGATTTCCTCTTTGCTAATGCTGGCATGATTTGGGTCAATAGAATTAGAAAACGACATTTGTTTTAACCATGATGACTTTGTCACCATGGAGACATAATGGAACGCTTACTCTGTTCTAAACACCTGGTTACCCTAAGGCATGTTCAGACTTTACAGTACTGTCACTTGTAGCCGAAATCCTTTATAGCAAAACAAGATTTTTGGCTTACAACCCAGTACAGAATCCTAATTCTTCAGCCTCCTCTGCTTGTGACATTTCCACAGTCATTTTTATTGTTGTATCTCATGATCCTGATCTTTAGTTAGAAATGCTGTGGAATCTCCCTTGATCAAACTTGTTTGCTGTTTTTCTACAACTAATTTCACACTATGCATTTTTGTAAAGATTCCACAAAGATGTTGCTATATCTTTCTAATATCATGATTCAAGTCTCACAGAATGTCTGCTGTGTCAATTCTGGTGCAATGTCTCCCAGGTTTCTTCATTGAATTAATAAAATTAATGTGTAGGCAACTCTCTGCAATTACATATCTATCACTTATCAAACATTCACTCAAAATTCCCTTGTTATTTATTATCTCTTTTTTATTATAACATTGCTGAGAATAATGTGTATTTTATATGTTGTTGGGCATGCCATGATCTTACTATATCTGAGAATGCTCTGAAAGACTGTTTGTGCATTTTTATGCTCTAAATAACTTTATCTTATGTAAAAAATGTCTAGAAGCATAATGATCAGGAGAAAGTAAGTGTGCATGTATATCTGAGTCTATGACTCAACGGTAAGTATACATTGCCTTCTAAAATAGCTGTACTGATTTCTATTATCACCTGAAAATGTGAATGTGTTTTCCACAACTCTCAATATATTCTGAGTGAGCTGAGCCTTACAAGTCACTGGTAATTTGAAATGCATAAAGGAATCTGACATTCTGTTCCCCATATACAACATCCCTTATTGTTTATTTTGTATTTGTTTATTGGTAAAATTGAAAATCCTTTATATGAGAGTGTGTGTGCTTATTAACATGAATGTGAGACAGAACAGACTCTGTACTTTGCAAAATATTGTTTTTTAATTGGTGTTGACTTTTACAATTTTTAGTAATTGTTTGTTGATATTGATTGTATGGTATATTAATTTTTCATAGATTTGCTTTTAGTTTTAAAATACCATGTGCTTACAAATAGGATTTTAATTTGGCAGTCTAAATTCATGACTGTGTTGGTTAGTGAATCAGAAGAGAAGGAATAATGAAGTTACACAGAAAAATTGCTTAGAGTGTTTCTACCTTAAGCATCTATGCAGTGTCTATTACAGTTTGAGAAGATGAGACAATTGAATGTAAGAGACGATTTGGATGAATCCATGTCAAGAAAAGCCTTAATGAAACAAAAGGTTTACTGAATGGTACCATAGTAGTCAATAGTTAATGACTTGAACCAAAAACAATCCTAGAAACATGACTATCACACTTCTCACTTATCCAAGTAGGTGAATATATTAAGAACTTCCCTGTCTCAATCCTTAGACATTGATCAGGTGACTTCTCCTGTCATTCCTAGAACCAAGAACTGAACTCCTGTGTGAGTCAAATCATGACCTACCTGGAATACTTCCCCATAACTGAGCTTATTGGAAAACCCTACACAAAGGTCAGATAGGCAAAAGGAATGGAGGCAGATCTCTGCAGGACCATGTGACAAATACATCTCATTCTATTTGTCTTAGAACATATTTTCTGCAAGGATGACCTGGACAATATGGGTTAGCTGTTAAGTCTTGCTAATGACAGTCTTAAAATATTCAATAATCCATTAATCACCCACATGTGAATAACCTTGAATAATTCCTGATGGGAATATGGAATGTAAGGTTCAAGTTGTGCTATCAAAAAGTTTTTTAAAATCTCACTTATGAAATATGTCACATGAAGGTCAGCTGGGTGAGATTTAATTTTTTTATTATTATTATTTATTTAACTGTGCGCATGTGCGTGTGTATGTGCGCGCGCGTGTGTATGTGCGCGCGCGTGTGTATGTGTATGTGTAGAACCATGGACGAATTCGCGAACCACCATGGACCGCCTCCACCTCCTTCTGCCCCGGGATTCACAGGCTCCGCCAGAAGCGCAGGCCGCCCCTGCTTCCGCCTGGCATCTATACGTGGGATCTGGGATCCTGAACTCAGGACCTTCCGCCTGCAAGGCGGAGGCTTAACCCCTGAGCCACCTCTCCAGCCCTAGCTGGGTGAGATTTAAAAGGGAGAATATACCAAGGAAAGAAGTATGAAGGAAGAGAAGAGGGAAGTAGGCTCAAATACCAATCATCAGTTCTACTGGATCCAAAATTGGAATTGGGAGAACAATCCATCAAGAGGACATTACAATTCTAAACATGTATGCATCAGAAACAGGCTCAATTCTAATTCATTAAATAAATATTACTAGATGTAAAACAACTAATCAACCCAAACACAGTGATAGTAGGAGAATTTAATATCCCCATGTCACCAATACATAGGTCAACAAAACAGAGACACACTAGAGTTAAATGAAACCACAAATCAAATGGACTTGGCAAATATCTATAGAACTTTTCATGCAAGCACTAGAGAATATATATTTTATTGTCATCAGTCCATGAAACTTTCTCCAAAATAGACCACATATACAAAGGCTCCACAAATATAGCAAAATTGAAATTATATCCTGTATTTTATCTGACGACCATGGAATAAAGCTAGATATGTACACCAAGATTAGCAATGGAAAACACATGAACTTATGGAAACTAAACAACACATTATTAAATGAAAGATAGGTCAATGAAAAAATTTAAAAAGAAAAAAAAATTTCCTTGAGTTCAATGAACATAAAGGCACAACATACCAAAATCTCTGTGACACAATGAAGGTTGTCCTAAGAGGAAAATTTATAGCACTAAATGCCTACACAAAAATAGAGTGACGTCGGGCTGGAGAGGTGGCTCAGGGGTTAAGCCTCCGCCTTGCAGGCGGAAGGTCCCGAGTTCGGATCCCAGATCCCACGTATAGACGCCAGGCGGAAGCGGGGGCGGCCTGCGCTTCTGGTCTTGGTAGGGCGGAGCCTGTGAATCCCGGGGCAGAAGGAGGTGGAGGCGTCCATGGTGGTTCACGAATTCGTCCGTGGTTCTACATATACACAGACACACACACAACACACACAGACACACACGCGCACACACATACACACGCACATGCGCACAGTTGAATAATAAATAATAATAAAAAAAATTAAAAAAAAATAGAGTGACGTCAAATAAATTTTGTAATTGTATACCTTAAGACTTTGTAAAAACAAGAACAACCAAATCCTAAAAGCAGTACAAGGGAAAAAAATGTTCAAGATATGGGTAAAAATTAATGTAAAAATGTAAAAAAAAAATAAAAGGTTGGCTCTTCCAAAAAAAAAAAAAACAAGATTGACAAACCCTTAGCCAAATTAACCAAAAGAAAAAGAGAACACCCAAAAATAAAATTAGAAATGAAAAGTGAAATATTATAACGGATCCCATGGAAGTTGAAGGAACAATAAGAACATACTTTAAAAATTTATACTCCATTAATCTTGACAATCTAAAAGAAATGGATGAATTCCCAAACACATGCAACCTGACAAAGCTGGATCAAAATGAAACAAATAATCTAAATTCGTCAATAGCAAACAATGAAACTAAAAGAGTAATTACAAATTTCCTACTGAAAGAAGCTAGGGGCTGGATGGATTCAGTGCAGTATTCCACTAGATCTTCACAGAACTAACACTGCTTCTCCTCAAATTTATTAGCAAATTATTTAGCAAAATTATTAAAAAGGATTAAACACTTCCAAGCTCTTTTCATGAAGTACTAACTCTGATTCTAAGTCCTAATAACACATCAAAAAAAAAAAAAGAAAAGAAAATACAAGCCAACCTCACTAATGAACATGGATGAATAAAATCCTCAATAAACACTTGCAAATAAAATCCAAAACATGTCAAGTGATCATTCACCATTATCAAGTTGAATTTATTCCAGAAATACAATGATATTTTAACATATATAAATCAATAAATGTAATTCATTACATAGATTCTCAAATACAAAAACTATATGCTTCTCTCAATAGATGCAGAAAAGACCTTTGACAAAATTAATCATTCCATCATTATAAAAGCCCTAAAGAAAATAGGAATGGAGAGATAATATCTCAACATAATAAAAGCTATATAAGTCTAAGGCAAACATCCACTCTTACCACTTTTGTTTAAAGTTCTAGCTAGTGCAAGAAGGCAAAAAAAGAAGATAAAAGGTATCCAAACAGGAAAGATACCCCTATTTTCAGATGATATTATTCCATACTTGAACGATCTCAAAAAGCTCCACTAACAAGCTTCTTGAACAATTACACATTCAAGGTAAACTGGCAGGCTGTAAAATCACCACACAAAAATCATCAGTGTTCCTATATAACAAAGCTGAAAAAGAAATGAGGAAATCAATTCCATTTATTATAGCTTTATAAAATACTTTGGAATAAACTTAACTAAGGAAGTGAAAGATCTGTGTAATGTAAACTACAAAACACTGAAGAAAGACGTTAAAGAGGATACTAGAAGGTAGAAAGACCTTCTATGCTCGTGAATTGGTAGAATTAACATTATGAAAATTACCATCCTATCAGAGGCAGTATACAGAATCAATGCAGTCCCAATCAAAATCTCAGTGTAATTTTTCACAGCAATTGAAAAATCAATTTGGAAATTTATATGGAAACACAAAAATCCCTGGCTTCCCAAAACAAGCTTGAGCAATAAAATTACTACTAGAGACATCACCATATTTGATTTCAAGTTATACTACAAAGTCAAATAAATAAAAACTTCAAGGTGCTGGTACACAAACAGACGTGTGATTAGTGGATTAAAATATAACTATAGCCTCCTGATTTTTTACAAAGGTGCCAAACATACACATTGGAGAAAAAATATAATCTTCAATAAACGATGCTGGGCAAATTAGATATTTACACATAGTAAAATTAATATTGACCTTTGCCATTTGCCTTGCATTAAAACTAATTCCAAATGGATCAAAGGCCTTAGTGTTAAACCCAAAACTGAAAACTGTAGAAGAAAGAATAGGGAGCACACTCGAATCAGTAGGTTGTAGCTAAAGACTTTTGGCACCCCATTTGCACAATCAGCAAGTAGAATGGGAAATAATTCTTTCTACCAATGTATTTTACAGAGGATTAATCTACAAAGTATACAAGGAACTCAAAAACACTTACACATCAAGCAAGCAACCTAATTAAATAATGGGCTTGGGAAATAAAAAGAATTTTCATAAGAAGAAATTCAAATGTACAGGAAATATCTTATAAAATGTTCAACTTCTCTAGTTATCAGGGAAATGAAAATTGAACTATTTAGAGATATCATCTCATCCCAGTCAGAATGAGTAACACCAAGAACACAAACAACAACAAATGCTGATGAGAATGTGGAGAAAAAGAACACTTATTCATTGCTGGTAGGAGTGTAAACTGGTCTATCAACTTTGGAAATCAGTATAGAGGTTTCTCAAAAAGCTCAAATGTAACTACCTTATGACTCAGGTATAATCCTTCTGTGAATATTCCCACAAAACAGTACATCTTATTACAGAGACATTTACACATCCATATTCATTCAGGCTCTATTCACAACAAGAAAGAAATGGAATCAGCCTACATGGCCATCAATGGATGAATGGGTAATGAAATGTGATATATATACACAATGGGATATTATTCAACTATCAAAAAATTGAAATTATTAAATTTGCTGGTAAATGGATGGAAAACTGAAAAATATGCTAAGAAAGTTATCTCAGACACAGAAAGATAAATGTTGCATATCCTTTCTTATATGCAGATGTTAACAATGAACTTGAAAGGACTATTAAGCAAAGAAGGGAGATAATGGTAGGGTGAAGACCTTAAAAAAGGAGATATAACAGACCTTAAGCAGTAAAGTGGAAAGAGAAATAATGGGGGGAATTTTTATGGGAAAAGGGGATGAACACAGTACAGGAAGAGTTGAGGGAGTATTTCAAAGGAGAATGTGAAGGAAATAGGAAAAGAGTGTTTGGGGGTATATGTTCTAAAGAGTTCAGAGGGTCAGGCAACTCTAAGAATGAGCTGCACTGATCGCAGGAACTGTTCTGAATCTCTGGAAGAACATAGTGAGTAGCTGTCACATGGGGGACAGGCAGGCCTTCCCTCATATGCACGCTGTCTCTCACACGCTGGGAACAGCTCAAATCCTGAATCAAAGAACTCCCTTGATTCGGTGTTACTAACAGATTCCAAAAGTTATTTTTCTATCCTGTGAATGACAAATTTAATAAAATGTTGTTCAGGAGTGTGTATTCTATAAAGGAAAAAATCAAAATCTCACGAAGCATAACTTTTTACCCTAACTCTACTATAAGCATTTGCTGTACATCTTCAGAAATGAGATCATAATAATTCCCCCAACAGCCTGATGGGTTTAGTCTTCTTTAGATCAGCACAAGTCATGCACACAGTGGATATTTTATGACTTCTAAGCATCTCACTAGTATTAGCATTACATCTACAGTAGCTATTACCTTGACTAGGTCATTCCATAAGAACCTGCACTCTAAGTCAGGCATGTGTGACCTCATCACCTTGAGAAATCTCAAAATACCTTTTTTATTTCTGATCAGGTTGCTCCAAAGGGCTTAGGAGTAGGGAGAGGTCAGGAACTGATTCCTGGTTTTCACAATGGCAGGTCTGCTCCAATCAACTCTCAACATTTAGGATGCTTTCTGGTCCACACCTTTGCCTATGTGCAGAAGAGCGCCTCAGTCCTCCGCTGACCTGCCTTGGGCATTGGGATGTATGTGCACCAAGCTTGTTTGAGGAGGATGGAATTTACAGCTTGACTGTGAATCCTACTGGCTTAGGTTTCATGCCAATGTATTCTTCCTTTATACTTTTAAATTACTTCCATCAATTTTACCTGTTTATTTTTTAATTAGTATACAAAGCAGTGAGTTTCATTGCAGCATTTTTATGCACACTTTATTATTATTGATCTACCATTCTCTTGCCCTTGATGTTGGTGCCTTCCACAGCAGTAATCCTCTTTCTATATTCATGTCACAAAAAAATCTATTACCATCCAGCATGCATATAACACATTCTAATTACTCTCTCCCTGCAACCACACTTTAACGCTTTCCCTACAACCACTCTTACCTCTCTCCCATCCCTATGAATTCTCCCTTCTTCCCTATCACTCCCTTTTCCAGATTTATGACTTTGTGACCCATTTATTTCAATCAGAGTCATCTATGTGACCTCTGAACTAGATCTGTCCACTGGAGCCAGGTAGAATCATCAGTAAGCATACAACCGAGGCAATGACTTCCCCATCTCTCCCTGAAATTAGCAATAGCATTAACAAATAGTTCAGTAGTGAAGGAAAGGACCTCCTTCCATCCATGCTTGTCCGTTGATAAGGCCATTCTTGTGTAGCTCTATGCAGACATCCACAGTTGCTATGAGTTCACAATTGCAATGACTGGGTTTTGCTCAAATGAAGACATTTCATAGTCTTTCTCCCTTCTGGCTCTCACATTATTTCTGCCCCTTCTCCCACAATGTTTCCTGAGTCTTAGAGGAGATGGTAGAAATTCCTTGTTTAGTGCTAAACACTCAGTCGTCATTTATTCTTGGTGTCTGCAGACATGAGTCTCTTCATCCCCCATCATTTACTGAAAAGAGGCTTTTCTGATTAAAAGCAAGAGTAACATTTGCCTCTGGATATAAAAATTTAGAAGGTGGTTGTGCAACATGTCAATTTAGCTAAATAGCAGTTTTAAGCCCCTCCAGGGCCTGTGAGCCCTCTGTCATGAGATTTTGAGCAGCTTCACAGTGCCAAACATGGATTCCCTTCTGTGGAGCAAACCACAAAATTAATTGGAGAGTAGCTGGTAACCCTATAAAAGATGGGTCACTGTTCCAATAGTGGCCTGGTCTCATCCAATAGGTTAGTATTGCAGTTCATATGGTACACAACTGGGTAAGACTGATTATGTCTTCCTCTTGCAGCAGCCTCGTGTCACAACTTCAAGCCCTGTGAAAGCCATTTGGAAAGGAGGAAGCGTCCAGTCAAGTGCAGCTTGATTTCTGTGAATCAGGCAACTAAGTTGTGTGGTCTTCAGCAACAGGGTCTATTCAAAACAGTTTTGGTGACCAACCAAGAGGAATGGCACAATTTAAAAAAGGTATCCCAGCGCCATCCCCAGGTGAGTCCGCCCAGCCCCAGACCCCCAGGTCGCCCTGTGTCCCAGCGGCACCTAGGCTGCCTCGGGTTTTAGCCAGGGCCACGCCCCAAGCCCCAGCCCCTTTCTTTCTCCGACCCACCTGTCCCCCCAACTGGACAGGACTTACTTACATTCCTCCATCCCTGGAACTTCGGAGGGCCACTAAGCCAAGTCCCAGGCCCCAGGTGAAGAATTCTGCCATCACATCAGCCCCTCTGCCTCTCTGGCCCCCCGGGGACTCACACACGTGGTCTACAGAAGACACACTGCTACTCAGAATTCAACAGAGTCCAAAGAAAACTCAAGCAAAGTTCTAAGTGTTAAAGGCCATACATCTGAAAACTTCTACAATCATCCTATCACATGGGAGAGTTTCTTCACATCCAGCCCAAAGATAAATAAACCTTTTTTTTCACCTTACTGTTCCTTTCTAATATTAATCACTGTAGATTAACTTAGCCATACAGCCACCCCAAAAACATATTCATCTACAGGGAGTACACCATTCACTCTCACATGTGACCAAGATACTAAATCGTAAAAGTGCACTACCATACTAATATTCACCCCCTGTCTACTTATACTGACTTAACTGATGTACTAACAGCCTAATAGCCTCAACCAGGAAATAGCAATAACAAAAGAAAAACATACCCAACCCCAAGGCAAGCACTAGTAATAACTGCCCAAATGTAGTAATACCAACTAAATCAGTCAAAAACACACAGAAACTGAAAAGCCCTAGAAGACAGAACAACAATGTCCAAGTCAAAGTTCAGATCCATGAGAAACAAAACCCAAGAAGACTAATCTCCCACTGAAAGAATTAACCCCTTAATGATGGATTTCAACCAGAACAAATTTACAGAAAACAGCCAAGAAAGCCAGACCCAAGACAACCACTTTCAGTATGATCGTTACCATGATTAATACTATGAAAGAGGAAAATCAAGAGGAGTTAAACAACCGAATCAACCACTTCGAACAGGAGCACAATAGGCATCTGGAGAAATTGAGAAAAACAGTTCAAGAAACAAAAATAGGCATAGAGCAGTTAAAATAGTCCCAGGAAGAGTTTAAAATTGAACTAAAAGACAAGCTATCTTCAACCCAAAGCTCAACAGAGAGTCTTACCAGCAGAACTAATGAATCAGAAAATAGAATTTCAGATCTTGAAGACAAAGTGGGAGAATTAACTAGCTCAATGGAAGAGATTGTTAAAGCCAAAAAGATACTGGAGAGGAACATTCAGGAGATATGGGACACACTAAAGAAGCCTAACATGTGCATTCATGGAACACCAGAGCAAGAATCTCAAAATACTGCACATGAGGAAATTTTTCAAATTATCATAAATGAAAACTTCCCTCAATTGAAGAATGAGAGGCCCATCCAAATACAAGAGGCATTTCACACTCTAAACAGATATGATCAAAATAGAAAATCGCCATGGCAAATAATAGTCAAAACACTCCACATTCAAGAACAAACAAAAGGTGCTGAGAGCTTCAAGAGAAAAAAAGCAAGTCACTTTTAAAGGAAAACCTATTAAAATAACAAATGACTTCTCAATGGAAACAGTAAAAGCAAGAAGAGCTTAGAGAGATGTAGTTCAAGTATTAAATGAGCAAAAATGTCAACCCAGGCTGATATACCCGGCAAAAAGAACAAGCATATCCAGGAGGACAGAAGTGAAGTATAATACCACACAAATATAAATGTAAAACAATAAGCTTACAAAATCCACTAACATAAAAAATGTCCAGAATTAAAAAGAATTTCTCCATTATAACATTAAATGTCAATGGGCTTAACTCACCGATTAAGAGACACAGATTACAAACTTGGATTAAAAATCACAACCCAACAATCTGCTGCCTTCAGGAAACTCATCTCACCACAAAAGATAGGCACATCCTAAAAATGAAAGGCTGGTCCAAAATTCTGCAAGCTAATGGAACCAGGAAACAGGCAGGGGTAGCCATTATGCTGTCGGACAAAGTGGACTTCAAACACAAAAACATCATAAGAGAAACTGATGGATACTACATTTTAGTCACAAGTACAATTCACCAGGAAGACTTCACAATACTGAACATATATGCACCCAATACGGGCCCCTCCACATTCATTAAGAAAATCCTACAGCGTCTAAAGCGAGAAATCAACCCCCAAAGGATAATTCTTGGGGATTTCAACACCACCCTCTCAACATGGGATTGATCAACAGGTCAAAAGCTTAACAGGGACACTTTGAAACTTAATCAAACCCTTAAAGAAATGAACCTTACAGATCTCTATCAAACTTTTCATCCACGCACCAAAGAATACACATTTTTCTCAGCAGCACATGGAACTTTCTCCAAAATAGATCACATATTGGGCCACAAAACGAATCTCCACATATACAGGAAAGTTGAAATTCTAGCCTGTGCCCTATTGGACCACCACGGCCTAAAGCTGGACATTCACAACACAACAAACGACAGAAAGTACACTAACTCCTGGAAACTTAACACAATGATGCTGAATGAGAACTGTATTCAGGAAGAAATTAAAAAGGAAATTCAAGATTTCCTGAAAGTGAACAAAAATGAAAATACAACTTCCCAAAATCTCTGGGACACAATGAAAGCTGTCCTAAGAGGTAAGTTCATAGCTCTTAATGCCTACATCAAAAAAATGGAAGCATCAGAAATAAACAACTATGCAGCTTAAAGCTTTAGAGAAACTAAAGCAATCTGATCCCAAAAGCAGTAAAAGAGAGGAGATCAGCAAAATAAGGGGAGAAATATCTGAAATCGAGATTAGGAAAATGATAGAGAAAATCAACCATCAAAAAGCTGGTTCTTTGAAAAAATCAATAAGATTGATACACCCCTAGCTAAATTAACCAAAAACAAGAGAGAGAAAACCCAAATTAACAAAATTATAAATGAAAATGGAGTTATCACTACTGATACCCAAGAAATCCAGAGAATTATATTGTCATATTTCAAAAATTTATACTCTGTGAAATATGACAACACAAAAGAGATGTATGAATTCACAAACACAACTTACCTAAATTGAATCAGGAAGTTGTGAATTATTTAAATAGTCCTATAACATTTAAGGAAATTGAGGAAGTAATCTTGAATCTTCCCACCAAAAAATGTTCTGGACCAGACGGATTCAGCATAAAGTTCTACCAGACATTTAAGGAGTTAATAACACCAATACTCCTTAAACTGTTTCATCAAATAGCAAAGGAAGAAACACTACCAAATTCCTTCTATGAAATTAATATTGTTTTAATTCCAAAACCTAATAAAGATACACTTAAAAAAGAAAACTATAGGCCAATCTCTCTGATGAACACAAACGCAAAGATTCTCAACAAAGTCTTAGCAAATAGGATTCAAAAACATATCAAAAAGATCATTCACGGGGACCAAGTAGGCTTTATCCCTGGCACACAAGGTTGGTTCAACATATGCAAATCAATAAATGTAATTCATAATATAAACCAGTCCAAAGCCCAAGACCACATGATACTCTCAATAGATGTAGAAAACGCTTTTGACAAGATCCAATAGCGTTTTATGATCAAAACGCTAGAGACAATTGCAATGGAAGGAACCTTTATCAATATAATAAAAGCTGTATACAACAAGCCTACAGCAAGGATTATACTCAATGGGGAAAAACTGGAAGCATTCCCACTTCGATCAGGAACTAGACAAGGCTGTCCACTCTCACCACTTCTATTCAATATTATACTTAAAGTGTTAGCTGAAGCCATAAGACAAGAAAAGGACATAAAAGGATTCGAATTGGCAAGGAAGAAGTCAAGCTTTCCCTATTTGCAGATGACATGATCTTATACCTGAGTGATCCAAAAACATCCAGCAGGAAGCTCCTGGAACTAATTGAGAAGTTCAGCATGGTGGCAGGATACAAAATAAACATACAAAAATCAGCGGCTTTCCTATATGCCCAGAATGAAAGAAGTGAAAAAGCCCTGAGAAAAACAATCCGATTTACTATAGCCCCTAAAAAAATGAAATACCTTGGTATAAACCTAACCAAGGAGGTAAAAGACCTTTACAATGAAAACTTTAAAACCCTCAAGAAAGAAATTGCAGAAGACACCAGAAGGTGGAAAGACCTCCCATGTTCCTGGATTGGCAGAATCAACATCGTTAAAAATGACCATCCTACCAAATGCAATATGCAAATTCAATGCTATACCAATTAAATTCCCAAAGCAATTCTTCAAAGAAGTTGACCAAACAATCTCAAAATTCATATGGAGGCACAAAAGACCCAGGATAGCAAAGAAAATCCTGAGTAACAAAAACACCGCTGGAGGTATCACCATACCAAACCTTAGTCTATACTACAAATCCATAGTTGTAAAAACAGCCTGGTACTGGCTCCAAAATAGATACACAGATCAATGGATAAGGGTTGAAGACCCAGATATAAGCCCACAAAATTACAGCCATTTGATCTTTGACAAAGGAGCCCAAAAAATCCAATGGAAAAAGAACAGCATCTTCAATAAATGGTGCTGGCAAAACTGGATCTCCACATGTAGAAGATTAAAACTGGACCCGTACTTGTCACCTTGTACAAGACTGCCGGGAGCCTTTTGCCTAAGTGACCATCTTGGGCACCTGCCTGTCTCTGTTTCTGTTTTCCCCATAGCTGAGCCCTTTATCAGAAACAACAAACAACCACTTGAGGTTTAACTCATCTGCTAACTACCTTATCTACCATAAATATCTCAGTCTCCTAGCAATGTTTCCTGCCTGGCAAGATGCTTTTCCCGCCTAAACCCCTGCCCTAAGAAGCCCCTTTCCCTAGAACTATATAAACCCTCTCCGGAATCAATAAAGTTAGAACTTGATCGGAACTCTCGACTTGCTCTCATCCTTTGTGTCTCCTGTCCTTCATTTGTCCTCCCCCCTCCTAGGTTACCCGGTTCTCAGAGTGTCCCGCGGGCCAGGGCACAAGACTTAATTCCAAATGGATCAAGGACCTTGATTTAAGGCCAGAGACTATAAAAACCATAGTTGAAAGGATAGGGACCTCCCTCAAGCTAATTGGGCTAGGCCAACAGTTCCTAGACAGACATCCAATGGCACAGTCACTGCTACCAACTCTCAACAGTTGGGATCTTGTGAAATTAAAGAGCTTCTGTTCAGATAAAGAGATTGTAACACAAACTCAAAGGCAACCCACAGAATAGAAGAAAATCTTCACAAACCACATATCTGATAGAGCTCTATTATCCAGAGTGCACAAAGAACTTAGAAAACTAAACACCAAGGAAACTAATGGCCCAATTAAAAAATGGGCCCTGGAACTTAAAAGATAACTTTACTAGGGATGAAATTAAAATGTCTAACAAATATCTTAAAAAATGTTCCACTTCCTTAGCCATCAGGGAAATGCAAATCAAAACTTCCCTGAGATATCATCTCACCCCTGTCAGAATGGCAAAAATCCACAATACAAACAACAATAAATGCTGGAGAGGATGTGGAGAGAGGGGAATTCTCCTACATTGCTGGTGGGAATGCAGGCTCATACAGCCACTCTGGCGAGCCGTCTGGAGATTCTACAGAAATAAAAGATTGAAATGCCATATGACCCTGCAATTCCACTTTTGGGAATAACCCCCCATGCAGCAGAGGTTCACCTCGATAGCACAAGCACGACCATGTTCATAGCAGCACTGTTTACAATAGCAAAGTCATGGAATCAACCCAAATGTCCAACAGTTGACGAGTGGATAAGGAAACTGTGGTACATCTATGCACTGGAGTACTACTCAGCCATCAAAAATGATGAATTACTGGAATTTGCTGGGAAATGGATGTCATTAGAAACAATTATATTGAGTGAAGTATCCCAGACCCAGAAAATTAAGCGCCGTATGTACTCCCTAATAGGTGGCTCCTAGTACCAAACCCACCCAGCCCACCTAGGGACACTCGACGATAAATCTCTGTAATGCTGTAATTGCAGGAGGGATGGGGTAGGAGGGCCACAACAGAAACAAGGAGAGAGGAGACCATGTTACAGCAGAGAAAATAGGCCTCCATCAAGGACTGCAAGTAAGCAATGAGACATCTTGTTAAGTTCACAGACTATTCGTTCCTGATCATTTACAACTGAGGGGGTGTGATCTCACCAGAAGGGGAGGGCATATAGTCTGGCAGATAATAAGTAACTATTTTGCAAATGGGTGATTGACCCCTCCCTCACTGTGGTTTCCTACTTTTATTACATCTACTTTTGAATATACTCTTATAACAAGACTCTAATTTAACAGCTTTTCATCTCTGGCTAGGGTGACATCCAATACCCATCAGGATGGAGTGAAGGGCATTGCAGGAGCAGCAAAACTGCAAAAGAAAATCAACAAACCATAATCCAGAACTTAAAAGACTCTATATCAACCACCTAGAACTAGACCAGCCTAATCTCTCCCCATCCTGAAGCTCAGGGAAATTTGCGGAAGAGGGGGCAGTAAGAGTGTAAGAGCACAAGGATGGGAGGAGCAATGATATGCAAGATACTCCACACAAGTTAGGGCCGAAGCAATCATAATTGGACTTTGCATGCCCTGGGCAATGTCCAAGACACTACTGACCCCACAAAGTCTAGTATTTGCTAAAAGCACCAAGATCCTTGGAGGCAAGGGATTGACAGCCAAAATAGTGTTCCTAAGCTTAAGAGTTACAAAGGAAAGGGTTCAGGGAAATGCCGCTGGGTCCTTGTATGTCATTGGAGAGGAGGACCCAGAGGAGAGTTTGGCATGCACATTAAAGGATTCTCTGGGGATTGGGGGAGGGGAGGCACTGGGGGGTGGGGAGAGAGGGGTGAAGAGAGGGGAGGGGGAGCACGGGGGTCGGGGGGGAGAAGGAGGGAGGGAGGGAACCGGTGTACTTATTAAGTTTGTATAAGCGGAGATAATAAAAAATGTTAAAAGAGTAAAAAAAAAAAAAAAAGGTATCCCACACCTGATCTACCCTTGTGGGATACCTACCTCTAGACACCTCCTTTTCTCCTCCTCCCTCTCATCCTCTTCCTTTTGCTCTTATCCTTCTCCTTCCCATCCTCTTTCCATAAATTGATTCTTTAATTTGGTTGCAGTATAGTAGATTTTCCTACGGCTTTTTCATCTTGTCTAGTAAACTATTACTTTTGGACGGTTTCCATTTGTCAAGGCATCCCTCTCCAATCTGGTCAAATCTTCTCTATCACATGAAACAACAAAGAACATTTCTGAACTATAATCAGAAATAATTCAGAATGAATAATGGACATTTCTCTGGGCACCAAGCATGTGGGTATTCTTTGATCTTATCAAAACCTGTTAACAATTATAAGGGGGATTTACATAACAGCATGGCAATAACCAAATAACCCAGTTGTCAGTGGGCAAAGGGCCACAAAAGTTACTTCTCCAAATATATACAATTGATCAATGGATACCTAACTGATTATCAAAGAGCTGCAAACTAAAGAACAGTGAGATGTCACTTTATGTCCATTATAGTGCTCATCACCAGAAAGATGCACAACAGCAAGTGACAAGGTGTAGTTAAGAAAGGCAATCATCACATACAGCGAGTATAAATATGAATTAGTGCAGTTTGACCAAAAATCAAAATAGAACAACTTCATAATCCAGTGACTTCATTTCTGAGGAATAAAATTGAACAAAACGTGATCAGAATTTTGATGAAGTATTTATAATTCCATGTTCATTTCATCATTATTCAAACTAATAAAGGTTTTAGGGCAACCTAAAGAAAATGTCTGCAAATGAATGGATAAAAATACAATACTATATATAAGTGAATAAAAATACAATACTATATATAAATGTTTATATTATATAATATGTATAATGCATGTATACATATTCCATATAATACAATACTATGTATAAATGTTTATATTATATAATATGTATATTGCAATGTATATATTATATAATATGTATATTGTATATAAAAATGTGAGCATTATTTGTAAAATACATCATATCAGATATTTTGAAAACAAAAAAGAAACTTCTGCTACTTGTGTCTCATATAAGCTCATAGGATATGCTAAGTGAAATGTGCCAAGCCTAAGAGGACAAATATTACATGGCCTCACTTATAAGGGCATACTATAAAGGTGAAACTCATGCACAGAAAGCAGATGCTGGTTACAAATGACTGTGGTGAAGATATGGGGTGTCAATCAAGAGGTGCAACATTTTCATTATATTTTAATTATTGAAGATGCCCAAACACCAGAGATGTGATGTAGCACAAAATGATATTTAGGTATATCTCATTTTATTGTTGAAATTTCATCACTACACACACACACACACACACACACACACACACACACACACACACAAACTCACAGAGAGAGAGAGACATACACACAAACACATATGGACTCATACATACATACACTATCACAGACATGCACACATAAATACACACTACATATGCACCTACTCATACACACAATATACACTTATATACAAAAATTCACACACACACGCATACACACACACACACATAACAGTGATGTGTAGAAGCATTAATTAGCTTGGTTATGTTTATATGTCATAATATGTGTATACATATCAACATATACATATTATAATAGTAAGATACAGATGTCAAGTTGAAAGTTGCAGGTGAGCTTTGGTAGCACAGCTGTGAAGAACTGATAGTTTAGGCAAGCTTGCAGGAGATTGTTTACTTGATGTGCAAGACCCAGCCTATAATGGATGGTACCTTCTAGTGTGGACAGGAAAAAGGGAGTATAGAAAGGAAGAGTTGGACCCTCCTTCTCTTCCTCCTTTTTTTCCTTGCTGCTGTTTCTTCTTCCAAACTGCTGTACCTCGTTCCTCCATGCCATGCTGCTGTTACAGTTCTCCACTGACATTGGAGTCCAGCATCTTCAGCTCTCCAGTGTGACTGGGGTTGGGAGACTCCCTGAGAATTTTCTATCCTTCATCTCAGAGTGGAGCATCTGTGAGACTTTCCAGGAATCCTCCATCCTTCACCACAGGATTGGGACTGCTGAGCCATTCAGCACTTGAACTGAGTAGCTTTTGTTGAACTACTGAGAATTCTCAGGTTTTATCTTGTAAGTCAATCTGATAAATTCCCATTATATATCTCCACTTTATTGGTTCTGCTCCTCTAGTGAACCCTGACTAATATAAAATTAAGTTATATATTTAACTATACACCATTTGCCAACTACATCTTAATCAAGTTAAAAGAATTATTAGGAAGCACTGGAGAAACAGCTCAGGGGTTAAGACTGTCTCACAGCAGAAGGACCTGAGTTCAAATTCTGGATCCCATGTAAAAACTGCCAGGCAGGAAATGGAAGCGGCCTGCACTTACAGAGCTGAAAGACAGAGCCTGGGAAATCTCAGAGCAAAGCAAAGGAGAAAAAAAAAAGAAGGTAGAGCAATCCAGGATGATTGTGCTTCCACAGCACACACAGTGTTCTCTAATACTGATACACACAGACATACAGAGAGAGAGAGAGACATACACACAAGAATAAATAAGTAAAATTTTAAAAATGTATCACAGAAAATTTTAAAAAGTCTAAAATTTTAATTAAGAATTTTGATGTACTTATTTTATGTGTGTGCCTGCCTGTATGTACACATGCATATTTTCATGTGTGGAAATCAGAGGACACCCTGCAGGGTTCTTGGGATCAAACTTAGGTCCTCAGGTTTGGTGGCAACTGTCTTTATCCACTGAACCATCATACTAACCCTCAGTTACTGATTTAAATCCTATTTTTTTTATACCAGGTTGCTGGTATCAAGATTTCTCTCATTGTTCTTAGTGGACTCCCCTCATTTCTCAATCCTGGCCATGAGGTTTGGCATTTATTCATCCAACATCATATTCTGCATCATTGGTGAAATCCTATGATCTTTTGTGTGAGAAGGCATATTCCTTACATCTTCAATTACTCCCTTTCAAATCATTTTCTAAATGAATAAAAAGAAAATACTCTAGATTTCAAGTGACAATTTTGTGCATTTCCCAACTAATGAGTTGTGTGAAACGTTTTAATCTATTCCAGTTTTGGAAATCCAAGAGCTGTCTTAGAAAAAGTTCACTTATATTATTTCTTCACATACAGGTGGGATAGACTTTACAATACAGTGATGTTTGACAATTTTTATTTCTTTGTTTTAAATTGATTATAATTTCTGCTAAAATCTTTTATCAGAATATTTGCTTTTTAGTTCTTTTTATATATTGGTATGAAGGCTGTTCGTATGGAGGAGATATCTATTACTGTAACAAAATAACTGAGATGAACAACTTAAAAGAGAAAACTTTTATTTTGGTTCACAGTTTGGAGGCTCCAGTCAATGCTCAGTTGGCCTATTGCAGGATTATGGAGCCAAGCAATGGCTGCTGGCTTGTAGTCAAAAAGCAAAGAGAAAAAGAAAGAGACTAGAGGCTCAAATTCTCTTCACGTACATTCCCTAGACCTGAGATTTTCTCCTTAGGCTCTGTTGTTTGTAAGTTTCACACTCTCCCAATATATCATCCTGGGGACCTGCTGTTTGGGGGACATTCATCATCAAACCGTAACAGAAAAATAGTTGAACTCCTGTTACATACTTTGCATTTTCCAAAGTTTGTTTTTACCGTTCCATATCTTTCATTGTATTTTCTGCCATTAGAACTTACTGCAATGTGGTTGAAGGAATCGCCATTTTTCATCATGTGCTCAGAATTTTTAAAAAATTATTCCACGGGGTTGGAGAGATGGCTCAGGGGTTAAGCCTCTGCCTTGCAGGCAGAAGGTCCTGAGTTCGGATCCTAGACCACACGTGGAAGCCAGGTGGAAGCGGGGGCAGCCTGCGTATCTGGTCTGGTAGGACAGAGCCTGTGAATTCTGGGGCAGAGTAAACAAGGAGGAGGTGGAGGCAGTCCATGGTAGTTCCCGAATTCGCCCGTGGTTCTACACACACACACACACACACACACACACACACACACACACATACATACAAACACACACATGTGCATATGCACAACTGAATAAAAAAGTTATTCTAAATATTGGCACATATATGCATATATATACATCTAATAGTTCCCGAATTCACCCGTGGTTCTACACACACACACACACACACACACACACACACACACTACATACAAACACACACATGTGCACATGCACAACTGAATAAAAAAGTTATTCTAAATATTGGCACATATATGCATATATATACATCTAATGTGTTGCTTGCATTTGTGGTTATGCAACTGCATAGAACTACAAAACGGTGCATCGTTGGGTTCAGAAGAGTTAAAATTGCTGTGATAATGATGCTTTTCTAAAAGTGATTAAAACTTTAAACATAAGGGTTTATCCAATAGTGTGTGCACCATTTGAAGAACTTGAGTTTTATCAGGAATGAGGTGGAAAAGCATTCTGTGAAGATCTGCTGATCTCCTGATCATCCTAGGAACAGAGTCGGAAATCTGAAGGGAACCAACAGGAAGAGAGATACTGACAATTACTGCTACTTCGAGTCTTTTGTTCAAAGGACCCATAAAATCCCAACTGTTCCTTACTGATTCATGATTTCACCTCTGTCTATGGAAACTTCAGGAGCTACCAGCTTAAAATGATGTGAAACACAGGAAGGAAATGAGTGAGTCTCAACCAGTTGGCAGGCAGATTTCAGACTTTATTATTTTGGATTAGGAAAGCAGAATTCAATGGCAGAATCAGCGCTGGGACTAGACTTGAATCTGGGGTTCCCAGGGAAGCCATGTGGAAGAGGAAGAAGGCCTCTTGTGCTTTCCAGAAGACTGTGGGCTTCTAAACAAATCCAGAGCTCAAGCTCTTGTCAGGATCCCTCAACCATTCAGGCAGTCCCAGTTGGAAGAGGAAGTTAAGTCCATTTAGCAGCAGCCTCCTAACTGCTGGCTCCCCCTCCTTCCCCCCCCCCCCCCCCCCCCCCCCCCCCCCCCGCTCCCAGCAGCTGGAGCCCCCTGAAGGCTGGCTGCAGCAGCAGAAGCTCTGGTGTCTGTGGGACCTGCGGGGCCTGTGGTGGCTCAGGCAGCAGCCGCCACCCCCAGACCTGCAGCAGCCCCCAGAGCTGGAGCCACAGCAGCCCCCAGAGCTGGAGCCACAGCAGCCCCCAGACCTGGGAGTACAACAGGGAGAGGGAGGAGGACATTTAGGTGGACACTTTGGGGGACTTTTGGGGTGGAGCACTTGGGAGGGCACTTGGAGGTGCACTTGGGAAGGGGCTGGCACTGCTGCTGGTTCTGCTGGCAGGACATCTCTGCTGGTGAGTGCTCCGGAGCTGTGGAAGAGTCGACACAATCAGACCCTGGACTCTGAGTCACTCTCTGTGTTTTCCCTTCCAGCTTGTTTCTAATTCTCTTCTTTTGATGAAGTGAAAGTTTGACCCCAGACAGTTAAATTACTAAAAGTTTGGCTATTTCTAAATGCTGATTAAGTACTTCCATAGCACCTAATGTTTGTTCTTATACGATAAAGCATTTTCAATTGTTTTATAGTTAGAACATTAAAAGACAAATGATGTTAAGAAAACGCTCTCAAAATCAAATGTAGAATGAGAGGGAGACATTCTATTGTAATTATGCATATTAATTATGAAAAAATCTAAGAAACAGTTTAACCATCAAGTCTTTTTTAAGGAGAACAGTCCCTTCTTGGAATAATAATTAAGGATTTGCACCTTGTTCTCAGCTCAGTTTAGTGCTCTCATGTTCTCAGTGAATAACTTCCTTGGTGTATTATCTCAGCATGAGTTTGGGTTGTACCTATTCTGCTTATTTTCTCTCTGCCAATGGAGACCATCACTCACATATCAACTTCACAGGAAAGGACAGCTATGTTTTCAAAGGCAAAATTCCCATTCTGAAAACCATAGGTTAGCATGGTCATCAGTGTAGCAATGTCTTCATATTACAGATTCAACAATTGCATGTCAATTTCCTTTATTTAAAAACCAAGTCACAACTATACACCGCCCCCATCCTGTGGTTCACCTGTCCCCACTGTGTCAATCAAAGCAGGATGCCAAATAGTCTTATCCAGCTTCCCCTCCTGCTCTGATTTGAAGACACTCACCAAGGTCCAGGCAGCACAGGGCCCTTGGATACCTCAGGAGGTAAATGGATGGAAGTGTCCTTGTCCAGAGTCCTTTTATGCTTTGGGTTCTGCCCCAGAATATGAGAGAGGGCCTAAGCATGGGAGAGTCACCTTCTGACGCCACATGATCCTAGGACAAGCTTTTTTACCTATTGTCCCTCTACGGCACTTGATTGCAACTTGAAATTAGAGAAATATGGGTGTGGTGAGAAAAATCCCTTACCTCATTTCCCATTCCCTTCTCCCCGGGAAGCACATACATTAATAGGTCACAACTCCCATTCTTAGAGATTCGGTGCATCATGTTCCGTGGTTTTCACTTCAGAAAAATGGCATTGTATGTGCATCGCTCCCCTGAATATTGTTCTCTTCCCTACCTAAGTGTCACTGATGTGAGTTTTTCAAGTCTTTCTGTGTAGAGATAGCATATTCATTTTCATATAGCTATTCTATGTCAGTCTTACAAGATTGAGATTAAGGGTATTTTCAGTGTTTACTGTAGAAATATTGTTACTGGAACTTATTAAGTGTTTATTACATATTCTAGCTACTGATACACTGCTATTCTAAATGTATGAAGAATATCTTCCCATGATGCACTATGTTGTTTTCATATTAATGATGTACTTTACTGAACTTTTTTAAAAAGCTTTTGTACCAGGTAGAAATGGTGGCAGCCTGCACTTCTGATCCTGGTGGGAAGAGCCTGGGAAATCCCAGAGCAAAACAAAAAGAAGGCAGAAGCAATCCAGTATGAGCCCCAAAGTCATGATTCCCTTAGGGACACATAGTGCGCTATAATACACATGTGCGTGCACACACACAAAAAATAAAGTTTTTTAAAAAGGTTTTGCTTCACAGTTTGCTACAGTTTAATGAATGCTATGAATTGTCATTTTCACTTCGCCCCACTCCCTGGGGTATCCCTTTCCTGAAGCCCTTCATTCCAGCAAGTTCTCCTCCTATTTTCATGGCCTCTTTTGCATGTGACCTTCTTAGTTTGATAAGAATTTCTGAATGTGGTAGGAGTTTATTTACTGAAGCAGGGACAGCTGATCCTCCTGAAAAGAATAAGCCCCATCCCCCAACAACCCTTACCAGCAGCTGTGGCATTATTCTTTAGGATTTTCTTGCTCCTTACAAGAACTTTACCCCTTCATATAAGTTTGAAAGTCAGTTTTTCATGTTCTGAACAGTTCATCTAATGAAGATAAAGTAAAAACATTTGAATTTTGATAAAAACTTCACTGAATATGTGCATTTATGTCACAGGACAGTCATATTTCGATCCTTTCCTTTTCCATCAATCAACAGACATGATGCATGCATTTCTGTTCCATGAAATCTTTTGATTTTCTCAAAAAAGTTTTCAAACTAAATTTATGAATTTTTGCTATTCTCAGTATCAGTTTGTAAAATCTTATTTTTGAATAGTTTCTGACTAATTTAAATTAAGCTTATTTTGTATTTGATCTTATAACTTTGCTAACTCTTGTTGGTATTTTGATTTCCTGTAACCACCACATATATATTTTCTTTATTAAAACTCTCCTTAACCTACCTAATTGAAAGGACACTATCAGTTTTCATTTTGATTTGGACAAATAAAACATTAGTATTTTATCAAACTAGATCATACTGTCAACAAAAGTATTCCCCTTTTCAATTACTTTCAACAATATTGAGTTTTGTTAACCAGTTTTGTTTATCTTTCCCATCTCAAAAAAATAAAAATAATGAACCTCATCTATGAGCAACTAATGTGGCTACATATGTATCACTTTGATTCTTTTTGTCTGCACAAATGAAATAATAGGTTTCAATATGTCACTTGTGTTTCTTTCTAAGCTATTGATTGTTTCATGAACTTTGGCTATTCATTTGACCTATTTACTTTATTAAAATGTTTAAATATTTTATGAATTTTTATGGAAGAAAAGGAGAACAACAACTTTACTTCTGCCATGTTCACTTTCAGGGATTGATCTGAGGCAGCTAGGTTTGCAAGCATGTGTCTTACCTCCTGAGCTTTCTTGCCACCCTCCTGCTCATGAAATTATAAGGAACTACCATTTTTTTGTGGGGTCCATACTTTTTCTGACTTGAAAATTTTTATTTTAAAGCATTTTCTTATTTTGCCTTATTTATGTTTTATATCATGTACTACTTTAAAATTATGTGATAATATTTATAAATTCATCTGCCGCACTCAAAATATTTTACCTAACTATATATGTGTGCTGCAAGCAGGAGCTTCCTACAGAAGAAAACAAAACTCACTTGTGCGTGGTGCTGGCTCTTAGATGTATCAAAATTCACTAATTCTGAATTAAATCTTGCCAATTTTCTTCATTCTTCTCTACTATATCTGGAGGTTATAAGAACATGGGCCTGTAAGAAGCATACTCCCAGGTGAGTTACTCTTTCATGCCATTAGTATTAAGATAGTACTCAAGCCATTGGGCAACATGAGGTGGAAGGAAATGGTCATCATGTGATGACATCAACTAGTACATCATTTCCTAAACCTACATCAGATGGGTTGGGTGCTGCTGACCTATTCAGTGATGAGCCAGGGTCAGAATGGCTTCTAATCCTCACCATCTTTGGAATGCATGGGTTGGACTCTGGACGCACGTGAGCTGTACAACCACCATTGTGATTCTTTCACAAAACACACACTTTGGATCAGCCTGAACCACACCCAGGGAATTTAGAAGCAAAATCCTATGTACTGATGAGGCAAATAAGCTTCGACTGGAATATTCCAGGTCAACACTAATAATAATGGCTTAAGATCTAAGTAATATCAAGGAGTGGATAAGGGTTATGTAAACATAAGACCCAAACTGTAGAATCCAGGTGACTTTATTGTAATCCGGTTGAGTGATAACTCATAAATTAAATTATATTAGAATGATGCTATTTTAGAAATGCCATGGTTAAGGAGCAAAACATAGTTTCAGAGAAAGGAGTAAAATTTAAAAGCACCTAACCCATGTCACCCCAAGAACAATTCTGAAGGGAAGAGGGAAACCCAGCACAGAGGTGAAGCAGTGTCACAACTCAAGTACCTCAAACCCCATCAGAAAAAACTAGAGTTCATTGCGGATCCAGGAAAAGTCCAAGACAGGATCTTTTAATGATCTGGGACAACTATGCTCTGGGGATGAGAGGCTAATAGCTATTAGCTAACAGCTGTTTGGGGGACCTCATGAATAGTAGAATATAGAAAGAATAATACAGATGAATGGCAGAGCAACTGGAGGCCGGACACAAAACAATACCAGATGGTGACAGAAACAGGGATAAGATACATGCACACATCAAAACCATATCCTTGTGAATTTTTACTGCACAGAATAGCCTAAATATTATCAAATAGACATCCATGCATGGTCTAGGGAATTCTAGGTTCTTCTGCAAGCTTGGAAGGAGTCAGGGGTTCTCTATACTATCACCTCCAGTTCTCATTTTCCTTCACCTGCACTTAAGTAAGTTGCTTAGTAAGTCTAGCCATGGATGGGGGTCTTGTCTCATTTGCTACCTTGATCTGCCAAATTTGTAGAAATTCCAGTATTTCTTTCAATCTGGCTAGCAAATTTTGTCCATCTAGATAGTTGAATTGAAACCTTATGGGAAACCTATTTGGGAAGAGTCTATAAAACAAAAATAAAAATGTTTCATACAAAATATGTACATTCCTGTTTTAGAACATCTGCCAATCTCATTCCCTTTCAATTCATTACACCAGATGATGCCCCAGCTCCACAGTCTCATCTCCTCTTCAACATTTCCTGTCTTATCTGTAGATTTTACTAAAACCTATCATTGTAACTACTAGAAAATCTGAATTTTCATTCCAATAAGCTGATCAAATCATTTTCTTTCTTCTATAAAACCTGATTACAAATAAAATTTCAACAATATGGCCTATTTTCTAATCATATCTGCTGTCCTCAGAAAAAAGCTATATTTAGAAATGAGTTCATTGATTGTAAGACAACCCTTAAGATACTGTATAGGCCAATTATCTTCTGGCAATGAGAGTTGGATAATATTTTTCAGGCCCTCATAAATAATAGAGAAAATTTAACAAACTGAGAATGAGAATGAGAATGCAATTTTCATAGAATGATAATTAATTTTCATGGGATCACACAATGTTGTCTTTAGGTATATTTGACTCCTTAACTAATTGCTATAATCTCCCTCTACCTGATATACACACATGAAAACACACAAATGTTTATACTCAACAATAAAGTTATTGAGGGTTAGGGAAAGAATTCTAAGAAACTTTGTTTAACTAGGTTTCAAAGCACTAATGAATTAAAATTTGGAGAGGGAAAAAGAGAGAGAGAGAGATTAAAAGTTGGCCGTGATATGGTACATGCCTATAACAGCAGTATTTAGCAGGAAAGGTGGGGGATCACCTGGGAGCTGGAGGCCAGTCTGGTGTACACAGCGATTTCCAGACAAGTTAACCTTATTGTATAAGAAAATGTCAAAGGAAGGAAGGAAAGAAGGAATGAAAGAGAGAAGAGAGGGAGGGAGGAAGGAAGGAAGGAAGGAAGGAAGGAAGGAAGGAAGGAAGGAAGGAAGGAAGGAAGGAAGGAAGAAAGGAAGAGGGAGGGAGGGAGGGAGGGAGGGAGGGAGGGAGGAAAGGAGGGAGGGAAAGGAAGAGAGGGAGGGGAAGGAAGGGAGGGAGGGGAAGGAAAGAACGAAGGAAAGAAACAAAAAAGGAAACAAAGAAAGAAGAAAGAGAAAGAAAATGAAAGAAAAGAAGAGAAGAAAAGAGGTTGGGAGTTCTTTCACTCAAATTCAGCGAAGTGCTTATTTTCCAGGGGGAACAAGGTAGGAAGTGATGTTAGGGACCTTTCTCCCACTTTAACATCACAAGCCAAGAAGGAAGTGTATTGCCTGAGCCTGGAAGGAGGCAGGCAAGGAGCATCCAGTCATTACCCATCACAGAACAATGTGGGTGTCAGGAGGTAGCCTTGTCTCACATGCTAGGCACAGCCCAAGGCCAGAATAAAAGAGCCTGGGGTAAGAGCATCGCCATTCATTCACCTGCTGAGGTGCTCCCGGACCTGGTGCTGCCTGAGACTCTGGTGAGTGCCCACTGGAAGCAGAAGCAGGGGCTTCCTCAGAGGGATGCTCAAGCCAGAGCAGGAGAGGAGGTTGGCAGGGTACAGGGACTGAGACTCATCCACGATGATAAGAAACAGCGCAAAGAAAGACACAGGGAGAATGTAATAAGCTGGACCCTAGTAGGGAAGAATTGGCAGGTAGTACGTGTATCCTCCCTTTACACAAGAGCAGGAAGGATCATCTATTGAATGACAGTAGGAGAAAGTTAAGCAATAACTACATGGGGTGCCTGTGTGTGTGTGTGTGTGTGTGTGTGTGTGTGTGTGTGTGTGGAGAAGGTCATGTTTGTTTAGGATGTTATTCTTTGTGTGTAGTTTTCTGACATGTAATTTGTATCATGTAAAGGAGAACAGTCTAAAATGGCCAGTGTACAATATAGGGAGGTTACCATAAACTGCTGTGCACCATAATTTTCAGTCATGCAATCTCTGACCTGCAAATTAGAGCCTATGCAAATTAATTCATTCCTGGTTGAACGAGTTCAGTGCAGATCAGAGGCTCAGGCCCCTTGGTGCTGGGTCTGTGGCATCAGGTTTCAGTACTGCCTAGCCAGCAATTTACCTGAAGACCATGAAATCCTCAACCACTTTGTAAAGAAGAGCTGGAGAAGGTCATTCATCCCAGTATAGAATGAGAGACACAGAAAATCCTTGGGGTTTATTGAAAGATATCTATCTGCTGATCAAAACTTTAATTGGAATTTTATTAAGATGTCAGACAAAAAAATTGAAAATGAAGGCTTTGGAGGCCTTGTTAGACTGAAAACTCACTAGGCCAAGGCAGCTTGCCCACTTCAAAATCCAGTCTGCACAGAGGACTGATTCAGCCTGTTGGCTGGCAAACAGAACCAGCTGCAAGAATGTGCATGATTGTGCATGCCAGGGATTTTTGGACAAAGTTACCTAGGAAGTTCCTCCAAGAAAGTATCATTCATTTTACCTCTTACAGAAAATATTCGTTTCCCCAGACTCCTAGACATATTCAAGGCTCTAAGTGACTTTGGTGGGAAGAATCACCTATTTCAGTCACTAGATGCTTGGTTCAGGAAGGTTCTTTTGTTGTGTTTTTTCATATGGTTTGTTGACTATCTTAGGAAGAATTTCTAAGACTTGAGATGGTGCCAGAGCAATTTCTGAGCAGGTAGAAAGAACAAGACACTAGTGATTATATGAACTACTCTTCTTTCATTGACATGAAGCTACTAGACAAGGCATGCAAGGCAGGAAAGCCGGCCTCTCTGCTCTGGGTCTCACCTGTGCTTGACTCTCCCACAGCTCCTGAGCACGCACCAGCCAAAATGTCCTGCCAGCAGAACCAGCAGCAGTGCCAGCCCCCTCCCAAGTGCACCCCCAAGTGTCCTCCCAAGTGCCCCACCCCAAAATGTCCCCCAAAGTGTCCACCTAAATGTCCTCCTCCCTCTCCCTGTTGTGCTCCCAGCTCTGGGGGCTGCTGTGGCTCCAGCTCTGCAGGCTGCTGCTAGCTCTGGGGGCTGCTGCAGCTCTGGGAGTGGCGGCTGCTGCCTGAGCCACCACAGGCCCCGCAGGTCCCACCGCCACAGACACCAGAGCTCTGGCTGCTGCAGCCAGCCCTCAGGGGGCTCCAGCTGCTGTGGAGGGGGGAGCAATCAGCAGTCAGGAGGCTGCTGCTGAGGTGGCTCTGGATCCTAGCGGAACAAGTTTGGGAAACACCAAGCCTCAATCATTCCTTCCTTGTGCTCTTATTGCTGGACACACTCATGCTGCTGAGACGTCTCTGTGAAGACTAAACTCAAATGTAAAAGATCCTCCTGCGTTGGTGTTCAGAACTTCAAACTTCTTGCTGTCCATAAACCTTGTGTCCCTCTGCAGTATGATATGAAACAATAAATCAGAAATCTGCATCCCTCTTGCCTCAGGCTGTTATTTTTGCTACATTTTCCTTATATTTTTAGCACCTGGTTTCCCAGAGATGTCAGATTGATAGCCATTTTCATTTTCCCATTCTTCTAGTTCTCATTCTCTAGGGCAATGCATCTTTACACTTATACATGATATTCTTGGAGGACGGATTAGATGTAAACTCTTCAACTTTTCCAAATTTATTTCATGTGTGTGTGTGTAGTATGTATTTGCCATGGTGCACATGTGGAGGACACAGGACAACTTTTGGAAGTTGTTTGTCTTCTTACACCTCATGGTTCCCAGGGATTGAACTGGAGTCATCCAGCTTGTACTTTTACCCACTGAGCTTTCTCCCAGACCCCAGTGTGGCTCTTTTACAGAATGAGAAACAGAAACACAATGTCTTATCCAGAAGACATCCAGCGGACACTATGTCTGCTACATCCATCTCATGCTTTCTTATCTTGTGACAAAAGCTCAGACTCCAGGTTCTGTTCTAGGCTGGACTTCTTGTACCTCTCTGCTTAGACTGTATCATTGAGATATTACCTTCCCTTATTTCCTAGTAGATACTAGGAAATTCTGACAGAACCAAGGAAGAAGTTTTATTTTGGCTCACACTTGTAGACAGTTGAATGCATCATGGTGGGAAAAAATGCACAGCCAAGAACCCTAATCAGAGACAGTGGGAGACTGCTCATTGACAGTCCAAGGGAGTAGAGAGCAGGGGCCAGAATCAAGGACAGGTACAACCTTCAAAGTCTAACAGTTATCTGCTTCCACTAGCTCACCTCTACCTCAGAAAGTCTTCTCAACCTTCCCAAATTTTGCCCAAAGGACACAAGACCCAAACATTAACCTGCAGGTGACTTTAACCGTTCAAACCACAGCAGCATGTAATTTCCCCTTCCTTTGGAGACTTCCTACTTCATGAAGAAATACCTCCCAGAGATTTTTTTAAACAAACAAACAAAAAACTTCTAATACTTTAAAACCCTCTCACTTATGCATAGCCTTATTTTCTAGCTTTCTAGATTTTTCTGAAATTGCTGCAACTATATATGTGCACTGACTGTTTTTCACATCATTGTCATCTTTTTTATACTGGAAGGGCAAAAACAGGGTCTGTTTAACCTGTGCTGTGAAGGGCTTATGGTTCAGTCATAAATCTCTGAGCAATTAGTGTGAATGCTATATGACTACACAAATTAGTAATATTACTTATTTGAAGTACTGGTGTGTGTGTGTGTGTGTCTGTGTGTGTCTGTGTGTGTGTGTGTCTGTGTGTCTGTGTGTCTGTGTGTGTCTGTGTATGTCTGTGTGTCTGTGTGTCTGTGCTGCAGATTGGCAGAGTCACTGACCTATTACACTGCACCTCCTATGCCCCTGAACTGAAGGGTTGTGGAGAATATGGCAATGACTTCTTTTGAGTACAGGCTAGACCTTAGCACTCAGGAGGTGCCAAACATTCTGATATGTGTCTGTGTGTGTAGAATATGGACAACTCCCAGGGAAATCTCTAATTTCCTTCTCTATTGCCATACCCAGTCGTTTTGCTTTTAGATGAAGTAGTGGAGATTTAGAACACAGAACCCCAGTTCTGGGATTATTCCAAGTGTGTGCCACCACGTTCACTTATTTTTACAAGAATTCTGAGGATCAGACTCAGATGCTCATGTTTGAGCAGCAAGCATGTTACCAACTAAGCATCTCTCCAATCCCCAAATGTCATAAATTATTAATTAATGTGAAACCTTACCAGATTTATTAATGAAGAAATTTTATTATATAAATCCTATTGCTTTTAGAGTATTGTTCACTGATTACAATTTAAAAGTTGGAATTCTAGGAAAAAAATCTAAATTCTTTAAAGAACCAATTAGTAACACAGATAGGAGCATATGGGAAGTGATGTACGAAGTGTGACTCAGACTGCATCTCCTTGCTTGGATCTTATCAGAGTTCCCTCCATTCCTGGAAAGATATGATGGCGTGAAAGATAGATATCTTAGGTGAGCATGTAACTTTGGAAAATTTAAACAAAATGCTTAGTGAAGGGTCCCAAAGTTGCAAATAGCCCAGGACTCTGGGGCAGACAGGTACATGATTACCACACCACTGACTCACCCTCTATCCAATGGATGAATATATCAGGTACTGCCCTGTCTCAAATCTGAGACATGGACCAGATGACCTTTTTTCCCATCATTCCAGGAAATAAGAACTGGGCTCTAGTGTGACCTATGACCATGGTATCCTGGATATTTCACCATCAACGAGCCTATTGGAACAACCTTCACAAAGATCAGAGGGGATGGAGGCAGATCATGTGGCCAATGCATGTCACTCTACCTGACTCAGAGTGTGTCTCCTGAAATAACCTACACACTATGGTTGAGTTATTTGTAGACTGTCAAGTCATGCTAATGCTTGGCACTAAATATTTAATAATCCACTAGCCAACCACATGTATATAGCCTTGAACTACTTGCTGATGAGAATATTTCCATATTCCATATTGTAAGGCACAAGTTGGGCTCCACAGGTTTATTAAAATTTCATTTTTGAAATATTTCACATGAAAGATAATAGATAGCTTTAAAGGGGGCAAGATCAAGAGGGGAAAAAGTGTGGAAGCAGAGAAGGAAGCAGCAGACAGACTCCAAGTGCAGTTCCATTCAATTCTACTGGAGCAAAACAGACACTGGAAAAGTTATTTGGGGTCTTATTTTACGAGGACTGAATATCACACTGACATTTATCATGGACACAGTGTACAATCCGGGACAAAGGCTTCTGGAAGGTCAGGGGTGTTATTCTTGGAACAGCTGTTAGTGAATGGAAGCCATGCTGTGTCCAATGAAGATAAGAATCCAGAAGAAGGAGTGTATCTGGAAGGCAGTGTAGCCTCAGGGAAGGTGCAGACCTTTCCAGGTCTGATGTCTTCCTAGAGGAAAAGACAGATTGTGTCTGTATCTGTGTTTATGTATACATCTGTCTTTAAATGTGCTTTCATGTATCTTTTGATGTCAGCATATATATATATATAATCAGCTAAATGTAAAGATTAAATATATTCCTAATTATATACAATTTACCAAACGAAGTCTCTTTCCTGATTATTAATATTGTTTAACCAATGTCTAACTCATCCTACACAGTGGAGAATTATTTTAGATAGTTCCAAAAGGGAGAATTTGCATTTTTCCAATTAATTACCTTATTTTTTGTTGCTCTCCAGAACTCCTGGAAGACTCAGAGCAATCCCTTCAAAGGTACAACTTCCTCTTCCTCAAGGTGTGATCTGGAAAACAAGGGGGAGGGGTGAGAAGCATTTTCGGAGATTGATACAAAAGAATATAGAACCGAGCTTGTGATGCATTTTAAAAGCTTTACAGTAGCAAGAACACAAAAAATGCAAGGCTCTGCAGGCTAAGATGGGGGTGATGTTTTGGAGAGCATCAGAGTGCCATGCAAGAGACAAGGAACCTCTACACAGTGCTTCACTGGCCATCCCAGGGCACTCTAGACAATGAGCCCATCAGGAAATAGCCACCTTCCTTCCCATTTTTGACCATCTAAGTCTCCACATGTAAAACTACCAGGGCTCCTTTGAATCATTTTCTAGAGAAATTTTTAATACTTGGATGGCATATAAAATAAGATTTTTTTACAGTTGTCAGTCATCTGGGCTCACATTTCTTTGGTAAGCAGATGATAAGCTTTTCCTAGTTTAAAACAAGGTGTTAAAGCTCAAGTGAGAGTCAGTGAGAGGAGTTGATAAGGCATTGGGACAATCTAGCTAGAGACATTTTCTGTGACGGATCCTACTCAGGTCACTATAGTATGAATAATCTAAACAAAGGTAGAAAGACAAGGACAAGACTGCATAGGGTCTCACTTGTATTTGATTCTTTTTTAGCTCCTGAACATTCATCAGCTGAGGTGTCCTGCCAACAGAGCCAGCAATCATGCCTATCCCTTCCCAAATGTGCTGAACCAAAACGCCCCTCAAAGCATCCCGTGCAATTGTCCTCCTCTGTTGTACCCTCAGTTCTGGGGGCTGCTGCAGCCCTGGGGCTGGCAGCTGCTGCCTGAGCCTCCACAGGCACTTCAGATCCCACCCACCGACAGCAGAGCTCCTGCTGCTGCCGTCAGCCCTCAGTGCAGTCTAAGCCTAGCAAAGTGGAATTTAGAACTTTGAACAAAAGGGAACATCTTCCTTCTCCTCCTAGACCTGCCACACAGGTCCCAGTAAGTCCACTGAAATCTGGACAGAGTGTATTCCTGCCACAAAATACAAGCCCTAAATATGAATTTCTTTGTCAGTGTATGTGGGGTTTACCCTTTAAGCATCTTGCTCATGGATAAATGAAATCTGGATGAATGGGCCACCAGTTTACCTTTGGGAAAGTTATTCCACCCACAGAATGTTTTCCATTCACATCTACTCTGTACATAAAAGGTTTACATCTCCAGCTACTTAGTGGGAATGTGTGTGTATTTGATAATAGATTTATAGATCTTTTTATCAACTGTTTTAACATAAATTTTGGAATTTGTGACATAATTTTCAATTATTCATTTTTCTTTTTAACTTTTTATTTTCTTGCAGAAATATTTTTATAAAAATTGAGCCTTTTCCAGAAACACTCACTTTATGCCCATCGACAGGACCATCACAAACAGAAATTTTACCATGTGTCTGTGATTGAAAGAAAAAGAACTGTAAACGCTAGGGCAGAGCAGCCAAGCTGTGTGCCTGAGGCCGACCAGGGACAGGATCCGATGCAGAGCAGAGCTGAGGCTTCCAGCCAGCTGCTGGACACCTAAGAAAGGGACTCAGGACTGCCCAAGGACTCCTCTGAAAAACCAATCCAGAATCTTTATTATTCTCTCAACACCTGCAGCTGAGGTCAGAAGGCACGTCGTTGACTCTGGGTTTGATGTTTGGGTTTTGGGGGCATCTTCTGGGTGAGTTTTGCTTTTTGCTTTTGTTCTTGTTTTTTACAAATACAACGTGAAAAACTACTCCAAAAAAATCTAACAGTTCAAGAAAAATCATCAGTTATGTCTACATACGAAGAGCTATGTCCCACTCTAAGTCCAACGGTACAAACAGCAGGTTCAGGACTCGTCGTCAGTCCATGCGCACCCGCCAAAATGTTTATCGAAACCTGTGTTTCTCACAAGCTTCTGAAGCGTGTAGAGAAGAAGGAATATCCAATGACTGAAGCATACCAAATGTTAGTAATAAGCGAGACATATTCCTTTGGGGGAAATGGCTGTTTAAAAAATCCAGTCTGGGGCTGGAGAGGTGGCTCAGGGGTTAAGCCTCTGCCTTGCAGGCGGAAGGTCCTGAATTCAGATCCTAGACTCTACATATAGATGCTGGGCGGAATCAGGGGCGGCTTGCGTTTCTGGTCCTGGTAGGGCGGAGCCTGTGAGTCCCGGGGCAGAGTAAACAAGGAGGAGGTGGAGGCGTCCATGGTGGTTCCCGAATTCGCCCGTGGTTCTACACACACACACATACACACACACGCACACACGCACAATTGAATAAATAATAAAAAATAAATAAATAAAAAATCCAGTCTGTATATGCAAAATAAGCGAGGAAGCCAGGTCTTCAGACATCTCACTCCTAAAATATTGTTCCACAAAAACGGGAAGTGAAGATTAAGGTGCAGAGAGGGAAGGGAAGGGACGGAGCACAAGCAATTGTACAAACAAGCAGCTGGCGGCAGCTGCTCCAGGGCCGCAGGCCTGTGGGTCCCCACTGCTCCCCACTGCGCAGAGCCTCAAGGCCAGGACACAGCTCACTGTCGCCGAATCCTGGCTTGGGCACCATGCCACCGCGGGGAGGGCCTCGCATCCCACTCAACCCCCGCCCCGCGGGGACCCCGAAGCCGCGAAAACGGCTTCCCTCCGGTCCCCTTCCCTGGATGCTCGCGTCTCCTTGGCGTTCAGAGGGACTTCACCTCGGAACACGATGGGCCTGTTGCCAAGCACCTTCCGAACAGGCTCAGAATCATCAGATACAACAAAACCGAAATTGGGCAACTTCCCGCCACTGTTAACTCGCAGCTCCAGCGCATTCAGAAATCTTTCAGCTCAGCTTTGCCCACCTCGTGCGGGAGGTTGCCCATGAAGAGCTGGTGACTGTCGGGGTGCCGCAAGAGCCTTCGGGGTTCAGCCTCGCCCTGCTCACCAGGCTCCGGATTGGCCCCGGCCCCCTCTGTGGCGGGATGTTCATCCGAGGCTCCGGCGCTCTCTGTGGCCTCTGCAGTGGCATTTGAGGGTCCGGACTCGATTCTGAACGGGGCCGAGAAGCCGGTACTTTCACCGCGTGCGGTGGTATCCCAGTGACCGCAACGGCTCCGCTGGGAGGGAGGTGGTTACTCGTCACCGACGCCTGAGAAAACGTGCCCGGAGTCCTCCAGGGCCAACTGGGCGGCATCGGGGGCGCCGGGGAAGAGGTCTGCGCATCCTCAGGAGCACCGGCTCCACCTTCTCCTCCACCATCTGGGGCTCTGGCTCCGGCTCCAGCTCTGGTTCCCGCTCAGGTTCAGCGACCGGCTCCTCCAAAGGTCCTTCCAAATCGTTACTGACGCTTTGAGTATAGAAAGTTCCAGAATCACCGGGCACCACCTCCGGCGTCTGCTGCCTCTCCTTTGGCTCTTTCACTTCTTCCTCGGATTCCTCATGCAGCTCAGTGATGAAGCCCCTGAAGACCTCGTCTTGGCAACGGAAGATGTCATTGCCCACGTAGAACGTGTTGGAGACAGAGCCCTCCGGCGCCAGCGCAAAGATCTGCATGAACCTGCGCAGGGCCTGGTCGTTGTTGGACAGTAAACCCATCACCTGCACCACCACGCCCGTTCCTATGAATTTCTTTCTGTCCATAGATCGCATTCGCCGGCTTCCCATTCGAATCCAAACCTCCATGGACGTAAGAAGAGTTAACGTTTTTCGCATAAAATCTGTACAGCATGTCGGGGGCCTGGTTCAGCAGCGTGTAAAGCTGCCGCACGAACTCCCGCCCGACCAGCAGGGGACTCGGCTTCTCCATAACCATCGCTTTGGTCCATTCAACCTGCACGGCTGAGCAGGAAAGGAACCTGGGCTGTTCTCGAGAAGGCCGGAGGAATCCCTCGCGCCAAGTGCGTCCGCACCCATTTTTCTTTTTAACTTTATCTGCTTCTTTTTTTAAAAAAAAATAATGTATTTATTTATTTTATTTTCTGCTCATACAAATTTAATAGGTACCCCAGTCCCCTCCCTCCCTTTACCCCTCCCTGGATTTCCCTCCTCCCTCCCCCCTTTTCTTTTCCTTTCCCCCCTCCCTCCCTTTCTCCCAATGCCCCTCCCTCCATCCCTGGAGCATCCTTTAATGTGTATGTCAAACTTTCCTCTGGGTCCTCCTCTCTGATGAGGTATAAGGACTCAGTGGCATTTCCTAGAACTCTTTCTTGCGTTCCCCTTAAAGTATAGGAACACTATCTGTTCATTCCTTGCTTCTAAGGATCCTAGTGCCTTTGGTCCGTGCTAGACTTTGAGGGGTCAATGATATGGTGATCATTGCGCAGATCATGCAGAGTACTATTATGATTGCTTCAGCCCTAACTTGTGTGGAGTATCTTGTATATCATAGCTCCTCCCCATCTTTGGGCTCTTACAATCTTTCCGCCCCCTCTTCCACAAATTTCCCTGAGCTTCAGAATGGGGAGAGATTAGGCAGGCCTGATTCCAGGTGGTTGATTTTTTTTTTTTTCAGTTTTGCTGCTCCTGCAATACCCTTGGCTCCATCCTGGTGAGTATTGGATGTCACCCCCTGGCCAGAGATAAAAGGCTGTTAAAGTAGAGTCTCATTATAAGAGTAGATTCAAAGGTAAATAGAATAAGAGTAGGAGACCACGGTGTGGGGGGGGGAGTCAGTCTCCCATTTGCCAAATAGTTACCTTCTATCTGCCAGACTGTATGCCCTCCCTTTCTGGTAAGATCATACCCCATCAGTTGCAAGTGACCAGGAAGGAAAGTCTGTGAGCTTAACCAGTTGTCTCATTACTTACTTGCAGTTCTTGATGGTAGCCTATTATTTCTGTGGAGCATGATCCCCTCTCTCCTTGTTTATGGCAGGGCCCTACTTCCCCTTCCCTCCTGTTTATAATCTTTGCAATTACTGTAGGTATTACAGAGATTTATCTTTGAGTGTGTCTCTAAGTGGGTTTGGTACTAGGATCCACCTATTAAGGAGTACATACGGTGCTTAATTTTCTGTGTCTGGGATACTTCACTCAATATAATTGTTTCTAATTCCATCCATTTCCTGGAAAATTTCATTAATTCATCATTTTTGATGGCTGAGTAGTATTCCATTGTATAAATGTACCACATTTTCCTTATCTTCTCATCAACTGTTGGACATTTGGGTTGATTCCATGACTTTGCTATTGTAAACAGTGCTGCTATGAACATGGTTGTGCTTGTGCTATGGAGGTGAATTTTTGCTGTATGGGGGGTTATTCCCAAAAGTGGTATAGCAGGGTCATATGGCATTTCAATCTTTAATTTCTTTAAGAATCGCCAGACAGCTTGCCAGAGTGGTTGTATGGGCCTGCATTCCCACCAGCAATGTAGGAGAGTTCCTCTCTCTCCACATCCTCTCCAGCATTTAGTGTTGTTAGTATTGTGGATTTTTGCCATCCTGACCGGGGTGAGATGATATCTCAGGGAAGTTTCGATTTGCATTTCCCTGATGGCTAAGGATGTGGAGCATTTTTAAAGATATTTGTTAGACATTTTAATTTTGTCCCTGGTAAAGTTTCTTTTAAGTTCCAAGGCCCATTTTTTAATTGGAACATTTGTTTCCCTGATGTTAATAAAAAAAATTTATGTGTTTCTCTTTCTCAGTTTTTATTTAAAAACAGATCAATTCAATCACATTTTATATGTGTATCATGCTTTTGGCATAAGGAAAGAAAAGCAATTGCCACCTTAAGAGTTATATATAATAATTAATGCTACCAAAACAAGGACTGGATGCATTTAAAAATAACCCATTAACATTTTTGGTGCCAGTTTTATGTCCATGTTTAAATTTCAGGATGAGTTTTCCAAAGTTCATTAATTGGTAACTTGGCTAAAGATGAACATGGTCAAAACTATTGGAAAATGATAAGGCTATTTATTTCTAAAAGTTTACAACATAGGCTAAATATATTGCTTATACATCACAGTCCAAACCTCAGTCATGGCCATGCCCAGATTTTTGAGAACAGAATAACTAGAAAGATAACCTTTGATAAAATAAAATTTTTCTTACTGAATTGGTATTTCGGAATACCAGAATAACTTTCTGAATTTCTTACTGAACTGATATTAAGCAATTTAAACAAGAAGACACATCTTTATGAGGGTTCTAAAGATGCTGATAATCAATCATCCACATTAAATCAAGTTGATGAATAAACTTGTACTGAGTACCACGTTTACTACAGGTCTGGATCATGTGACTCCTTGGATCAAGTATGTTAAGAATTAATGGACTCTGTCCTGAGTAAGATGAACCCTGTGAGCCACAACATCCATATCCTGACCACTCCCTTAGGAAGAAGTTTTGGTAACAACTTGGGAGGAAGAAAAGAGTCACACTTAGGAGGCATAAAGGCTAGATTTCTGCTCAGTGATATGTCCTTAGCACATGGCTGCTGTTCTTAGTCTTATACTGATCAACTAAGTAATAAAGAAGAGCAATTGGTAACACTAAATTTTTTGGAAAGCTTTACATTTGACAAAATGAATGCTATGGCTCCCACATGTTTTCTATGTTTCCCTATGTTTCCAGAGGATAAGTAAGGATAATGATGATGATGATGATGACAATGGCGGTGGTGATAGCTTCCATGGTGCATAAAATGTGCAAGGAGCAAATTTATCTATCTATCTATCTATCTATCTATCTATCTATCTATCTATCTATCTATCCATCCATCCATCCATCCATCCATCCATCCATCCATCCATCCATCTATCTATCTATCTATCTATCTATCTATCTATCTATCTATCTATCTATCTATCTATCTATCTATCTATCTATCTGTGTGTCTGTCTGTCTATTTAGTCATTCATTCATTTGTCTGTACCAGAGGACACTTGAGTGTGTGTGTCTATAGAGGCCCAAACATGACATTGGGACTCATGCTGGATTGTTCAATCTCTTTTGCTTTGTCCCAGGGCTTCCTAAGCTCTACCTTCCATGACCAGAATTATAGCCTGCTGCCATTTCTGTCCAGCATTGCTACATGAATTTGAGGATTCAAACTTAGATCCTTTTACTTGTAAAGCAATGGCTTTAACCCCTGAGTCATCTCGCCAAACCTAGGAACAATTTTTTTTAATTAATTTATTTGTGATGTTGGTCTATGTTGTGTGTGCATCATGGCTCACATGTGGAGATCAGAAAGCTACTGAAGGGAGTTACTTTCTCCTTCCACCTTTATTTGCCTTCTAAGAGTTGAACTCAAGTCATCAGGTAAAGCACCTTTACCCAGTGAACCATCTCATCATTGACAAGGAACAATTTTTTGAGTTCTAAGTAAGTTCTAAGTAGTTTTAATACTAAAACAATTTGCATCCTAAAAATTATGAAATAAATGTTTTTAAAATTACTATTTTACAGTTGATAAATCTGGGCCAGGATAAATTATTTAACATATATATATAATTTATTTTAATATAAATTATATATTTGTATATAAATTATATATTTATATTTAATTAATATATTATAATATATTACAGGTCATTATAGGTTAATATATATTGTATATATATTGTATATATATCTTAAATCACATATGTGAAGTCAGATAGAATTTGTGCTAAGGATGTCTGGTTCCAAAGCCACAAAGTTAACTCTCAATTTTTATAGCTCAAGTTTATCTTAAGAGACAGACATGCTTACTCCAGAATGTGTATTCCATGCAGAAGACATCTCCCCATGTGCCATATTTGAAGTACAGCATAGACACATAGTCTCTGTCTCTCTCTCTCTCTCTCTCTCTCTCTCTCTCTCTCTCTCTCTAACTCCCAATGGCCATGTGATGGGACACATACCAAAAGTTTCTGAGTTCTCTATATTTCAAATCTGGGTCCTCAGGCTATTGAAGTAACATTGCTGGAAGAGGATGGAAGAATTCCAAGAAAGAGACTGAGAGGCAGGGACCATGAAGGAGAGAGCACTGAAGATGATGATAGGAATTTTCCACTGATGTGAGATGTAGACATGCATGTTGTTTTTATTTCTTTCCACGGTGTCTTGACTTATTGGATAAATTCACAATTAACATCAGCATCACCACACTTCATATTGCTAAGTGATCCTGATTTCACTTGATGATTGGCCATTGGAAATCACAGGTTCTTTTATTCCAATCTTAATTGACACTGTTTACTGTCAGATCATACATTATTCTTCACACAATAATTGTGTGTGTGTGTGTGTGTGTGTGTGTGTGTGTGTGTTATAGATGGCTACGAATGGGTTAAAGGGTCTTCAGAGGCTGCCTTGAACTCTGAGGCAGAGCACTGGCACAGGTGCTGGGAAGAGTGTGTTTTGTATTGATTGCAGGGAACATGGAGCAGCAGATAAGAATTCTTATACACTCCAGGTGCTGAGCTGTTGAAGTGTAAAGATGTAAAAGTCAGGTCTCACGACCATGCCAATTTTAGGATCTGCATGAAGTGAGCTGAGATGTCAGAGCAAGAGAAGGCGCATTTGCCTTGGAGCCTGAGGAGAAAAAGCAGGCGTCCTTCACTGTGGCAGTTTTCCCAGATTCGTAACAGTGTAACTATGCCACCCACATATTGGTCTTGAGGTGCTCCTTTCATAGTCTCAAGTGAACGGGTTACATTTGGTGTGATAGAGAATATTGTATGTTTAGTGTTCTTGATATGATTTGGCATTTTGAATGGGCCATTATTTATTGGCACAAGTCAGCTTTGTGCCTCCTGGTGAATGTATAAACAAGGTTTAAAGTCATTCTTTCTTATCACTTCACTCAAAATGGAGAGACTCAGGTCAAGGATGCTGCTTTATAAAATGGATTAATTTGGGGTGGATCAAGTCTTTGCCTCAAAAGCAAAAGGACCTCTGAGTTCAGATCTCCAGATCCCTCATATTGCATGGCCTGCAGTTCTGGCCCTTCAAGACAGAGCCTTGGAAACTCCAGGAAAAAAAAAAAGCAATGTGGAGATACAACAATTCAAGATGGTTCCCAAAGTCACCTTAGGGACTCCATGGGCACAAGCACTCAGGTGTCCCCTTCTACACGTCCCATGTTGGAACACCTGTCTCAGCTTTCATGGAAAGGGGCAACTCCACAGAAAGAGCCTCCAGTCATCACCTGTCGCAGGAGTGTGGGGCAGCACACTCCTCCTTTGCGCTTTCTTGGTCTCAATGCTGACAGCAGAATCTATGACTGGGTGTTATAGTTCCTCTTATGCGTCTGATTTGGCTTCAAAACTGAATGACAGGGCTTTATTCTTGCTTGCAGTTTTCTTATTCCCCTTTATAGTTCATAGTCCAACTTGACAGGAGAGTTCATACAAACACCATAAGCCGAGGGAACTGGCTATGCCATATTCACCAAGCTGCTGAGAAAGGGGCAAACCTCATTTGCCAGACTGGAAGTCTGCCAAAGTGTGCTGAATTATGCATGCCAAAATGCAGAATTAGATTGTCAATGAGACAATCTTCAACAGGTTTTCTCAGGAACTTCCTTGATTACTAATTCTTCACAAATGTGTCCAGAGCTCAGCCTTCAATGCCAAGTAATACCTGTATCTAACATAAGCCAAACAAATTTAGGACATGGGATAAGTTCATCAGCATGGCAGGAGAGCTCACAGCAACATCAAGGAGCTAAGACAACTGGCCACACCATGTCCATAGAAATTGATGATAGAGAGCAATACTTTCTCATTTGCCACCAATGACTTGAAACATTTTTTAAAAACCACTTGGGAAAGTGAACACATATGGTGATCACGTATAAACACATGACAGCATATGCTTGCTAACAAAGCTATCTTGTGAGTTCTTCCACAAAGGAATCCTTTGTTCTCCAAGAGACACCGCACATGTGGCTGCTCTGTTGCATGTACAACAGTAGGTGGCAGAGATGAGAAAGGCCGTGTCTATGCTCTTGTTTGGACCTGTGAATATTTGAATGATTAATAGCCTGCTGTGCCACAGTGCCTGCCAACCCCCTGAAGCTCAGCTGTGGATACACCCTCTTCAGTTGGCCGAGCATCAGTCAGAGTCATTCTTGGCCCTGTACATACCCAACAGAAGTGTGCCTGCCGGGCACAAGCGGTGGCATGGCAGGCTCCATAGGCCACGGAAGACCTGGTAGTAGGGACCCAGACGCAAAGCCACTACACCAATCTGTGAATCTTCTGGCTAGCTGGCCACCTGCTGTGCCACACTGTAGGCCCAAGGCCTTTGGGAGAAGGTGATGGACTCTGCCTTACCCCAGAATGTGAGCAGAACTTAGGTAGCTTCCCCTAACTTAGCAAAGTAAATGGAATTCCAATATCCATGCTCGCTGCAGGAGTTCTCCAAGGGCTGGCTTTTTTGTGTTCACATCTTTGTGCGCCTCAAAGGAAAGTGACAAAACTGTGACTCTTTCTTTTATTTTGCTTTCTTAACCATGTGTAGCTGGAAGCTCAATCATAGAAACTATCTGCATCCTAAAGGTGTTTTCTCTTATTGCTTATATATTAGCTTTCATTAAAGTCCTGCTTTAAAACAAAATAAAACAACCCAAAAAGTGAGGACATGAAGGTTGGAAGGGGATTGTCGGGCCTGTCCATGGGAGCAGAAGAGGGAGGAGGAGGCTACAGGTCTGGGGGTTGCTGCTACCTCGACACCACAGGTACAGCAGGTCTCTGTCACAGAGCTCTGGCTGTAACAGCCAGGTGTCACAGTTAAGCACAGGTCAACTTGACTGTTGAGGGTTTCAGCTCTGGGCACATTTGTAGAGAATTAATGGTTGAGTTGGGCCAGAACGAACCTGAAGGACATTGTCTAACTTATGGGGAAGGCCCAGCCCAAGGTGGGTGGGATTACACCCTGGAATAAAATACAGACAGCTGGTTGAGAGAGTTGGCGTCCTTGAGTACACTTGGCCAGACATGCTGGTCTGGCAAGTAAGAATCATCCATTTCTCAGCCATTATGTAGAGATAGTGTGGCCAGTTCCCTTGGCCTTGGTGTTGGCATGAGCTCTCCTGTCAAGATGGATTGAGAACTGTAACCAGATAATCACAAGAGACAATAAACCCCTTGTTCTCTTAAACAGTTTGATGGTCATTTATCAGCAACCATGCAGGTGAACTGCAACACCAGGCATCCAGGGGTTCCACCTGGTGGGGCAGGGCAGTCTGCAGTCAGGAGGCTGCTGTTAAAGTCAACCTTAAACCTAGAAGAGCAGTTGTCAAATAATTTATCTTCTTTTTTCCTGGCTCTGTACTGATATATGAAACATTCCTGTGAATGATTTTGAACTCTGGTCTACAGGGTGCTTCTGCCCTGGTATCCAGAAGTTGACCTTCTTTCCTTAAAGCCATACCAGCCGTGTCCTCTGGAATCCTCTAACCCACAGGCTCTAGCTTACTGCCTTGCAATCTGCAGGATCACATCATAGAACATACCAGTGCACATTTAACAACTGCTGCAGTTAATAGGACCACTAGATGTCTCTGCGTCTGCTCAATCACTCAATCTAGGATTCACAGTCCTAGAAGGAAACCTGTGGTAGACTGGCCTTAACCAAATGCCTGCTCCTTCAGGATTCCTGAGGCTGAAGGGTGCTTATAAATGGTAAACCTACAGGGATGATTCCGTCCCTCCCTATCAAGCAGGAATTCCACTAACATAGTAACAAGTATGGAACTGCCAGCTCACCCAAATGACACATGACTTCTGTGCTGTTTAGCCTATAATCCCTAGATACCCTTAATCCCCCCCCACCAAAAAAAATCCCTAGAAGGGATGCAAGTCACGGTTGAGAAGAGACACTCTAGGATAAAGCCTGGGAATTCCGTGAAGACCAATGCGAGAGATCTAACTCAAGAAAGCCAAGACTGTGTTTTCCCACCAAGTGATGAAGATTTCTTACATATTTTCTTCTTAGAGTTTTATTTTATTTTTGTATCACAGTCAGATTCATAACTTATTTTGCGTTAATTTCCTTTAGTAATGGGAACCAACTCTCTCTTGGCAATTCTAACTTGGCAAGTTCAGATATTAACTGACCCTTAGCATACAGCCAGCTCTCATCTGCCTCTCTGTTTGCCTGTCTTTCATTCCCTGTTTGGTGTTCTTCATTAATACATCTGTTTTCTTTATGAAACCTGAGATGGAAGCTCTGTTCTTTCTCATGTCCAGGTCATATTATGCACTTATTGAGTGTGGAATTATAGGATTATAATTCTTTTGACATGACAACCAGGTAGAGTAGGAATTTGAGAACTAAATATCAAAGATCCTGGTGTAGAATAGGTGGGATTTATAAATTCATTTGCAATTAAGAACAGCTTGAGGACTTTGACTACTGTCCTCCCCTGTGATACAAATTCTTTTGGAGTCAATCTTTAACCCTATCCAACCCACAAGGCAAACAGATTCAACTCAGTGGTCACACATGCAAAAAGACCTTAAAATGGGAGGGATTCAGGCAGAGGAGAAAAAAGCACTGCAATTGAAAGATGAGGGAGGATGGGATTAGGGATTAAGGTATGAAAATATCATGTGCTCATATAAATACCAAAAGACATTTTTTTCTTTGTAACAGTTTTTATTAACATATTTATGTTTCATTCTTATTTACATAAAATGTTTTTTCTTTATATGCATATATTTATTTTTAATACATTTTTTATTATTTCCGCTCATACAAACTTAATAGGTAGACCAGTTCCCTCCCTTCCCATCCCCCAGTGCCTCCCCCCCAATTCCCAGAGAGTCCTTTATTGTGTATGCCTAACTCTCCTCTGGGTCCTCCTCTCAGATGACGTACAAGGACCCAGTGGCATTTCCCTGAACCCTTTCTCATGTTCCCCTTAAGCATAGGAACACTACTGTGGCTGTCAATCCCTTGCCTCCAAGGATCTTGGTGCCTTTAGCTGATGCTAGACTTTGTGAGGTCAATAGTGTGTTGGACATTGCACAGGGCATGCAAAGTCCTATTATGATTGCTTCGGCCCTAACTAGTGTGGAGAATCTTGCAAATCATTGCTCCTCCCATCCTTTTGCTCTTACAATCTTACCACCCCCTCTTCCGCAAATGTCCCTGAGCTTCAGGATGGGGAGAGATTAGGCCGACCTAGTTCTATGTGGTTGATATAGTCTCTGAAGTTCTGGATTGTGGTTTGTTGATTTTCTTTTGCAGTTTTGCTGCTCCTGCAATGCCCTTCAGTCCATCTTGATGGGCACTGTATGTCACCCCCTGGCCAGAGACAAAAAGCTGTTAAACGGAGTCTTGTTATAATAGCACATTCAAGGGTAGATGTAATAAAAGTAGGAAACCTCAGAGAGGGAGGTGTCAATCACCCATTTGCAAAATGATTACTTTTTATCTGCCAGACTATATGCCCTCACCTTCTGGTGAGATCATACCCCCTCAGTTGTACATGATCAGGAACGAACGTCTGTGAACTTAACTAGGTGTCACATTACTTATTTGCATTCCTTGATGGAGGCCTATTTTCTCTGCTGTAACATGGTTCCCCTCTCTCCTTGTGTCTGGTGTGGCCCTCCAACCCCATCCCTCCTGTTCATAATCCTTGCAATTACTGTATTACATAGGTTTACCTTTGAGTGTAAAGACATTTTTAAAAAATGACTGGACCTACAAATTTCTGTGGCTGTTTTGTTATGAGGCATGATCTAGGAGAAATATTAGGTGGAGAGTATTTAATTTGCCTGGGGAAGAACTCCATAAAGAAGCCACAATTATTCAGCAGGAATCATAAGGATAGAATGCTCATTGGTTAAACTCAAATAAATGTGTCTGCAATATGGAACATCCCATAATGTGAGTTTAATAGTCTGCAGGTCTTGGCTAGAGAAAAAAGGAAAAACAGGTGCCTAGAAATCACAGTCACATTGCCTGCCCACTAAGGCTAAGTGCATGTGAAGCAGCTGAGGAGCAGCCAGAGTCGTTCCTGGAGCATTCGAGGGTGAAGCAGAGCAAGGAAAGGAGAAACAAGTTAAGGAAGACAGGGTCTCGCCTCTGAAGCCCTCTAAATCAGATGCTCCATCTCCAGGTCCTGTGCCAGTGAGATGTGATAGTCTACGTACCTTGCTCAGACCTGCTGTTTTGGTCACAAGAGCTTTCTCTCCCTTTTCAAATCCTTCCCAGAAGAAGCGGGGAGTCCTAATAATCCTTCTCTACTGGAATTGGACTACTGATGGCAGCCCCTCTGCTGACCTTGTTTTCCACTCTAGTGAAGTCTTTAATCTTTACCCCATTTCTCCCAACACCATTTGCCTTTGCCAACTGTCTGATTTGAGGCCTTGGAAGGACAGGACTATTCATAATGTCCACGGTCATCATTTCTCACTTAGTCAGTTCTTCCCTAATACAATCTATTTGTAGGCATTAGAAGTATAGACAGACATGAAGACATAGTCAAGACCAGCACTATCATCAGTACCTTTTACTTAGCTGCGTATGCCACAGTGGTTGTGAGATGGAAGCGCCCAGAGGTAAAAGACAGTGTACTAGGTTAGAGTCTAAGAACATTTTACTCTCCGCCCTACTCTTAACCTGTTGCATAAGGTGAGGTGCACCCACACATTTCTCTGCTCAAAGCATGAAAGAGGTCTCACAAATGTTTTAAGTGGACAGATGAAAATGAGAAATGAAATCTGACCTACTAAACAAAAGTCAGTTTAGCATTTCCCTACTTTTGCTCGTTTGAAATAGAACTCTAGTGTCAGGTAGATGTTTCTTTCAACAAACATGAATGAGCATGTGTGTGTGTGTGTGTGTGTGTGTGTGTGTGTGTGTGTGTTGGGAACCGCATCATGCTGTAGGAATGCAGAAGTGATAAAGACAGGGCATCCGTCATCCAGAAAGAGTTTAAGAGGGAAGATAAGATATGTATCTAGGTCACCGTGACCCAGAACAGGTACGGATCTGTGAGTGGCATCTACAGAGTTCACAGAATACAGGATTATCACGTGACTGGGGAACCAGGCAAGTCCCACCACAGAGGTCATGGCATTGAGAAGGGGATGTTCAGTCATGAGTAATGGTGGATAAGAAGGATCTTCCTCAGACTGGGGGTGGCAGACACGGAAATTGTTTTTCCATCTCCAATTCTGAACTGATTCAATCATAGCTGTACCTCTACCTGCCCTCCGCCCCACCCAGTCGGTTCTACGTCATAAAATTTGGCCAGTGTACTCACTTCCATCCAAGCCAATCTGAAGATCTTAGGCTTCCAGTCACTTGCTCACATGGAAGTCCGTTTGAAATTCATTCCAACTGTGGATGAATGAGGAATTCCACCCTGGGAATTATGAAACCTCCAGCCAGATCATCAACTCCATGGCCGCCCTCCAATAGCAGGTAGCCTGGAGGCTTTAACTGGATGATATATAGAAAAGCGTCTTCCGTCCTGGTCCCACAAGGCATTCAGACTCCTTCTGGAATGGCTTATCTCCTTGGCTTCCTGGAGGGTAAGGCTCATTCTCTATCTGCTAAGGTTGTCTTGATCTCTCTCACTGTCTCTTCCAGGAAGTTGGTAAGTTGGGTAGGAATGGCGTGGGGCACTGAGGAGGAAAGGCACCTAGAGATTCCCGCCAAAGACCCCCAAAGCCTACCGTGATTCAGAATACCCAGAGGCGAGAGGACCAGGCTTGGAAGACCTAGGTGAAAAGTAATCTGGGCGACACTTGGCTGCTCTGTCTATGCTATGGTGATAGATATCAGTCTGGGAAGACAGTTGGTTTGGCTGGTAACAGTTGTACTTTTATAGAAGCTAGAGTAAGATATTATTAGTTGGTTGTTGGTAAATTCTTGGGATCTCCTGCCAGAATTTATTCCCTAAGTGTTGGGCCCTTTGGGATCCACTAATTTTCCTCCTGGGAGGGATTTCCTCGGGTGGTTAATGCAGACTCCATTGCCGAGGCCTCCGTTCCTGGAGAAGGGCAGCAGGCGCTCAAGGTGCTGCCCGGGATGTAACAGGCTCTTTCTCTTCCAGATTTGACGCATTAGCCAAGCAATGTCACAACAGAAGCAGCAATCTCAGGACCCTCCGAAGGCTCCCAAATGTTCCCCTCCCCAATGTTCAAACCCTTGTCTGTCAACCTGCTTCACGTCCTGTGAGGCTTCTTGCTCGACAGGCTGTTGTTGCTCCCAGAGTCCAGGGACTCAGAACACAGCCAGTCCCAGGAGGGTTCGCCGCCGCCGCCCTAGGCCCCGCTGCCTGGATGGTGGTACCACCTACCACTGCAAAGAGGAGGAGTGCTAAGGGCCTGGGCACCAGGGAGAGGCACAGCTGCAGGGGGCTCCTGCTCACCCAGCCCAAGCCCTCCACCTCTCATTTAGACTAAGAAACATTTCCTGCCTCTCCCCTCCACCCATCCCTTCAGCTCCATAGCAATAAAACTGTCCATGAAGCATCACAGTGACTTTCTGAGTCCTGAAGAGTCTGATCAAGGGCTCTGAGACCCTTCAGGTGGGTGCCACTCGCTCTTTGCCTTATAGGGTAATTTTCTCTCGGGTACTTCAGGGACAGGTGTTAGGGACTTGCGCTCCAGCTCTGGGCAATATTACAACCATGCACTTCTTTGGTTACTTTGGCCACCCATCCTCATTAAATGAAAAAAGAATTCAAACTGGAGGTGTAGGAAAAAAAGGAAAAGGAAGCTTATTCAATATGACATATTGTGAAGAGGCTTATTCTAGTCCAATTATTTCCTCTATGAAGCAGGATAGAAGGTAATAGCCTACGAAGGCAGGACATATGTATAACTAAGTTCTACCTCAGGTGTGGTTCCTCCCATTACCCTGCAAAGTTGTCAGAGATGAGTGAATCTCTCTTGAAAGACAAATTCCTACTCTGGCGAGCATCAGTACTTCTCTGTCCCCAGCATGAAATTCCTAGGGATCTTTCAAAAGGGACCTTTTCTCAGGGTCAATTTCTTTAATAGACAGCCAGCCAGAGGTGGGAAAGTCAAATGTCATTTCCCTTACTTTTTGTTTTATTATCCTGTTGCAATTTCTGCAGGTTCTAGAGTAAGGCTGCAAAACAATAAACACATGTTCCTCTCCTACTGTGTACTTACTTCCTCTGTGTTTAGAGACATAAGTAAGAGATTTGATCATGCTCTCTAGGAAATGTTATAAGGCCACAGGAGAAGTAAGGTGTACTCTAGATTAAATCACATGGGTTGATAAACAAAAGTTTATCAATGGTCGATTGGTGTCCCAAATATCTTTAAAACCAAGCAGAAAATGTCAAGGGCAACAGTGTGAAATCATTTTGACAATCCGATGCTGTAGATTAAAGGTTGCCTGTGGATATCAGTGGGAGAAATGAGCAACAGGAAGAACAGCCTACTTGGGAATGAGGAGAACAACCTTCCCAGAATAAGAAACATTTAAATAGGATCTTTAAAAGTAAGCAGGCTTTGGTGCTGTGATATGGAGTAGGGAAGAAGCCCCTTCCAGGGAGAAGATCCAACATATGGCAAGCAGAGCATTTGTTGACAGGATAAATGTCACCGTGGCTGGAACTCCAGGGTAAGAGGACAGTATGAGACAGTATCATTCCATCTCCATGGTAAGGAAAACCAGTTAAGTTTGCTAATAAATCCAGGTACTACAGAATTATTCCTCTGGGGGAAGGTCTGGGCCCAAATCTAGGGTGTAGTGACCTGGGTAAGGAAATTCAGATACAATTACATGTTTTTGGAAGAGGCTTGAGTTTCAACTTTGTTACATATCAATATAAGTGTCAGGAAAAGATTTTTCAGTGATATGCATTTCCTGATTATCTACCCCAAAATATTTTATTGGCTATGTCCAGAAAAGGATTTTAGTCTTGCATTTCTAACACATAGGTTGCCCATCCAGAAGTTAGCCATACTAACAATGTTGGGTGGTCCCTTTATGATATGATGACCTACATCTATATAAGACCATAGATGTCATAATCTTACATAATCATAATTATGTACATGTAATTTTCCTATTAATAAAATGATGCATGTTTACATAAAGATTTGTTAATGCAGGATTGGGAATATAGTTCAGTGGTGAAGCATTTGCTTGGCACATGTGTGGTCCAAGGTTCAATCCAAGCATTATAAATACAGAGAAAGAAAAAGAAGGAAAGGAAGGAAGGAAGGAAGGAAGGAAGGAAGGAAGGAAGGAAGGAAGGAAGGAAGGAAGGAAGAAGAGAGGAAGGGAAGACTTATTAAGATATCCACGTGTTTGATTGTGATGGAATCAATACTTTTGAAATATTGAATCAACATTTTCTCCTTCTGACTGAAAAGAGCACTTCATGAATAAAGCATTATCTTATGAGTATTGACTCTCTCTACTGATTTGATAGCTTTTTAAATTATCAGCATGTATGTGTATGAAGATTTCTGGCAAGAATCCTCAAAATATAAACTATCAATGACTGATTGTGTTCATTCTGATGTACAAAAAAGAGATTTTTTCCTACCCTTTGTTTCTGCTTTTTACTGAAGACAGGCATCTGCACAACTAATGAAAGAAAGATTGCCAGATGCTCTTTTTTTTCTTAAATAAAAAGCAAACAAGAATGGTGATTAATATTTCAGGCTATTCAGCTTTCTCATGATCAGTTCTTAGATTCATTCTGTTAGTTGCTCCATTACATAATACATATACATATACATATGTATATATTATATAGAGAGAGTTTTAACTGTAAAAAAGTCATTCCAATATACTACAGTAAAAATAGATTAAGGATTTGATGATCATTTTCTACATAATGGTTTGTGGCATCTTTATATTTGTCTAAAAATATGTGTATTCATAAGAAATGTCACAAGTGCATAAAATATTCTGAATGTGGCTTTGTTACGGCTTCATTCTAATAGTATACATTATAACTTTATTTTATCTGATGAGTAGAAGTGGTAGATTTCATTTTTTTGAAAATTCCTATATACAAATGAGATAGATAATTGATAGACATATAGATAGATGAGCATGTATAAGATAGATAGATAGATAGATAGATAGATAGATAGATAGATAGATAGATAGACTTGAAACCTTTTCACCATAGAAGAATGTTAAACATGTGAAGCAATGCTTCTAATTAGCTTGGCTTAACTATTCAACACTGTTTCCACACTGCATGTTTCAAAACAAGTTCTACACGATAAGTACATATAATATTTATTTCCTTATAAGAATAAATATATACATGTCCCATGTACAAAGCTCTAATCGTTTACAAGATAACAAAAGTTTTTTTTCTCTACTCTCAATCTGGAAGTCTCCTGAATTTTAAACTAATCCATCAGAGATGTCAGACATTACACACTTAGCCACTATGCTGGTCTCTCAAGAGCACAGGCATTCTCATTTGCTAATCTGGGTTCCTTTGTTCCTCTATCTAGCCCAAGCATGAGCACTGGGCTGGCAGTGAGTTAGGTATGAGGATGATTCTGTCCACATTTTCCAACTTTGTACATTAAGATGACATCTATGAGCCCTCAACTTCCATCTGTGATGAAAGACATATAACAAAACCAAAGAGATATTTTACTTGTATTGGTCCCCTTAATAAACTTTCAGTGAGAAGTGACTGTATGTGTCTCTTTTCTTGGAAATATTATCATTCTCTTTTTGTATATGATCTTATGTGCTTGTTGGGAAAAAATTCTAAGAAAGGTAGCATTGTGGAAAGAAATGACTTCATAATGAGCTGGCAAGTTCTCCAACTAAACATGTTTTCATTTGTTTAGCAGCACTTACTGCTAGGCATATGGGAGTGAAGGTCCAAGAACTTGATGTGGTCATCACACTTGATGGCAGCCAAGCCCCTCCCCCAAGGCTGAACAGAACAGTGAGTATCCATGAAGATTCCCAAAGGAGTTCAGAGGAAGGTCATAGGGGTTGTAGAAATGCTAGAATGTTCTGAGGGCACTCTACATCTCTTTGATTCTACCAGAAGGCTAAGGGACTTTCAAATTAGGCAGAATCACTTAAGAGCTATTTTAACAATGCAAATGCTTAAGATTTGCTCCGCAAAGATTAGAAACTAGTATGTCTTAGGGATAAGGATACACTTGAAACCTTTGGCTTAACTTCCCCATGGTTCATATGCACATCCAGATTTGGAATTCCTGATCTACACCAACACCAGGAGTCAACTGAAAGGACAGCTTCCTTGCTTCCAGCAATTTCCTGGATCTTAGAAACTATGTGATCATCATTTGATTTTAAACTTTGAAGTATTCCACTTTCTTCTGTATGGAATAAACCCAAATTTGTATTTTTAAGAGAAAAAATAGAATGCGTGGAATAGATATTTTTGTTGTAGGGAAATGTGAGAAGCTCCCTGTGCATACCCATCTTGTGTGAGAATACAGGCCCAGGACAATAGAGTCGAGATTACTAATGCCTCAGAACTGGGATATTGTCCCCCCCAAATCTGAGCAGTATGCTAAGGTCCCTTATTGCCTCTCCTGGTGCTCACTCTAAAAGGTGTACAACACTACCTTCTCTTGATAAAGGAAGCACTACTTTCCAAATGGAAACAGGTTTTGAGGTGAGGGGTAGTGGGAATATGAATTGTCTTCATATACTTCTCTTAAGATGTTAATTGTCAGACTGAAGAATTTGGGAAGCTGGGCTCTCTCCTATGGGTACAGTAGGGAGAACATCAGTGAGGTCATGATGGAGAGGCTGTGATAAGTCATGGATACACTCTCCAAGAATGGGCAGTGATGGAGTCAGGTATCTCTACTCACCTGAGTGGGAGGAGCCCACTTTAAACATGAACAAAAGAGATGAGATCACATGGGAATAGGAAAGCTCTGTCTTTCTAGGCTGTGGACTCTTGAAATATTTAGAAATACTTCTTTACATCTTTGCCTGCAGGAAAAGCCTAAATAGGATGAAGTCCCCTGATCCCTTCCTTTCTTTTTTTAAACTTTATTTATTTGTGTGTGTGTGCATGTGTATGTGTGTGTGTGTGCATGTGTGTGTGTGTGCGTGTGTATGTGTGTGTGTGTGAGAGAGAGAGAGAGAGAGAAGGGTGGGGGCATTGTGTGTGTCTGTGGAGGACCAAGGGTGTCTTCAGAATGCTTGTATTTCCTTTTTGCTTTGCTCCAGGATTTCCTAGGTTCGCTGGAAGTGCAGGCCACCAGAGTTTCCACTTGGTTTTTTTTTTTACATGGGACCTAGGATCTGAGCTCAGAACTTCCTACTTGTGAGGCAGAGTCTTACCCTTGAGCCATCTCTCCAGCCCATCCCTTCCTTTCTTAGGACTTGCAAACATCCCTTGGTAGTAGCATTTTAAACACATGCTCTTGTTGGGATGTTTCAACTGTTGCCCACTCATTGAAGTCAACCCAAGATCAGAATGGAATTGAGGATCTGAAAGAGGAACTATTACATTTGTTATAGAGGGGACGGGATAGCACACTTATGATCCAGAGCAGCTCAGGCACAAAGCTATCATAAGTTTCTCTGAGATGAACAAACAACAGCACTCATTTTACAAGTGAGGACCATGAGACTCTGAAGAGGTGAGTGGTGCACACCTGGCCAGAGTCTGGACCAGGCTCATGTTTCAGGAGTGACCTACTTCATTTTCTTACAAAAGGAATTTGCTGCAGTTGGAGACAGAGAAAGATATAGTCATAATACTAGTACAGAGCCCCCTAACCCAATGAATGAGAACTTAGCAGCTAAAGAACACATAGGACTATAATAAACACAAATGTTTATCATTGTAACTACAAGCTAACAGAACACACACTGAACACTGTGCCTTGTGTTGGTTTTCAGTTCGCACTATTCTTTTAACCATGGTATTACACACAATGGACTTGTGTGTATAACCCATGCTGTACTCAAGAGTAAAATAACTAGATTTAAAGGTCATTTCATAAAAGTGATGCGAATATGTTGCACTGAATCAGTTGTTCCTTGTTTCTACCCACTATGAGACCCATGAGTCCAGGACACTGACACAGGTCATGACTCTTCCCTGTGTCCAAGAGCATCAGAGACCCTACCTATCCATCACTGAGGGAAAGCCATGTTGTTTTCCAGAGTGCTCCCCAAGCATGCTTCCTGCTCTTTAGCCTGTTGGAAGGCTGTTCAAAGGATACTCCTTATTTTTCCTTCTTTCATTAGTTAGGGATTAGCTTGATAGGAATCTCAGACATGCAGATGCTAGTCTGGCTGGTTCTTCAGCCTTCCATTAAGGGGAACACCCTAGCTATATAGGAATCCATAGAATTCCTGAATCCTCAAGCAGGCCAGGTGTGAGGAAATGCATGGGCAGTTGAGTGCTAGGTCCAGGAATGCAGCAGCAGTGACCAGACAGGTCTTGGACAAGCAAAGACCCTCCATTTGGCTCTCAACCTTTCTTCTTCTCTGCCAGCTTCTTAGCAAAGTGTTTTGCTCAAGTCAAGCTCAGATGAGCAAATCAAACCTTCAGACCAATCATTCACTACATATTTGAATTTTAAATATGCAAATCAAGTTACTCGGTTATTTGAAGACCCTTGACCCCATAGATCATTCAAAAATGTAAATTTTATCATATCCGTCTTTGATTAATTGGTCAGGGATGGCCAGTTATGTTTGTCCCTTTCTTCTAAGCAACACGATCCTGCTTTCATATGTATATTTCCAATGCATTGAACAGTAAAACTAGAATTGATATGAATACAGTAGTGTTGGGTACAAGGTCCAAGAAATGTCAAATGTCAAGGATTAAAAATGAATGGTATTTCTGGAATCCTCATATAAGTAGAAGAATGTAAAGAAATTAAATTTGATTTTTAAACTACTGTCTGTCAATGTTATTTACATTATCATAGTTCAATTGTTGTATAAGTTTCTTATCATTAATCTTATTACAGATTAACTTTTTAAGTAGGTTCAGAAAACAGTAAATAATTTACCCATGACTCAATGCCAGTGCTCTGGTGCCAAGGCTCACACTCTTACAGCTCTTGTGCTGTGCAAAGGATGCATCAGTCAGTGGTGGATGTGTGGAGGAAGGGTTGGTGTGGAGGGAGGTCTGTCTGGGGGTAGCCTCACTGAAGAGGCCATGGCTGAACCTCCTGAGTAACATGAATGTACATGATAAGGACTTATAAGTCACTTGGTTTCTTGTCTGCATTAGAGCAGCCATGCTGGGACAGTCTTTGAAGGTCTTCAAAAATCCTGGAAAACTATCCCCCACTGCTGAGATCACCCCTTGTTGATCTAATCCTTCATGGAGATAAAATGACCAACTTCCCCCAAATCTTGGCCTATGAAAGGATAGATGAGCTCTCTATATAAGATAAGCCAAATCCATCAAAAGAAGCAGCTTGATAATGAGCCCAACCAAAAGATTAACTGATTTGGGTCCCAAGGTGAATAGACCAATGTTGCAGTTCACCTGCATGGTTACTGATAAACCACTATCAAACTGACTTAAGGGAAAAAGGGATTTATTCTCTCAGGATAGACTGGTTATAGTACATAGTCCAGCTTTACAAGAGCATTCACACCAATACCAGAGCCGAGGGAACTGGTCATACCATCTCCACATAGCAGCTGAGAGAGAAAGACAATCCTTACTTGCCAGACCAGCATGTCTAGCCTAGTATACACAAGGATGCCAACTTTCCCAACCAGCTCTCTGTGTATTATTCCAGGGCCTAGCCCTACCCACCATGGGCTGGGCCTTCCCCATCAGCTAGACAATCTCCTGCAGGTTTGCTCTGGGCTTAACTCAACCACCAATTCTCTACAAATGTTCCCAGAGCTCAAACCCTCAACTGTCAAGTTGAAACCTGTACCTAACTATGACAACTAATGAGATGTAGAAGATAAAAAAAAAGCTCCAATCTTTAACTATAAAACACTGCTGAAAGAAATTAAAGAAGATGCTAGAAAGTAGAAAGATCTTCCTTGCTCATGGATTAGTAGGATCAATATTGTAAAAATGAACATCCTATCCAAAGCAATATATAGCAATGTAATTCCAATTAAAATCCCAATGCAATTCTTCACAGAACTGGAAAATACAATCTCAAAATTCATATAGAAGAATAAAAAACTATGATTAGCAAAAAAAACTTTTGGGCAATAAGAAGACTGCTAGAGGTATCACATACCAGATTTCAAGCTATATTACAGAGCTATAATGATAAAAATCAGCTTGGTACTGGAACAAAAATAGATACATCAACCAATGGATCAGAACAGAGGACCCAGATATAAACTGCCACACATACAGCCACTTAATTTTTGAAAAAGGTGCCAAACATGCACACTGGGGAAAAGACAGCATCTTCAACAAGTGGTGTTGGGAAAATTGGACATCTACATGTAGAAGAATAAAAGTTGACTGTTGCCTCTCTCTTTACACAAAAGTCAACTCCAAATGGATCAAAAACCTCAATATTACATACAAAACTCTGAAATTAATAGAAGAAAGAGTAGGAAGTACACTTGAATTGATAGGCCTAGGTAAAGATTTTCTAAGCAGAACAACAAATGCCCAGGAACTAGCACCAATAATCAACAAATGGAACTTCATGAAATTAAAAGGCTTCTGTTCTACAAAAGAAACTGTTAAGTGTGCAAAAAGGCAACCCACAGAATGCGAGAAAATCTTTGCTAGCTATGAATCTGAGAAAGGATTAATCTCTAAAGTATACAAAGAGCTGAAAAGATTAAACACCAAAACAGCAAATATTTTGATTAAAAAATGGGTCCTAGAACTAAACAGGGATTTCACCCAAAAAGAAATTGAATTGTCAAACAAATATAAAACATGTTCAATTTCCCTGATAATCAGAGAAATGCAAATCAAAACAACCCTGGGAAACTATCTTACCCCACGCAGAATGGCTAAGATCAAGAACACAAACAGCAAAGCTTGCTGGCAAGGCTGTGGAGAAAAAGGGACACTTATTCACTCTGGTGGAAGTGTAAACTGGTACAACCTCTTTGGACATCAGTGTGGAGGTTCCTCAGAAAGTTAAAAATGAATCTACAATTATGATCCAGCTATACCACTCCTTGGAATATTTCCTAAAGGCTCTGTATCTTTTTACAAAGACATTGGTTCATTCTACGTTCATTGCAGCTCTATTGACAATAGCAAAAAAAATGGAATCAGTCAACTTTGCAATGGATAATGAAAATGTGGTACATACACACAATGGAATATTTTTCAGTCATCAGAATGGATGAGATTATGGAATTTTCTGGAAACTAATATTGAGTGGGGTTTCTCAGACACAGAAAGTTAAGCACCACATATTCTCTCTTATATGCAGATGATTGAACTAATATCCTTGTCAATGTATTTGGATTGGAAACATTGTAAGAGGCAGAAAATTCAAACAAGACCTCTAAGTGGGAAGATGGGAAGAGATGGTTAGGGCAAAACCTTTTTTTTTTTTATTCAATTATGCGTGTGTGCACATGTGTGTAGAACCACGGGTGAATTTGGGAACCACCATGGACCGCCTCCACCTCCTCCTTATTTACTCTGCTCCGGGATTCACAGCCTCCACCCTACCAGGACCAGAAACGCAAGCCGCCCCACTTCCGCCCGGCGTCCTGTACGTGGGGTCTAGGATCCGAACTCAGGACCTTCCGCCTGAAAGGCAGAGGCTTAACCTCTGAGCCACCTCTCCAGCCCAGGGTAAAATCTTTTAAAAGGGAAATTTAGGATTCACAGGACAAGGGTGAAAGAGGGAATAATTGGGAAAAAATTCATGGCAGAGAATGAAGGGATGGGAGAGAGGAGGGACATGGGAGATAGAAAGGACTAAGGGACTTACAGAAAAACCCTAAGATTGTGGGAAGTAATCCTAAAAGAACATCCTATGCCAGTAATACATAAAACAAAGTGTCTCTTAAAGAAGGAATCCCTGTGTTGAAGAGCAAAAGATGAGCTGATCCACTTAGAATCAGGGATAAAATTATACTAGAAGTAACGGGAACGTAGCATTTTCTGATAAAATGTTTCTCAGAGAGGTCTTAATGGCCCCCATACATTATAGGCTTTTGCCATTGCTCTTGGTTGCTCTCCAAAAACTGTCAGTAAGACCCTATCACTGAAGATGCAACACAAATGGATCACAGAACATGACAAAATATATCAACTGGAACTCATCTGAGGCTTGTTGGATAATTTACACAGCACCAAGTAATACTACAGAAGTTACTGGGGAAGAGAAATAATCACAAGCCCCATCAATGGCATGAGATCTGTAAGTTGCAATATAAATCACCATGGCAACAGGTGACCACCAGTGTAATCATGGCATGAGTGCCAAGTAGACACTCAATAGCTTTCTTTCTGATTGGACTCAAAACCCACTTGTCAGAATGGTACCCATCTCTGTTACTGTAAAATAGAACAAGAACCTAAAAAGGGAAGGAAATATATCAATAGAGAAGACAGTTAATAAACCTATAGGTAGTAAATCATACTGCTCTGTAGGTAGCCGTCATTATACCCATGGAATGGGAAGTTACAGTGGAAACCTTTGGATCTAAAGGTGAAGGAAATGCATGTATCAGTGGGGTTGCTTAAAGAGAGAGAACTTGGTATACCATGGAGTCCTGAGCCCCCACAGGAGTAGATAAGATAAAGTGAACCCTGGAATCCAGAGAAGCATACAGTCAAAAAGGTGGGAGAGAGTGGGAAGAAATGATGAATGGAAGGGAAGGGAGAGGAGGAAGGAGGGAAGGGGGAATCTGGGATGAATAGTCAATATGTTTGTAAAAGTAGGAAAAAAAAATAAAAAGGGGGGGGGGAGGAAGCTCCAATCTGGTTTGAAAAAAACTGGAGCTAACCAATGAGGAAAAGCCATCTTTCCCAGGCTTACCTAAATGCACAAATATACCTTACCCTGCCAGCCATTAGATGGCACCCTATCCCTACATGGTAATCCATGTCTGGAGTCCGTGAGTTCTATCCTTTTCTCTCCTCTAATAGACTCTACCTTAGTCCTCTACGCATGTTACGGTTTCAGTCTTTGACTCAGTACACAAGAACTTGGATACATACAGACTCCTCAAGAGTGACCCCAAAACACACCTGGCCCCTGTCTCGTATTTGGTATCTTTGCATTCAGTATTAGTAGGGCCACCCTCCATTACCAAAGCAGACCAAACTCATTCACATCTCTGAATGTATGTGTTCTTTCTTCCTTCCACCTGAAATTCCAGCTTCTCTATCACCCCTTGAGTAACTCCCACACATTTCCCTAAGGTTACATTTTCTGGAAGCAAGACTATCAGTAGGAGTTGCTGCCTTTGGGTGCATGCAGCTCTCTTGCAAGCTGCTTCTTTTTCTTTGTGTCTGTGCTGCTTGGCTTTATGTCTGCTACAGAGTGCAGAAGCTAGAACAGTCTGGGAATCTGTGCACCCACGATGGAATCACAGGAATGTTTTTAAGCCTCATACACTTTTTATCTACATAATGTAATGGACAATAAGGAACTCATAAAGACTGCAAAATATTGTGTGATAATGCAAATGGTATGTTTGACAGAGGGGAGGTAGAGAATAACTTTTAATTCTCTGTCTTTCTCTCAGATCATCTTGTTTGTACCATTTCCTAAGGACAAGAAAATATCTTAAGCTTTCTGAATTCTCAGAGCTTGCACACAGGCACGCAACCAGCAAATCAATATTCTACAGTGATCCTTGGAAAATAAGTATAAGAAAGCTTTCTTGGGTTATGCTTTTATTGTTGAATCAGTAATTCATTTGTGACTTAAATCAGTACAATAGAGTGATACTTCCTGATCTTCTAAAATAACCTGCTGCTGGGGGGATGGCTCAGAGGTTAAGACTATTCATTATACAAACATGTTGGAACTGAGTTTGAATTCCCAGCATCCATATAAAAAGCAAGGCATGCCTCATATGCACTTCTAGCCCCAGTGCTATTGTGAGCTGAGAAAAGACACTTTCTAGGGCTTGCTCACTGCAACTCCATGTTCAGTGAGAGAATCTGTCTCAAAGAGATATGTTAGAGAGTGATAAAACAGAACACATGACATCCTCCTCTGGCCTCTACATGGGCACCTGTATGCCCCCAAAATATAAACACACAAACACAACACAGGTACACGTGCATGCATCATGAATGCATACATATGCACAAAAATAAAAATAATAATCATACTTATAAAATTATAGTATAGCTTACTGCAAGGAAATGACATAATTTTGTGCATGCCTAGAGCTCTGGGTTGCAACAGTGCATATACTTAAAAAGGAGAGGCATGATCAGACAAGAACCAGGTAGATATACAGTTTGCAGAATTGATACAACAAAACAAGATGTTGACAAGTAATTTCCTCTAATAAATGGGATGAACTGGATAGGCTTTCTTACATGATGTTCTCCTTTCACAGTGGTTCACTTTTCAATCTTTCACACCCTCATATATTTGCATACCAGTTGTTATCTCTTCCTTTTCCACCAAGTCCATGACCATTTCCACACCAGATAAATGTTTAGGTAGAAGTTTAAATCAGGAAAATCAGATCCTAGCCTGGGCCTCCGTCTCCTGGAAGTCTGATACTCATAAATGAAAACATAGACTTGAAGACGTCATTGGGATCATCTAATCTGGTCTTCTCTAAAAGCTAAGGTCTTTGCAGAGTCGCTGCCTGTAAGGTCATGCCATGAACAAGATGGAAACTGATGATTGTCTAGAACTGCTGGGCCAATCAGAAAGAGGGAGAAAGACTCAGAGAAGGAAACAGAGGGTTTTTATAATCTCAGGGTTAGCAGGTGGACTGAGCCGGTAGGGGGAAGAAGTTGTCCCCTTCGCAAGGTGACATCCAGGTCCCTTGCCAAGGCCAGGAAGTGTATGGTCAGCCCCTGCCCTGTCCCCCCTCCCTTAATGTCACCACTAAGGATCAGGTAAGCACCGACTTTTGCAAAAACCAAATGGCCATTAGGGGGCAGTGAACAACAAGCAAAAGTTCTGCCCTGAGTATGAAGGATGAAAGAAAGGGAATTCCATCACTGACCAGAAACAATGATTCCATCGTGGCAGAAGCCACTCCTATACCTGTCCAAATGTCCTTTGCTGATCTGACCTTCTACAGTTCTCTCTCTCTCTGTCTCTCTGTCTCTCTCTCTCTCTCTCTCTCTCAATGTGGAGGGGTGGAGTCTATGGGCATGACCAAGCAAATTGAGAAGGGACTGGGAATACAGAAAGATGTCAGAAAAAAAAAAAAAAAAAGAAAGATGTCAGGACCAGCTCTCTGGAGCTGGGGGCAGGGCTTCTAGAGCAGACACTACCCAAACTGTGAGCCCCTCTATCCTGTCTGCCTGGTGGCTTGGCCTATGTGTATATAGTCCTTTCCAGAGGGTTCTTTCTGTGGTGTCACATTATTACAGCTCATATTTTAGGTGCTTTGTTATCTGAATTAAATACGTAGAGCAGCAGTGGACTAAGAGTGAGTTGATTACTATTTCTGGTCTTGATGAAACCAGCAAAATCTCCCATCTGCACCCAGGATGGACCCAACATTTTCAACTTTAGATCTGCTTCTCAGTCATGCTTTGGAATCTTCCACAAAGTCTATCTTCAATTGCCAAGCTATGTCATTGTCAACACTCTTGTAAACCTTGATCTTTTTATCTTTATGGAAATACTCCCAGGCTTATGGGTGGAAGAGTCTTGTAAGGATCTGGTAATGACCCAGAGTGACAGAGAGAGAAGATGACAGAGCTGCTGGAATGAGGGAAGCAGTCATCACAGCCACCTGCTTCCATGTCATCCATGGCTCATTTCCTTGAGTTGGGACCAGTCCATGTATAAAAAGGTTTTGACTTTCAGGGTCTCCTCAATCCCATCACCTGCTTGAAGTTAGAGCACAAGGTGAGTGACTTTACTGATCCAATGGTTGTTTGAGGGTGGTTGGAGCTATACGCTTATGTTAAATGGAATAAGGCAGTCCAGGTGGAGAGAGTGAACACTAATTGGCAATTTCTGGAAGAATATGCACATTTGGTTCATTAAGGTGATAGGTGATTCAGATTTGCCATCCTAAGAGGATAAATGTTAAACTGGAAATTGGGATGGTGTGAAGTTTTAGAGGAGAAGAGGTGGTTTATAAAACAAGAGAACCACACAAGACTGAAGAGTAGAACTAATCCAGAGACCATGACACAAGAAAAAAAATAAAAAAGGAGATTATGAAAAGAGATAATGTAACAAGTCACTTGGGCCAAAAAGTGGGTAAATTATAGATTATAAGAAAACAATTTAACATGAGGAGACCTTCCTAGTATCCCAAGCTGGGTTTTTGTTTGTTTGGTTGGTTGGTTGGTTTTGGTTTTTTTTTGGGGGGGGGTGGAGTTAGGAGTCTTGGGAGAAGCAGGCCAGGCAAGAGAAGGTTTCCCAAGTTTCCACCAGGATGCAAGAGCTACTTCATTGTAAATCTTCAGAAATCCAGATTTATTGTAGAAGTCAGGGTATGTTGTAAGAGATTAACCCAAGTAAGGATTATGTTCATCAGATCTTCAAAAAATCTGCATTATTTTTTAGGATTATTGAATTTTCTCTGAGATGTCTTACCAGCAAAATCAGAAGTGCCAGCTCCCTCCCAAGTGCCCCCCCAAATGTCCTCCCAAGTGCCCCCCTCAAAACCCTCCTGTTCCTGCTCCACGTCCCCCTCCCTGTGCCCCTCCAGCCCCCTCCTACTGCACTTCCACCTGCTGTATTTCTGGTTTCGGAGGCCGCTGCACACTAGTATCACACCGGTTTCCACGGTTCTACCTAAGGCAGCCCCAAAGTTCTAACTGCTGTGAAAATGAGTCTTCAGGATGTTCAAGCTGTCGTAACAGCTCCGGAGACTGCAGCTAATCCAGGACTTTTGAGTAAGCCAAGAACCACGGCCAAGGATCAATCTGGAATTGAAGTTCTTCCTCACTCAGCCTTCTTCTTCCTTCGCCTCCTGAACTAACTTCGTAGGTGATGGGCTCTTCCACGAGAGAAACTCAGGCCTCCTGGCTTTGGCTCTGGCTCTGGGCCAAGGAGATCTGAAAGCAAGAAAAAAAAATCTGCTTCCTATAGCCTTATCAATGTGCCAAAATAAAGCTTCTCTTCTGGGGTACCCTGGTTTCTTGTGATTATTGTTTCCTTCCATGGAGGCTGAATCAATCTGGATTCTTTAAATAGACCCAGTGATGAGCCAGCCAGGTGAGAAATTCCTAGAGATTGATAAGTTTGAGAGGAATCTGAGCAGGAAAGATCCTGGGAGAAGACATAGGTGTTTCAACCACGCCAGAGACTTTTATATCCAAGCTTCTTGTGATGCTGTCATGACCATATCTGAGGTCTCTTCCTGCACATTAAGGTCTTTCTGCTTCCCAAACTTTTGTTGGGAGACTCTAATGCTCAGGAAGATGGCAGAGAGGCACCTGCAATTCTCAGCCCTTAGATAAAATTTCATGATAAATACTCCCTTGGGTATATCCACATGCGTCTCTACTGCCTCATCTCTTCCACAGGCATAACAGTCAGTGAAAGCCTGGACAGCAGTCAGTTAGCAAGATGGCTGAGAGGACTTCGTAATGCTACCTATGCTCTGCAGTCTCTTTTCCTCTTCCAGCAGCAAGTCAGATGTCTTACATTTGGGGACATAAGCTCAGTGCACTGACCTTTCCAGCCCAAGCTGCTTTGAAGACAGCAGCAGTACTCTGCCATCCTCCAGAACCATGTTTTGAAGCCTCAGCACTGAGATATGCTGACCCTCACAAGGTCTGTGAGGAAGACAAAGGATGGAGCTATAGCCAAGAGCCCCAAATCACACATGCTCCACAGTCTAGGTTAGTGAATCCCTGTCTACAAAAATACCAAGGTCTATATGTTGCCATGTAGCTCAGACACGAATGCCATCTCCGTGTGTGTAGTAACAGCAGAGAGAGGTTGGATACTGCTGTTCCAGGTTTGGCTCCAAGTAAGGCAACAAAGATCGTGATCACTCAGGGCCCTGAGAACTTTGAGGCTTACAAATGATTTGGGGAGCTGTTGCTCCAGAGCAATATAACTAACTTCTTTCAAGAGGCAATAGCACATAGTTTTATCTATTAATAACTTACACAGATGTTTCTTTTTATTAAATTACTTTGCAATGATAAACCAGAATTTTGAAACGATAGGACAATAGTATGTCCCCTTTGGGTCACGTGGCTCATCCCTTGGTGTTGTATACGGTTTCCATTGGGATGGGAATTTCCATAAACAATAGCAAAGTATTTATGAACGAAGCTAAACTTTCTGCAACCCTGGAGGCCAACAATGTGTTCAGAAAGTTATGAAGTGTTGATATGTACTAGACCACAAGAGGGCAGTGATGAGAACATTGCACGATGGCTGGTGGCTGGAGACCTCTTGCTCACAAGCCTGCAGTGTGGCTTTCAGAGTCTAGCTTCACATTTGAGAATGGAAAGACAGTAACAACGACCACACCTATTAGGTTGGCTTAGTGGGAGTAAGTGAGATAGTGAAATTGAATATTCCCAATTTGTAAAATTTTACACGGTGTAATAAAACTTTTTCTGTAAATTTAAATTTTACTAAAAGTAATAAATTAGGGCCAGAGAGATGGCTCATGGATGAAGCCTCTTCTTTGCAAGCAGAAGGACCTGAGCTCAGTTCCCAAATCCCAAGTTAAATGCCAGGCATAAATGACAGAGGCCTGCACTTCTGACCTGGAAGGCAGAACCTAGGAAACCCCAGAGCAAAGCAAAAAGGAGGGAGGACAATCCAGGATGATTCCTGAAATCATCTTATACTTCCACAGAATACGCACTTATGTGCCTTCTTGTATACACACATATGCATTAAAAATAAAAGTAATAAATTAATGAAATATTTAAATTTGGAAATTAATTTTCTCTTGTAAGGAAAGCTTTGTTAAAGAATCTGTACAGGGTCACTAAGGCGGTAAAGTTCAGAACTGAGCCTTGGTTTTAAGCCATCTTTGGCATAATCAAGACATAGAACCATGGAGTAAGTTTAATATGGGAAGCTTACATGTAAGCTAAACATGAATTACTAACCTAAGAAAAAAAGTAACTAGAAGAGATGAGAAAAAGGTTGAAGAATGGTATCTAAAGGACAGACTTAGAAGGGCTCATATTCCATTGGAATAGGTGTGGTTCAGCTACCACCAAGCAGAAGAGTTCTCTGGTTTAGCTAGACCCTGGACAGGTCTGGAGTTTTAGGCCAACAATAAACCACCTTCCCAAGTGGTGGCTTCAGTGGGAGTCCAGGTGATGCTAGAGATACAAGCTCATCAGAACAAGGAGGATGGCCCAGAGGAGAGTTTGGCATGCACATTAAAGGATGCTCTGGGAATGGGAGGGGAAGGCACTGGGGAATGGGGAGGAAGGAAGGAGGGGAGGGAGCACAGGGCGGTGGGAGGTTGGAGGGAGGGAGGGGACCGGTGTACCTGTTAAGTTTGTATGAGTGGAAATAAAAATAACAAGGAGGGTGGGAGGGTAGCACAGCTCCAGATTGAGTCCTCCTCTATATAGGCAACTAGCAGGGGTGTACTCAGGTCATGCGGGGATTACAGGGCTGTGGAAAGGTCCTCCTTTGGGTGTTTAAAGAAGACAGAGGAATCATACACTTTGTCGTGACTGGGAGATTGGCCATTGGATGGCCACACCACTAACTGCCTGCCTCCCACCTGCTGATAACATGCATGACCAAACAACTAAGGGAAACAAAAGGTCTATTCCTGATTACAATTCTGGCCACAGTTCCTAATCCAGCTTTGCAGCAAAGTTCATGCCAATACCAAGAGCAGAGGGGACTGACCACACCATATCCACAGGCATTGCAGAGAAAGGGCAAACTTTCTCTCTTGCCAGTCTACTAGTTGGCCAAAGTATGCTGAAGTATGTCTAAATACTGAACCAGCTCTCTGCATTTTATCTATCTGCCCAGAGAATGGTCCCCCTCACTAAAAGATGGTTCTTCCCACACCAATTATATAATCTCTCACAAGTTTGCTTTACCAATTCTTCATGATGTGCCTAGAGCTCAGCTTTCAATTATCAAGTTGACACTTGAGTCTAACGGGTACACACCACACCTACCCCTGTGCAATGACCTGCAAGTACTCTGTGTCTAGAAAGCTTGACATCATCCTGATTTATAGGAGAATTGCTTAACAGAATTCAGTTACTTGTCACAGCATCAATATTAGCAAGTGCATTTGGAGCGGAAATAATACAACCTGATGGGATCATGCATACATGCACACATATACACACAAAGACTTCAGAATTCGGTTGACAGAAAGTCGATTACATTTATTTATTTATTTATTTATTTATTTATTTATTTATTTATTTATTTATTTATTATGTATATGTATATGAGCATATGCATGTCACAGTGCACATATGGCGCTCAGAGGACAACATGAAGGAGTTGGTTCTCTCTTTCTACCATATAGATTCCAGGAATAGAACTCATGTAGGCAAACTTTGTAAGTTTCTTTACCTACTGAAACATCTCATTGGTCCCACCCAGATGAATCCATTAAAAATGAGCTATTGCTTACTCTTCAGGACTCATAAGGATCACATATTCCACCAGGAGGCAGCACGACTGAACCTTAAATTAGATTTTACAGCACCAATGTATAGTTAAGAACTATTCAAATATTCTTGCCCAGTATTCTTACCCTGAAGAAGCTCCTGGTGAGATTCACTGGATCAGAGGACAAAATGGGGCAGTCATAGTAACCTGCAGAATAGATTGTTTTATAAATCATACCCTCCAGAATGAAATCAGGGTGGAGCTGGGGAAAAGTTGTCACACTCTAACCTGTAGAATACAGAATCAGGAAAGACCACCAGAGGGTAGTTAAGGGTTTCAGTCAAAACCTGAAGCTCTTGTTCTGGCTCTAGGTCCCCTGGAGTACACAGTAACATGTCACTCTGTGCCAGGCCTTGCCCAGAACACAGGCTGCTGCAGATTCAAGCATTGTTCACAGACTGTTTAGGTATAGACTAGAGTTGGCTTGGTGCTTGTTCTGGTGTTGGTCAAAATTGACTCCAGAGATAAAGAACTTATTTAATGGACTTGGGAATCCCCTGAATATATGTATGCTCAGAAGAAGAATCCCCTGAATATATGTATGCTCAGAAATAAATTGTCAAGTTGAGATGGGAGTTATAGCTGCATTTCGATGTCAACTTCGAAGTTGACATTTGCAGACTGTTTGGGGGCAGCTGTGGAAGGTTAATAGTTAGAATGCCCCCTGAACAAGTCTGCAGGTACTTGACTGCTGTGGAGAACCCAGCCCATAGTGAGTGGTACTTTCCAGTGGTGGACCAGATAATAGGAGGTTCAAGGAGGAGGGACTTGCTCTTCCCTTATCTGGTGTAAACATGTTGTGGAGTCCACTCTGCATGCACATTGTTCACCTTTAGAGCATCTGGTCTTCTTTGTTGCTGCTGCTGCTGCCTCCCTTCTTGGCTGACTTAGAGCTTCACCTTTTCCATTACGTTGTTGCTGTTCCCGCTGCATTTGGAGCCTAGTCCTTGTTGCTACTCACTGTTCATCACCAATGTTGGAACCCAACGTCTTCAACCCTCCAGAGGAGCCAAGGCTTGAGATCTTCTCAGGATCTTTCAGCTTTGTGGAACATTCCAGCCAGGAAAGAGGCTGCTGTGGGCGGCTACCTTGAAGGACACTATTTTTATTGTGAGTTATTTTTTAATAAACTTATTTATATATACAACATTCTATAGATTCTGTTTCTTCAGAGAACCCTGACAAGTTGACATGGGAGTATAACTGGTAAACACTTATCCCTCTGCATTGTCCTGCAAACACTCTTGTGTCCAGAAAGCTTAACATTACCCTGGTGAGAAAAAGGAGCAACCAGGGCTTGCCAAATAGCTAATCTTCATAGCAAGCAGGCTTGTTTTTCCTTTGAATCGTTAAGACAAATTATGTAAAAGCAGTAAAGTTGCCTTATCAGGTCAGATTTTTTAAAATATTGATGATGAAACCATGTGTAGAATATCTAGGCACTCTGGATGAGACACAGAATCTCTGATTTTGAATTCTCACCCAGAAATATGTTTTACAGAAAGCCACACACTTCGCAAGTAGAAGGCTTGTAAGACAGGTCAATGACAGAAGAAAGCCCAGCAGTGCTTCTGGGCAGATACTGATGGATAAGATTCAGCTCAGGGGACAAAGGAAAACAACTGGAGAACACAGAACAAGCTCCGGATTTGACAAGGAGACAGGATGCCCTATTTCTGGAGATTCATTCAACTTTAGAGGGAGCCTTACACACACACACACACACACACACACACACACACACACATTAGACAAACCATTGTTCCTTGGCCAGCTCTGCCCATGTTAACCAGTCCTTGGTGTTCTCACAAATCAGAGAATTGATGCTCTGCATCTTGGCTTGGTACAGCTGTCAGATGTGATTAATTCACTGACTCGTGTCCTCAATGTGTGTTTTTTAGAGTTCAACAAAACTGCATTTAAATAATATGCCAACACACAACTAAATTAAAAAAATGCCCAGGACAACTCTTAAAAATAAGACGTGTAGCAGTTAGGTCTATCAGATGTTTTGGAAGAAAACTATTTTATGTAAATGATGTGGTTCTGAGCCATGAACACATGGCAGATCAACACACTAGGAGGTTCAGAGCTCGATCTGACCCTGTGTGCATAGTTTATCACAGACAACCTCACATCTATGAAGAAAACTCAATTATCCTATTAACAATGTTATTACAACTAGGAAACCATAGTGAGTTTAGGAACTCATTCCAGCTTTAAAAAGAAAAGAAGTACAACTCTCATTCTATGCAAGATTAGTTCATAGAAAAAAGATTAAAATAAAGTTAAGAACATCTTGGAACATTTTTCTAATTTTATTTATTTATTTAGTTATCTGTGTACACATGCATCAGAAAGTACTGTATGTCCCTGAGAATCAAAGATGACTTCAGGAATCATCCTGGATTACTTTTACCTTCTTTTTCCTTCACTCTGAAATTTCCCCAGCTCTACTAACCAGGCCCAGGCATACAGGCCCATGCCATTTCTGCCTGGTGTTTATATATGGAACCTGAGATCTGAATTCAAGACCTTCTGCTTATGAAGCAGTCTTAACCTCTCAGCTATCTCTCCAGTGTGGAATATTCTTGTATAGTTTCAAAATAGGGATTCATTTTCTACACAATCAAAATTACAAACATAAATATCAATATTTTAAATTGTGCTGTATGAAATTAATACTTCCTATCTCACTCAAACCAGCATAGTACAAACTCATAACACTAGAGGAAGAAATTTTACATGTGAATATAACATGATCACAAATAAATAGTAAAATTATCAACTAGATAAAAGTGCATATAACCAGCTAGTTGCCAGAAAATGAAATGTTAATTAAGTAGTACAGAATGGAGATTAATTAATAACAGAAATTCAAATTAAACTACTTAAAGTTGCAGGATACTGGGGGGAGAAAAATTAAAGGGGGGGTCAGTAAGATGGCTCAGGAGTAAAGATGCTGCCACACAAGCCCGCAGACCTGAGCTTAGCATCCATGGCAGAAGGCAAGGGCCGACTTCTCAAGGTGACCTCTGACTATGCCCATGTGTCGTGGTGGCACATACACGTGCCTGTTCTTTCTCATTTTCTTGCTTTCACTCTCAAATAAATGAGTAAAAAATGTTTACAAAGAAAGCAAGGGCATCAGTGGTCTCACCTGGCTGTGGATTCTACCCAGTACATGTTCCCACTGGGGAAATAAGTAGCATGATTGTTTTCATAAATAAAAACACTACTTCCTGGTTGGATTTTAGGCCTGCTCCACAGGAAGAATACACACCTGGTAACCAAACACTGGGTAAGAGTCTCTGGCTTGGGATGACACAGGCCCTAGAGGGGAACTTACTACTAAATTTAAGCTAAACGGATATGTACTCAAATGTTTGTATTTTTACACTTAACCAGAGAAGCTTCGTTATATACTGAACAAAAAGACAGTAAGTTATATAGGGACTAATAACTGGTCAAAATGCTGAGGAAAAAAAGGGACTGTTTAGTGCTCAGTCCTAAACAGACCACTTATACTATCCCCTCCAAGACCCAGAGAACATCACAGAAAAGGGGTAAAAGACTGTGAGGAATGAGGAGTCTTGTAAACACTGTAAGGTAAGACACAGCCAATGTGGTCATGAACACATGATAGCTGTAACTCCCTATAGAAGACCTGCACAAAAACCTGACAAGAGGGGGACTAGTGAAGGCGGAAATGAGAGAGGACGGGAGGAGGTGATTGTGCTCAAAGACACTGTATGCATTTGTGATAAATTAAACTAAAAAGAGACTAAAGATGTGATCATTAACTTGCAGTGGTAGACAGCTATAAATTTAATAACACGTTGTGTGGAGTCTTTGAGGGTATTTTAGGAAAATGCAGGGGGAGGCTTCTTAGATATCTGTGTGAGGATATCAACAACAGTTGGATATAAATGTCTGGTATTCTGGAGGGATGTCCCAGATGGCAATAAGGCTATACAGAAGTCCTGTGTGATCATCAAATTGAATGATTTCATGAGGAGAAAAACATGGCTAGTGAAGGAGTCAAGAGAATGAGGGGTGCAGATGGGGGCCAGGAATAGGATGGGAACAGACTGGACCACAGCATCTGATGACAAATGTGCAGGGCAGGCTTTCTGTCTAGAATATCCTGTCCCTGTGTTCAGAGTCTGAGCTAAGGATCAAGAAAGGACAGAACAGACTTAACTGAGGCTCCTCTTCTGCCACCATCATAGGGGATATAACTGGGTTTCAGAATCTTCTATATGCCAAGCACTAGACTAAACATTGGCAATAGCGAAATGAATGAAACAAGATTCCAGTTTCTCCTCGGCGTGAAATCCTCCAGCAGCCCCCACTGTCATTAGGATACACTCCAAACCCCTTCCTACACATAGAGATCCTCACCAATAGAGCCTTGGCCTCTGTCTGCAGATCCATCACCTCTCCTTTCTCCCTCTGATCCAGCCACACTGACATTTGTCCTTCTGTTTCCCTTTCCAGATAGTATTCTTCACTTGCAGAAGTGTGGTGTTATTTCATACACACTCCCATGCCCCATTTCCTGTCTTTTATAAAACATCTCTTTCCAAGAAAGGCCCTCTCTGGACCTCAAGCCTTGCGATTCAACTGATTTTAAATACTGAGTTTTATAAGACTAAGTTTGGCTGATGTTAGGCGATACAAATTTGTGCTTTAGGCTTGTGGTTTAGGTGACGGAGTGCTTTTGAGTCAACTGAAGAGTTCTTTTGGGGTGTGGGATAAGGGAAAAGCCAAGAGCAGACATGCAGTTGAGTCAGCTGGGGGCACAGGTGAGTGAGCCAACAGGTCAGAATCTTGAGTGAATTATGATGTCACAGAGTCAGGATCTTTATACTGAGAGGGTTGGGGACCACCTGGCTCAGAAGTCTCTGGCTTCTGAAAGTCATGGACTCACTAGGCTACTGAGGAAGATTCATCCCCTCTCCACCTGCCAAATTCAGATAACACCAGCAAAATATGGGAGTGGTGAACTGAAGAGCCTTAACAGACGTTGAATATCAAATCAGGTAATAGATTTTCAGATCCTCTGGCTTTATCCTTCACCCATCCCTCACAGAGCACTTCTTAATATCTTTGAAACATGCCAGATGTGTCTGTCCTTGTGAACTGAGACTAGAGGAATGGGAGAAACACTAACTAATACAAAGTGTTAAGATGTTAACGTTCAGTTAGGTAAGCTCTAACAGCATATCTGGAGACTGAAACTGTGGACTAGTGAAGCGAGTGATACTTGGGGAACTTCACTTGAGTAGTACTGAGTGAGGAATGAGGATGGAAACTGGAGAAAGGAAGTTAAGTCTTCAACTAGAAGTAGGCAGAATCCAGTTGTCATGTGCTCTGAGTCTATTAAACATGAGAGAACAGAGGCTGGAGGAAATGGAGGTTTGTGAGAAGAGGTCAGAAGAGGGCAGCTGCCACGGCACCTATGTGAACCTGGATTGTCCTCTCTGTAGTAATCAATCTTGAAATGGGGCAGTAGGAAGCCCCATAAACACGAGGCTCAGTTTCTGCGACTAGGTATTAGGACTTTGGGCAGCTGTATTGGAAGGAGAAAGGGACATAGAACTGGAGAAGAAGCTTGTGGGGGTGAGAGATGAGAGGGGGAGTGGACAGCAGCAGGACCAGCAGGCAGACTCCCTTGAGCAGAAGCCAGGATTCAAAGGTAGGCAGATTGGCGGAATGTTAACTATGCCTGAATGAAAGGAGGGGCACCTCATGGATGATGAGGGACCAGCTTAAAGGGGGGGAAACTGACTTGTCGCTAGGCAACAAGGAGACAATAGTTGCAGAGGTGGCTCCTGATGGGCCTGCCCCTAGGGGAGTAAGACTGCTTGGGATGTCCTGTCCTCGCCCCCTTTATGCCACAGTAGATGAGAATGGCTTCAAGACCACTCTCCATCTCCAACACTGGGAAGTTATTCCTCCACATTCAACACAGGGATTGTGCCTGGGGGGGAGGGGATGTCTGAGGACCAGACCTCAGAGTCTCAGGTCACAGGGATGGGAGCCACTGCTGGGGAAACAGACTGCCTAGACTTGGAGGGGTGGCAAGTCCATTTAGGACTCTGGCCTCCAGGTAAGAGGGAAGAAAAAAGTAGAATGAAAGCCAAAGAAGAGAGGTAGACAGTGAAGGGGGCCACACTGCAGAGAGAAAAGTCATGGAACAATAAAAACTAAATACATTCAGCCCTCCTCCTTTCTCACAGCCTGGTTCTCAGGTCAGCATCGTCAGCAAGTGGATGCAGATGGCAAAGTGACAGAAACAGACACACGGTTCTTCAGAAGCAATCACAACCCAAACTCACTTCCTGAGGCTTCATGGTAGCCACACACCCACACTCACACAAACATACATAACATACCACACATACAAGCACACAACGCACACCACACAAACTCACACACATACTCATCACACACACATACACATATATATTCACATAGCACAATTCACAAATACACACGCATAAATACCACATACACGAACACATACCACAAAAACGCACACGCATACCCCACAACACACATAGCACAACACACACATACATGTACATAGGACAACACACAAACACACTTACTCATACCAGAGCACACTCATACAAACACACCCAAACATACACGAATACAACACACATCACACAAACACATAACACAAAACACACACACATTCACCATACACAGCACACAAACCCACTCTTCCTATGTACACCTAGTCAGTTTTGAACACTGCAAAATTAGTGGAGAGTCAGACTTTCTTGCCTTAGCCCCACTCTCCTCGGTCCATTGTTACATTGCCCTGTCTCTTTCCCATTTTCATTTGTTGCTTGTTTCCTCACTCTTGACCCTTTCGCCTACCTGTTCCCTCTAGGCAAGCCAGGGCAGAAAGCTCTACTTCCCCAGTTTCTGGGTTGGTGCCTCTTGTGCCGGAGGTAGGAGCAGGATGACTTCTCCCATTTCCACCCCTTAAGAGTGGTGCTCCAGGCTCTTCTTAAAACAGAATCCTTTTCCTGAAGAATAAAACCTAGAGTACCAGTAGGCTCAGAGTCCTGAGCAAATTAAAGCCAACACTCAACCCCTCAAGTCACTTTTCCCTTTCAAGTGGAAACTGTCCAGGACAGAGTTCAGCCACTACACAAATTCAGAAATGAGGATGTGAAGGGTTTAGATCCAATGGTGGATCTAAAGTCATACTTCCTTCCTTCAGAAAGAGCCGAAGAGATTGAGACTATCACGGATCCTAAAGGCATTCACTGAATCCAGGAGCACAGCACATCCTCCCTGGCACATATTAGGGTTTTCTTCCCACAGGAGAAGCCCAGAAGGGGAGGAGAGAGGCGCCAAAACTATTCAGCTGGAAGATTGATGTCTCCTGTGGGCAAGGTCTCAGCTAAGGCGATCATCTGCCACGTGTCCTTTAGTAACCATATAACTGAATAATCCTGCACACAGTTTCAGCTTTCTGCTCCCAGGAGTCCCCTTGTGACATAAAACTGCTAGTGTAACTGGCAGGTCAGGGATAGGATGAGGATATGAAGGTGCACGGCAGCTTCAGCCTCTCTGAGAACCTCTTCACCCAGACTGACTTCAAACTCTAATGAGGAAACACCATTCATCTTTATCTGATCTGGCTGACAGCCACTGTCACAAACCTCAGTAGCTTCCCTCGTGGTGTGTACACCTATGTAGGCACAAGAGCACACACACGCACATACACACATGCATAGATAGAAACACAAGCACATAGCTAGTTGAGTTTCAAACAGCTACTCTGGGCCAAAGGCCATTTTGGAAGTCTTGTGGATACCCCAGGTAGCTGAAACTTCACCTCAGCAGTCTCTGCTCCTACTCGAGTGCACACTTATCTTCCTCTTGGATGACAGGTCTCTGACAGGCTTCATGCCTTCCTGTTGTGGGTTTATGGTCTTATGAACTGAGCATCCAACTCCAATTCCCACTCCTTGCATGTCTCCTCCACAGCTCCATTGGCAATCCTGGTCTTCACTTGTGATTCCTTGTCTTTTCATACTTTGTCCTGTGGTTTTCATCATTAAGCTGTGGGAAGAAGAGAAAACACATAGGACCATACTTGAGATGTGTAGACTTAAGGACCTTCCTAATAAAACTATTTTTTCCCCTTCTAGACGAGAAGCAGGTCCGTTGAAACAAAGCCAAGACAAAGAAAGATCCGCCACCTCAACTTTTTGGTTGGTACCCCTTGTCCTAGAGGAATGATACAGATGTTCCAGGTTTTGCTATTCCCCAGAGAATCAAAAACTGACAAGAGCGTTGAATATTTGTTTGAGGAGATCTGCAAGGTCTAGTTCCTCCCTCCTGATCTCTGCCACTGGCCTCTGAGAGGGAGAGAAAAGCCTAGAGAGGCAAGGCAGCTGCCCCAATCTATGGCTTGGGAACCACAGCATTAGATCTCATAAGCCCAGCTTCTGGGAAGCCTGAACAGCATCCTTAGTTTCCTCCAGCTATAAGCTTTCAGCAGGTGACTACTCAAATCTGGAGTGCATGGAGTGGGAGGTGCATACAAAATTGAGGATCTCCTTTTACCCAGGTTCCCAGGAGCCACATAGAAATCAGAGCAAACACATGGTCTGTGGGGTGAGGTGGATACCTAAGAAGGGGTAGTCAGGAGACAGCAGTGGTCTCTGAGGAGTCTTCAGTCCTACTTTCCTAAGGTCTCTATCATTACCTTGAAAATGAGTTTATTTGGGGATGAGGGAAGGGGAAAATGACTGCAGGCCTCTAGATTTTCTCATCATTAAGTATTCTTCTTTTTCTAGAACTTCCAACCGTAAAGATGAGTGACCCATCAAAAATGTGCTGCCCACCCAAAAATCCATGCTGCCCACAGACGCCATGTTGCTGCCCAAAGTCTCCGTGCTGCCCACCAAAGCCGTGTTGCCCACAAAGACCGTGCTGCCCAACAATTCCTCCATGCTGCCCTCAGAAGCCCCCATGCTGCCCACAAAGGTGTTTCTGCTGCCCGCAGAGGTGTTCATGTTGCCCACAGAGACCTTGCTGCGTATCCACCTGCTGCTCTTCGGAAACCAAGTCTGATTCCACCGAGTCCGACTCAAACCAAAGTCAGGAGAGGAACTCTCCAACCCAACAGTCAGGACAGAGAAAAGGGAAATAAGTAGGCCGACACTGGCAACATGTAGTGTGGGGGAGGTCACTATGGGTTAGGTTAAGTTACGTTTCAAGAAAACTGCTTTCATCGTCACCCAACGGAGGCTACAAGTCCACCCAAATGGAAAAACAAAGGTGGAAAAGCTAGAAACATCTTTCCTAGTGATCCTGACATGTAGATAACATTAAAATAAAAGAGCATTGAAAAGAATGTTGCCTTCCTTCTCTCATTTTCTTATGAAGCCAGCTCACCAGTCTGGCCTAAAGTAAAGAGTGTGTTGAACATGTTCATTCCAAGAGTCATAGAGCTCCAAAATTTTCTTAGCAGGCATAAGGGTTCTGCTGAACCAGGGGGAAAGATTGCTGACTCCTCCCAGGCCCTAGCACGGCGGCTCCGGCTGGATGGTGGGAGGAGCTGGGTCCCTTGGGCTGTCTGGGGTTCTGGGGATCGGCAGGGACGGAGCTTACCTAGGTCACGGTGAGGCCCGGCTGGACCGCGTGTGCGTCCCGGGCGGCGGCATGGGGGAAGGGGTTTCACAGCTTTTTGATGTGCATATTTTTCCTAATGCCTTCCCTTAGAATGTTCCCTCTCTCGTGTTCTCTCATGAGAATCCCAAGAAGGCAGTTAATCTATTTTTTTGTCCTTACAGTTTGAATTTTCAAAAATTTTGCATAAAACACGTAGTATTTGTACTTTTTTGGTTGAGAAATAATTTGTTAAACCATATCTCAACACCCTCAACCTATAATATCTATTTTTTCTAATATCTGAAATCTTCGGAAGCGCATTCCATTCCTTACAGTTTCAAAATAAAAATTCACTCTTGATCCATGGAACACAAAATGCTCCCCATTTTGTTTCATTTATGAGAAAACCCTTAGATAGGAAGGACACTTTACAAAGAATATGTTGGAAACGGTTCTTCCTGTTAGGCAGGTAATCACTTCTCTCAAGTTTTGGTAAAAGTTAAGATACATATTTCAAGCCACAAGCAGATCCTCATTCCATTTCCTGGAGTGTCTGTCCCAGTGTATGAAGAAGCAAAAGTCTGACCTTTTTGTGTTAGCTTCCGGAAAAGTGAGACAGTCCATTCACGACATATCTTTGTATTCCTGCACCGATAGTTTAGACATTCTAATCTAGTAGATGGATACAGGCATTAATTTGTATCTTCATGATAAAGAGAATCTTACTTACAGCTCATTTACTACTATCATTCATGAATTATCTATTCTACTGTTTTCTACACCTTAACTGAATCATGTGGTTTGCTACTGAATTTTGAAGATCATTAATCAGAAAATGATTTGCACATATTTCTTCCCAGACTGTTTACCCTTTTCACTTTAATAAATTTTTTGAATGTCGGGATTTCTTTATTTTTGCCAGTTACTATGGTGAATTATATTAGTTTTTGAACATTAAAACAGTCTTACATTTCTGAAATAAATCATATTTGCTCATATTATATTATCAATTTTCATCTTTCTGGATGTGATTTGCTACAGTTTTGCTAAGTAATTTTGCTTCCGTGTTCATGGAAGATGCTGGTCTTCTTGATAGCTTTAGCATTTGCAACATCATCTTGTCATGGAATCAAAATAAGATTGTTATAACAAAATTTCAAGTCATTCCTTAGAATTTCTTGAACTGTTTACCTGGGCATGAACTGAATACAGTATTTTCTATCATCAGAGATGTTGACTCCATACTAAAAGTTAAGATTTTCTTTAACCGGAAAGTACATTTGAATCTTTTTAGAATGAGGAGAGTCATGTCTTCGGTGAGCATCCAGAACAATGACACAGGGCACGTGTCTGAGAGACTGACAAGTACAGTTCTTGGCACTGGGTAAGGGAAGGAGAATAAAATAGGCCAGAGCCCCACTGTAATGGACATATTCTGTAGTGACGCAAGTACAAAGTAAATGAGTTCAAGTAGAAAAGCTGATATGTCCTATAATGAGATGAAGAGTACCATGGAGTGAGTCATCTGCTTTAGATCTGTGTCTTGATTTCTTTTCCTATTACTATGATAAAAATATTCTGACAAAAGTAGCTTAAGAGGGAAAAGGTTGGGGCTGGAGAGGTGGCTCAGGGGTTATGCCTCTGCCTTGCAGGCGGAAGGTCCTGAGTTCGGATCCCAGATCCCACCTATAGACGCCAGGCGGAAGCGGGGGCGGCCTGCGCTTCTGGTCCTGGTAGGGCGGAGCCTGTGAATCCCGGGGCAGAAGGAGGTAGAGGCATCCATGGTGGTTCCTGAATTCGTCCGTGGTTCTACACACACACACACACACACACACACACACACACACATATGCACAACTGAATAAATAATAATAAAAAAAAGAGGGAAAAGGTTTATTTGGGCTCATAGTTCAAAGTACAACCCATCATGGGGGAAGGGGGTCAAGACAGCAGGATCTTAAAGCAGCTGGTTGCATTATCTCAGCAGTCAAGAAGCAATGAGCGCATGCTAATGCTAAACTTGCTTCTTCTATTCTAAAGAGTCCAGGATTCCCCCCACACTCAAGGAATTGTCCTATTCATAATTAAAATGGGACTGTCCATATTCATGAATATAATCAAGATGATCCCCATAGACAGTCCCAGAAGTGAACCGTAATCTAGGTAATTCCTTACAGGTGTAGATATGCAAGGAACTTCATCATTCTAAATGTCAAGCCAATAATTAACACCACAGTCAGATATAACTACAGAAACCCTTTCGGAACAATGCTAATTTCAGTAGAAATATGAATCCTGTGAAGCAGTAAGGCTAGGGAGATATTTGCAGAAGAGCTGTCTGGCATCAGAGAACAAGTAGGAAAACTCCAAGACTGGATGCAAGTCACTCACAGGTAATAATTGAGGAGTTGAGAGATAGCACTGAAATCAACAAAGGCTGTAGAACATTTTACAGTTTAACAGTAATGGCTTCCTGAAACACAAAGGATAAGGTAATGAACATAGTTGAAAAGAAATAGAAGGGGATAGGGGATCAGCACCAAATATCATTTGCCCAAAATTTCTCATAACATTGAAGTTTGTGACAATGTGGCTCACCTTGCCATGCCATGCCCTGTGATCGCACTGTTTCTAGGGTTCATTCCAGTCTGGTTCTAATTGTCTCCACTGCCTTATCCTATCTGTTGTTTATTTTTCTTGTTGTTGTGATAAACCACCTGACAAAAGCAACTTGAAGAAGGAAGAAAGAATTTATTTTGGCTTTCAGGAACAGATCACAGATGCATCATGGAAGGGAAGCTGGGGCAGTAGGAATGTGGGGCAGCGGGTCCCGATGCATCCACAGACAGGAAGCCAAGAGAGATGAATGCTGGTGCTATGCTTGCTTCCTCTTTTTTATGGAGTCTAAGACTCCAACCTATGGAATAGTGGCAGCTAAATGTATGTATAATTTAACTTATAAATCATTCACAGACATAGTCAGAGGCTTGTCTTCTAGGTTCTGTCGAGCTATCAAGATAAATCCATTATAGGCTCCCTGTGTCAAAATCACTAATAGTCTCCATGTTCCCCAGTACAGCTGGCATTTTTAGTCTTATCTTTTTAAATATGGAATCAGACTCTGAGACTCAATGATATCCAATGTGATGATTTCTTCTATGTACATGTTGTATAATGATGGCCACATTCAAATTAACACCTCCATCACCATCCCTGCTGTAACTTATAAGTGGAATTTTGTGCTACTTTATCAACATCTCATTTCTCTCACACACCAGTCACGGTAACCACTGTTCTATCATTGCTTCTGTAAATTTGGCTTTCTTAGGCTCCATGCATTAACATTTCTCTTGATTGTTCATCACTTCTGTTTAGAGATGGCTCTGCTTGAGCCTCAGAAAGAAGAAAGACAAATCTAGAATGATTAGTGATGCCACCCTTGGAGCTCCACAGGCACATACATTCAAGTGCTGTCTGATACACACATAGGCAAACAGGAGGAAGGAAGGAAGGAAGAAAGGGAGGGAGGGAACGAAGGAGGGAGGGAGGGAGGTTTCTGCTTTGTTTCTAGGACATTCCATTCTCCTGCAGTATTTATCTCACTGCCTCCTTCACAGTTGTTCTCAGCCTTCTTGACTTGTTCCTTCACATGTCTCTGGCCACTAACCAGTGGAGTGATGTAGATGATAGTCATTCTACCTCTTCACATTCATATTCATACATAGTCTCTTGATGATTCATCCTGGATCGTGACTTTGAATATCATTTATATATAGATGTTTTCCAAATATATGTCTGTATCATGACCCTTATCATGACCCTCTTCCTTAACTCTGGACTCATACCTCTGTGTGCCTGTGTGACAGCTCTGCTTAAGTTTCAAACGACAAACGAGTATCCTAAACTTGTCATTGGCTGGAGCTCACAGTCAAGCTGCCCCAGGAAGCCCAGCTCCTCAGTGGTCTTCTTCATCTCTGTCAGTGACAACTATATCCTTAAGGTCATTCAAGGTTAAAATATTTGAGCCATTGTTAAGTTTCTCACGGACAACTCATCCCTATGAGTAAGCCTTATGAGTTCTAGTATCAAAATGTCATCCATAATATGACAACTTCTCCCTGTTTCTGAGACATTGGTAAACCCCAAGAGTTGCCTCTCACAGAGAACCTGCTTCCATGCCTAACAGAAAGATTATTTCAAAACTAAGTCTGGTAAAGTCACTAGTCTGTGGATTCTCAGCTCATTTATTGCAAAAGCCATTGTCGCTGCCTGATTTTCCCCCACTGCATAACTCTACTCATTCTTCCAGCTTTGTCTTACTCACACATCCCCAGATGCACCAGGCTTCTTGTTAATTTCAGTATATTCTTTCCCAACATCATTGGCCCTGGTGTCTCCTCTTCCTCCTTCTCCACTATTCTGGTGCTGACCTGGCTTATTTTTTTTAAGTTCTTTTATTATTATTATTATTTATTCAGCTGTGCGCATGTGCGTGTGTATGTGCACGGGCGTGTGTGTGTGTCTATGTGTGTGTGTGTATGTGTATGTGTAGAACCACGGACGAATTCACGAACCATCATGGACGCCTCCACCTACTTCTGCCCCGGGATTTACAGGCTCCACCCTACCAGGACCAGAAGTGCAGGCCGCCCCCACTTCTGCCCAGCATCTATATGTGGGATCTGGGATCCGAACTCAGGACCCTCCGCCTGCAAGGCGGAGGCTTAACCCCTGAGCCACCTCTCCAGCCCCTTTTTTTAAGTTCTTGATGTGACTATTTCATTTAAAATAAATTCCCTGCCTCCCTCTAAACTCCATAAATTTCTTTCTTTCCTTATTTTCCTATAAATGGTTTAAGGGCATTTAAATGATATCTACGTTATGTTTTTATTTATTTTATTTACTCCCAACTGCCTATACGGGAATGAAAACTTTCACAGGGCAGAGTTTTGCTCCTGTATTATTCAATGTTCTATCATTAAGACCCAGAACATAGACACATTGTCAAACAAACAGCAGTTAAGTAAAAGCCAATCTCAAGAGCGGAAGGAGGAAAGGCATTCCCAGCATAGAGAACAGTGTTCCAAGGCACAGAGGTAAGTGAAAGCAAAGACGGGAGACCTAGGGCTTGACCCAGACTATGCAGCCCCCCAGTACTGGCATCCTCTTCCTTGGATCCTGGGTAGGTAGGAAGTGGTTCAGGGGTGATTTGGGCCTAGGATTCCTGGCAGTAGGAGAGAGGAGGGAAGGGTGAGGCCTGTGAGCAGAAGCTTGGGCTCACTCCCCACGGGGCACTCTGACCTCTTTCTCCTCTTCCTGCCTACTTCACCCCAAAGCAGGCTTTCTAGTAAAACTTGAACGTCAGGAAATGACTTTTGAGCTGCTCCAGCACTTTCCATCTTGCCTGTCATCTGGCCTGTGGCCAGATTCTGACTTTTTTTCATGGCGGCCCCGAGCTCTTAATGAGACACATCAAGGGTATCCATCACATTTAAAGGATATTTCTGCCTCCAAAGAGGCAGCAACAGCCTGGCAGCAGAGACTGGAGCTTCATCCACTTGCTAGTGGCGAGACAGCTGGCAAGCAGACACAGGTGCTGCCGTGTCTTAGCTCCTCCGCTCCTGCATGTAAGGGGTTAAGTGAGATAGTACGTGAGTGTGGTAGTCATAAACAGCAGGCTGGGAGAGTTTGTTTGCTGTGCATTCGCCCATGGAGACTCTCAGTCTTTGGTCTGTTCCACACAGAGCTGTGCAAGGCCCACAGTGCTCCTCGGTACAGCTTTGACTTGCAGCCCTCTCTGTCCTCGTACCTGTCCCTCCATCAGTCCAGAAGTTCCCTGAGAGCAGGAGCAGGGCCTGCCTAAACCAAGCTTCTTAAGGCCAGGGGTTGTGTCTCCTTGTCAGACGAGGAGGACAGACTAAGGTCCTTTGTGAGGCTTCAGAGGCCTGTGATCAGCTTCTCAGCCAGGTGCTGGTTTGCGGAGAAGCAAATAAGCTGGGGAAGAAGAAACAGGAAAGATGGCTGAACCACTTTACGCCAGACCAACTCATTTGGAAAGCATGAGCCAGCCGTGAGATAGCTTCATGACAAATCCACAAATAGAGAGTAAACATGAGGCTAGGAAGAAGCCACGTTGGGCTGAGTTCACCAGACATTCACCAAGACCCAACAAGGCAGGGACATCACAGCTGCTGTTGAAAAAGCCTCTATTCCAACACCAAAAGCTGTTCCAAGACACCTTCTCCATACAAGGCATGCATCCAACTGGCTATGTAGCCATTCTGCAGCTAACCTTTCAGGGTCAGGCGTCCCCCTCCAGTTAGTATGGGCGAGAGAGCAGGAGTGATAAACTGGAGTCTAGGTCAAGGCCCAAGACCATTTCTGCTTCTGCTTATTTGTCTGACTCTCCTGAGAGAGGCTGTGAGGTCAGATAGGGTCCCTCAGCTCCCTTGTTTTCTTGCGACTCCTTTTCTCTTACCCCATTCTCTGTTCTCCTGCCTTCTCACACCCCAGTCTTTGCACACACTGGTGAAGCCTTATCCTCGGTAGATCCTCTCTCACCCTTCCCATCCCATCCTTCTCTGCCTCTGCATGCTAGTGCTAACTGTGTGTACACTCCTCACTTTGTGGCCAGGATTCTTTCTCTGTGTCAAATTTTAATCTCAGATCACTGTTTCTCCTCTTCCTCCACATCCCCCAGATCCATGTCCCAGTGTGCCTTAGGTAAGTTAAGCCATTTCAGTTCCTCTATGACTCTACTGTGGACACAACACTCATGCACACAAGGGTATCACGGATGACCATCCGCTGTGCTGAGCTGACTTAATCGTTACTTGAGGTCCTGCAGGAAGGTCAAAAGGAGTCGTAAACATGAAAGCAGATGACTTGTCTTCTGCCCACTCTGGTCACATGCACATGCTACTTTATGGCCTCATGGGTTTTTTGTTTGTTCGTGTTTGAGTTTGAGACGAGCTCTCATATAACCCAGGCTGTCCTAGAACCCTCTATGTAGCCCAAGACTCGGTTGTGTTCCAAGTTGGCTGGAACCCAGCTGAGTTCTACCACAGACTCAACATAGAATCTTGGACAGTCCAAGTCTGTTTTCTGTGTCTTCTCTCTATGTAGCTAGCTTCCACCCAATTGGTCTTTCAGGCACCCACCACCATGCCTGGGCCAGGGTATCAAGAAAATCAAACCTGGGGATTTTCGAAGTTTGTGTACTTCCCACTCTCTCTTGAGGCAGGTAACACACTGCATAATATCAACAAACATGGCTTCCAACAATGAAGCAGCCCATGTCCTGGGTCTAGATCATGTGTTAAGCACCTTTCACACACAAAGAAGCCAAAGTTCACAGATATCAGATATGCAAAAGGGACTTAAGCGCAAACTGCCTTCTGACTGGACTTGCCTTCTGACTTAACCTGGCTGAGATAAAATCCTAGAATCAGCTGGGAATGGAGTTCTCTGCTCCAGAACCATGAAGGAGATACCAAGGGTATTTGGAATGAAAAAAAAAAAAAACCTGGTGCTTCCTCTAAAAAAATCCAGGACTTATCATGTTAATGGTAAATGACTGACTCATAGACTTGGAAGATGTCTTTGAAGTCACATTGTGAAAAATCATATTGCTCAAGCCCTGGAAAGGCACCCTGGTGGGAAAGGAATCCCCTCAGACTAGAGGTTAGAATCTGGGTTTCAGCTTGGCTCTATTACAGACTTGCTCTAGGACCTTGAGCAATTCATGTCCTCTCTCCAGACCACCAACCCTATTTGTTGAGAAGGGGAAGAAATCCTAGTGTCGACGGTCAGGCTTATACAGTGAGCTTTAATATATGCCCTGAAGAAATTGCAGCACTCTATACTCGAAGGAAGGAACTGAGGAGCTAAACTGTGTCTGTCCTTTCACAGCTACTAGATTCAAGAGAAAGGACCAGTGTTGAGGCTGAAAGTGAGAGCCAGCAATCCAACAGGCCAAGGCGGGGCAGCCAGATACAGATGCCAAGAGAAAAGCAGGTCAGATCGGGCAGGTCCACCCAAAAGCCCAAAGAATGGGTTCTTGTGGCCATATTTGATTCTATCTCCCTCCTTGCTTCATTTTCTCCAGGAGCAGCTGAAAGAGCAAATAAGAAACCAAAGTCAGGTTCAGAGGGCAAGGAGGAGGGCAAGAAGAACTCAAGGGTGAAGGGAAGCAGACAGAATCTGCTGCCAATGGAGGAGTGATACAGGAAACAGGATGATGAGGGAAGGAGATCAGCTTAGCACCATAGCATAGACAGACTGAGTATCGTTTCCAGAGATGGGAATGTGAGATGTGAACCAAGCCACCCTCCTAAGCCCATCCACCATTATTGTATACTGGCAATTCACAGAAAGCTGTTCTTAACATCTCTCTGTCTAGGGCAATGAGATCCTATGACCGGTCTTTCTATCCCTCAGAAAATTAGCCATCAGCTCCAACAGACTGCCTCATTAAGAAGAAATCAGCCAATTTCTGCTTCTGGAAGAGAAATAGTCAGGGCCTTTAGAGCAGGGGCAGAGCTGAGGCAGAGCTGGAGCAGAGAGGACCCCACTATAGGCATGACTCACCCTTATGACCCTGGATGAGAGCTGGGAAGTCACTCATCATGAAGACCCAAGACCTCTGAAATCAGTTACACAACACTGAAAGAACCATCTTGTGTGGGGGCAGCGTGAAGGCAGAATACAAGATCTCTGGGCCCCAGGCAGCTACCATTTCCTTATCGCCCTCCTTGGAGTGCACCCATATTCCCTGGGCTCCCTCCTCTGCCCTCTTTCCCACACCCGAGCTTTGCCCAGTGGTCAGACACTCATGCACACTGACTTTCCAAAGAGCTTATTATGCTGTGAATCAGAGGGCGGGAGGCAGATCTGGCAGATACTGAGCCGCAGGAACCTCATAAGACCGGTGTGACTTCCTCCAGCAGGGTCTGCTGCTCTAGCATAGTCACAGCCTGAGGAGAGGCAGATCCCTCCCATGTGAGGTCAGCTGCAGAGCACAGGGGCACCAGGGCCCATGTGGGTATGCTAGGTAGTTCTCATGGTGGTTTGGGGGATGCTTTTTCTGTCCTAGGAAAAGGCTGAGTGAAGAGCAATCTGAGACCCGGGTTAGCCTCGGGGAACAGAGAACGTCTGACCACTGGAGGCCAGAGGAGACCCACATGCCATCCACCTGTCTCCAGAGATTGAGCATGGCAAAATGTGCACCGTAAAGCACCAGATCAGCTTAAGCCCAAGAAAGAGATGCCTATCAGGATAACTACTATTCCTCCAAATGATCTGCTGTCTTCACGTTACTCTGATATTTCTTTATCACAATAAGACTAAGTCACAATAAGAGAGTTTAAATATATGGAGTAAGTAAAATAAGTTGTTAGACAACTGTTAAAAAAAGAAAGTCATTATTCAGTTTTATTAATTCTGGTATACACAAAGACACACAAATATATATAAACAGAATATTAGGCAGTACTTATCTACAGATGGGAGACTCATTTGTTCATTTATTCCTTAAATCATTGTCAAGAGAATCATTCACATATGTGATAACTTTGATATGTTCTGGGGACAGTGGAAAGTATACCAAATACACTCCTTTCTTTGCATAGTTTATTTTCCAGCAGGAACAATAGGTAATAAACAAGTGAATAAATGCAAATAGAGTATTTCTACATGATTATTAGAAGCAAAGCAAAAGACAATATTTTATCCAGGATAGTCAAAGGAAGATCAACCAGACCCCAGCATTACCACTGAAACTTGAAGAACCACCCATGCCCTCACATGAAGAGCTCCGGACTTGTCCTAGCAGCTGAGGATCATGTGAGGCACATCACTTCTGTCAGGGAGACTGTGGCATGAGCCAAGAACCCCTAGAAAGGCAAGGGCCTGGACGCCTGAGGTCTTTTCACCCATGCCAAGGAATCTGAATTTTAATACAACTGTACAGGGGCCATCATGAGCAACAATGAGTGACATGCTCAAATCCCTACTCTGAAGCATTTTGTAAGCTGTTTTTAGACAATGTCTAGAATCAGCCATGGATAAGTTGGTTTTGACCTTCTTAAAATGACACAGTTTTGGGAGAGTTTAGAAGCAGGTAAGTCTTAGGAACTTCTGTAAATACAGGTTTGGACATGGGGTTGGGTCTGGACATCCTCTGCCATATGGCAGGAGGGACTATGTCAGTCTTCTACCTGGCTAAAGCCAGACTTTCCTCAAGGTAGAGCTTATGGAGTAGAGTTAGGTATGGTTTGACATAGATGGGCTCATGGCATAGTGGACTGCCCCCCCATCTATCCTTTCAATAAAAGTGATTCTAGCTTCTTACCACAGAACCTGGTCTGGATAGCTTCTAAAGACAGAAAGCTTTTCTTTCTATGTCCTTGGAGATGAATTTCACAGCCTAATAATGATGCTAAACCCATTGGCATTGCAATGGATACGTTTGGCAGAGATCACAAAGCATCAGTACCCTTCCTCACTTCCCTGTCTCCTCTGTGCCCAGGTCAGATGGGCATCATAGGAATGACTGGGCCCTCAGAGCCCTCTGGCTAGGCAGGAGCTTGAAAAGGGGGCCCTCAGGGGTTTTCTGCCTAAGATGACTCTGGTGAGTCAGAAAGGAGCTGGGGGAGTTGACCAACTCAAGTCGTAAAACCAGTCCACCACCTCTAACCCGGGAAGGGGCTAGACAGTGTTATATAAAGAGCCCTGGGCCTTGCTCGGCTCAGTACTCCAGTGGAAGCCTCTACCACCTCCCTTCTGTGAGTCTGGTGAGTTTTTAAGCTGCTGCTGGGGCCGTGGTTGGTACTGTGGACCTCCAACAGGTCAGGCATGATGAGGAGTAGGAGGTCTGCACCAAGTAAGGGTGGGTATTGCTCTGGGATTGAATACAACAGGACTGTCTTTCTTCATGGAGGCAGGTCACTGTGCAGGATGAGATATGCTGTTGTACTTTTTCTAAAGAGAAACCCAGACAGAACAGGAGCAGGAACATTCGACAGGAAGAGTAAGACTTGCAATAATAACTCTAATGTCAGAATCCTTCCAGCTGCCCCACATCCTGAACCCCAGGCACTGGGATTGTAGCTAAAGTCCAGAAGGTTGGGAAAGGAACACATTCTCAAGGTGAATAGTCCACTCTGCTAATTTTTCAAGGAAGAAACCCAAGATCCAGAGGAGGTAGTTGATATGCCTAGAAATCCACAGCTTTTCAGTGAGAGCTATCCCCAGGATATGTTAGGTAACTCTGGTCCAAGAATATGCCAGGATCTCTCAGTTCTCCTCCAGTACAGTCTTTTGGTTTGCAGGTCTCTGGAACCTAGAAGGGGCCTTTCTTTTCCCAGGGTACTACTACATTCTCCGACAGTCATCCCAGACTCTATCTATCCTTCTTACTTGGTGGAAATCAGACATAAGGATACAGGGAAGATGACTAGGCAAGAACAGGTGACAACTCTTGCAGAATGTCTGTGGAGGAAGATCTGCTGAACAAGAAGGTTCAACAGGGGGTCCTCTGTTGGCCCCTACCATGCCCACCCTTTACTCTCTCCTGCTTCTGAGAGTGACAGTACAGGAGAATTAGAGAATGCCTACCTAAGAGAAAGGACACTAAGAAGACAGTTATGGATGCCCAGGCTTTTGTTGATGTGGTCTATTTTCAGCACACTTGCTGACTCTTGTGTTTTTCAAGTTGACCTTAGAACACCTTCCAAGATGTCAGAGCAGCGCACACTGCCGGTGACCATTCCTGCTGCTCTTCAGGAGCTCAAGAGCGTTTCTCCTCCAGCCCTCACTCAGCAAGAGCAAGCCAAGAAGTCAGTTCCATCACCTCTGCCCTGCCAGAAGGTATCCCCCGAGATCCCAGAGAAGGGCACCTCACAGCAGCAAGAGAAAAACACAGAGGCTGTGAAGGGGCTGCCTGAGCAGGACTGTAGGCAGCCGCCGCCACAAGAACCACAGAAGCAGCAGCTGCCTAAGAAGCAGCAACAGCAGGAGCCGCAGAAGCTGCTCCCAGAGCAGCAGCAGCCACAGGAGCCGCAGAAACTTCTCCCAGAGCAGCAGCAGCCACGGGAGCCGCAGAAACTGTTCCCAGAGCAGCAGCAGCCACGGGAGCCGCAGAAGTTGCACGTGGGACAGCACCAGAAGCAGAAGCCACAGGACCCAGAGCTGCACCTGGGTAAGCAACAGCAAGAACCTCAAGAGCAGGAGCAGACTGTGAAAGAGAAGCAGCAGGAGCCACAGGAGCAGGAGCTGCAGCTGGGACACAAGCAGCCAGAGCCACACGAGCAGGAGCACTTGGGACAGAAGCAGCCGTCACGGGAGCCACAGGAGCCAGAACTGCAGCTAGGAAAGCAGCAGCAACGCGGGCCAGAGGAGTCGGATGTGAGTCAGCGCCAGAAGCTGAAGTTGCAGGAGCCAGAACTGCACCTGGGACATTGGCACCAGCAGAAGCCACGGGAGCTTGAACTGCACCCGCGGCAGCAGCAGGAGCAACAGGCAGGGCAAGAAAAATGCCAGGAAAAAGAAAACCTGGATCATCCACTTCAGCAAGGGCAAACACAAGGGGAGCATCAGAAGGAGGGACACCTGGAACAGGAGAAGCACCTCTTGGACCAGCCACTAGTCAAGAAAGATGAGCAACTGGAAAGGAAGAGTGAGCATTTGCTGCCGTGCCTGGAGCAACAGGAGAAGCAGACAGAGCAAGATGCCTCAGCCTTTGACCAGGCCCAACAGACCCAGCCAGTCCAGCCAGTGAAAGGAGAGGACCTGCTCCTCCCAGGGAAGCAACAACAGAAAGCACAGTGATACCCAAGACTCCTGCATCCACCCGAGAATCTCAAAGACTCTCAGACCACCCCACACAAAGGAAGAGAGTCATCCATTATCCTCAGATTTCCTGATTGTGCTGCTCACCTGTGAACCTGTCCATCATTCACCTTCTTCATGTGTCTTTGTGGGGTTGAGAAAGAGGACGTTATGTCCCAACATCTACCTCCAAGGAGCTCAATCCCATATTTAGATATGAGTACCTCTTCCTCAGGGATTGTCGTTATTATAGCAACTCTGACTTTGCTCCCAGCACTATGACTGAAACTGTAAATATGCACAATGCTACATAATAAATTCTGCAACTCTGTATTTGTTTAGCTTTTTCGCCTCTGTCTGTCATCACATAAAAATACACGTGTGGCAAAAAGATGCTCCAGGAGATGGAAGGGAGGAAGGGGAGGCACTGGGAAAATGGGGAGGGAAGGAGGGGGTGAAAGGAAGGGGAAAAGGGGGAAGAGAGTGTAAGAGGGGACAGGGGAGAGGAGGAGGGAGGGAGAGGACGGGGGTACCTATTGAGCTTGTATGATTAGGAAAAAATAAAATGTGGAAGAAAAAAATAAACTTTGTTTATTATAAATTTTTTTAAAAAATACATATGTGGGTCAGACTGCAGCTATATCTCTCAGCCAGTTCCCAAAGGAGAACAAATATCATGGTCCTCTAATTATACTCCCCAAACCACTCAATGTTTTTAACAGCTTCTGGGGGAAAAATAAAGAAATAATCCAATTAAAAGCAGAAGTAATACCTGCTAGTCATGAATAGAAGACAAGTTATTCTGCCTCTAATGGGAAAGAGTCATCCTTCACAAGTCCCTCAATCCCCCTCCCCCTTGACTGGGCCACTCATCCTGACTCACAGCAGAGTTCTGCTTCATGCTTCTAATCTCTTCTCTCATGGGGAAGGGAACTGGGAATATTCTAGGAATAGTTGAAGTCTCCATATGGGCTTTGATTCTTTCCTGGAAATACTTACAGCCTTTATTGAAGATTGTCTCTATGACTTTTAGGAGTCCCATAGGCTGCTTACTAGGCTAAAGAAGATTCTAGAAAAATAGAAAGAACAGTGGACAAAGCAAGGAGAGGAGACATTCCCTGGACTATCTCTAGTGGGAAAGTAGCAGTGTCATAGAAGAAAATATAGAGTGGCTCAGCAGTAACTATGGGGTACAGAATGCTGAGTAATGTGGAGAAATACAAATTGGACATCACTGTAGTTGTTGCTTTCTTTCTTCATGCTGGTTCCTTCAGTCTTCTGTAGGTTTTATTTTAACAATCACATCGAGACTCTGGGCTCCCTCCTCCTGGGGCAAAATCTTAGTGGTCACCAGGATTTAAGCAAAGATAATGCAGTTAAGTGGCTTAACCACTAAGATTTTTATTGTCATTGAAGCTGTGCTTTTGAAAATGTCATATACTTGGAATCCTACACCATGCAGCCTGTAGGCTTTTATAATGACTTGTTTGATTTAAAAACATGCATTTAACTGGCCAGAATGCAGATGACAACTGATTGTGGAGTATGCAACATAAATAGGATATCTAAAGTGCTTCCTACCCCAAGACTCAGGGGATATCATGCAAAAGGGTGAATAAGAATGTACAGAGTCCGAGGGTAGGAAAGGGTACCTCCAAATATTGTCTTTCTGGACATGACAGGGCAACTACATCCATGAACCATTGTAGTTGTGCCTATTTCCATAAATCTTGCACAAAATTTGCCTGTCGACATTTTACCAAAAAAGGGGGAAAAAATCCCATGGGACACCACATGTCCCAAAGATTCCATAGTAGGTTGATATCATATGGGGGAAGGGGAACTACTTTCCTCAGTGATAGATTATGGTCACCCCAGCAAGTGTCATTGCCAGATGGACCACCCAGCACACCACATATGTTAAAAGACCTGAAAGTTGAGAGGAGACCAATTGGGAAGAAAAATGACAGTAGGAGAAGGAAGAATCAGGTAATATGGATTTAAAAAGCCATAAATTCATTGTACACATGTATGAAACTATTAAAGAATAAAAGCATATTAATAAAAATTAAAAGTTGCTTCCATAAGTGTATTTTTCACCTTCTTCACCCCTGTGTTTTACCTCCACTCTTTAAGGAAAGTTTTAAAGTGGAGGTAAGTAAGGGGAGGAGAGGTTGGGGGAGAAATATGACAGCCTGGGAAGAAAAGAGGGTGGATCTAGGAGATAACAGCACCACCCTACTCTGAGTGCTGTAAGTCACAATTCAGAGAAGAGGAGTCTGGTGATGCCACAGTGGCATGAACTGTATTGGGATAACCAACTGCTCTCTCAATGGTTCTGAGGGCCTGTTTGTCAGCATTGAACCCATGTCTGGTACTGTCAACCCAATTAAATACTAGGGGAATGGGAGGCAACAGACTTTGGATAGGAAGATATCTTTGAGTTAACTACAAATCCCTAGATAAGAAAACCTTTCAGTACACACACAACTGGGAACCACACTGGCCAGATGACTCTGGAGTGCTCAGCCTTAAACAGGCCGTCAAAATTGCCCCTGCCCTAAGACTCAGGGAACCTTGTGGAAGAAGGGGTGGTAAGATTATGAGTCTATGGGTGGGCAGTGGTACTGCCAACCACTTTACTCCAGACACAACAGGGCTGCCACACCCAGGAGCTCACAGAAATGAGGTTCACCTCCACCACTAAAACTTACACACTGACTGGCCTATCAACATTCCTCCACATGTGAGGGTGGATCTCAGGAGATAATAGCACCAACCAGGGAAAATGTTTGGGGGTAGCGCCAGACAGGAGAAAGGGAGCGTCTCCATTGGTCTCTTTGCTCACTGATTCATGCCACAGTGGGTGCCTGGGCTCTGGCAGGTACAGGTGTTCTGGACAGGGCCCAGTGGATCACACATGCGGGGTGACATGGAGCAGGACGGAGAGAGCTGGAACGGAATAGGGTGATGCGAAGGAGGGAGATAGGGGTAGATAAGGAGAGCGAAGAGACATAAATTCAGTCCATTCGTGTATGAAAGTTCCAAAGAATGAAGAAAAAGTAAAAATAAAACAAAAAAAATGAAAAAGAAGTACTTATTTAAGTACTCATATCTTCATTAATTATGATATTTTCTACTATAAATGTAACATAGTTTACACATTCACCTCTGAAAGACATTAATTGCTTCCAGTCTTTTATCAGTTATGGGAAAACTTTTGTTTGCATGTGTCTTTTCGAATCAGTTCACAAATCTCATGAGTACTACTGCTGATCTTATAGGAATAACAGTGTTTAGCTTCATAAGAAACAGGGAAACCTAATTCCAAAGTGGCAGTCCTGATTTTCTTACTATCGGTGAAAGCCAGTGCTCTCTGGTGTCCTTGCCAGAGTCCAGCCTTCCTAGATCCTCCTAGGTTATTTAGCATTTCATTAGGTACATAGCCATTCTTGCTGTTTTAGTGAGCAATTGTCTTAAAAATGATGGTGAGCATGTTGTCATATGATCACTTGTCATCAACATATTTCTTTGATAAAGCTTCCAGATCTTTCATCCAATTTTGAAATTGAGTTGCTCACCATTTATTGTACAGCATATACAAATTCTTTCTGTATTTCAAAGTTACCAGAATAAGTTCTGCAAATATATTCTCCTGGTCTACATTTTTTTAATTGTTTCTTTTTGGCTGATTTAATTTGTTTACGTGTGTGTGTATGTGTGTGTGTGTGTGTGTGTGTTTGTGTGTGTGTATGTGTGTGTGTTTGTGTGTGTGTGTGTTTGAATGTATATGGGTACATGTATATTTGTGTGTTGATACTTGGAATCTTTCTCAGTTGCTCTTGCATCTTATTCTTCTGAGTTAGAGTCTGTAATCAAACCTAGAGCTCACCTATACTGCTAGAATGATGAGCCTGGGCGCTCTGAGTATTCCCAATCTCTGCTCTCTAAGACTGAAATAACAGTCATGCTGCCACACATACTCCCAGTCCCTTCTACCTCTTCTTCTTTTTAGGACCTGGGAATCTGAATTCTAGTTCTTGTTCTTGTGTGGCAAACACTTTAACCTCTGAGTCATCTCCCCAGCCCTCTTAATTCTCTTAAAAACATTTTTTGAAGAGGACAAATTTGTCCTTTTAATAAGGTAAAAAAGAAGTTTTTTTCCCTTTTAAGAGTTATATTTTGGTATTATATCTTCAAATTTATTGAAAAATCAAAAGTTGTATAGATTTTTGCCCACCTTATTCTGAAGAATAAGAAGTTTAAAATTAATTTTCCATCATAGTGGACTGTGTGTCTGCTCCTTGGCCACGGTCATGCTGTTCTGATAGCTACATTTCATAACAACTCTAAAAATTGAATAATATATGTTTTCTAACATGTCATTCTTCAGTCCTATGTTGTTCATTTAGACTCTGGCCTTTCCATATTAATTTTTTAATCACCCTGTTGCTCTGTTGATATCCGTATAACATTTTGGTTGGATTTTGTTTGAGGTTATATTAATTCTATAGATCAATTTGAGAAGAACTTACAATTTGATAATGTTAAGTCTTTAAGTCCATGAAGATGAAGTTTTGTTTGGATCTTTGGTTTCTTATATCAGCTCACTATAATTTTTATAAGTAGATATTATGACTATTTTGTGATGTGGAGTATGTGTGTGTGTGTTGTGCTTCTAACTTCATACTCCAGTTGTTTACTGCTAGAATATAGGCAAACAATTGACTTTTGCATATCATATCAACTTTGCATCCTGTTGCCATTAAATTAGTTGAAAAAGTCTGAATGTTGATTCTCAGGGATTTTCAAGATAGGTAATCATGTCATCTGAAAACAAACATTTGTCTAACTTCACACTTTTCACAGATTTAATTCTTTACATCTTATTTCCAATATCATGTTGAATAACAATGATAAAGGAAAGCAAGAAAGGGGAACTGGCAGATGCGTGTGATCAAAGCACATTCATCATGCATATGTAGTGTTGTGAGGAAGCCCTTTATTTTATACAAGTGAAGCAAGGAATACAATAAAGACTGGTGTGAGTGCACATGAGTGACCTTAGAGGGAAACTGCCCAATCTTTACCATTAATTATAAGATCATTATTGAGAAATTCGTAATTGGTAATTTGAAAAGTTTCCCTCTATTCCTAGTTTTGTGAGAATGTTGTCATAAATGGATATTGAAATTTGCTAAGTATATTCCATATTAATAAATAGGGTTGATTATCATTTTAAGCAGCCTGATTTTTAAATGTTAAACCTGTCTTATATCTTAGAAGAACCATTTCTTGGTCATGATATCAAATTCTTTGCATGTATTACTGGATTTTTGTTAGGGTAGTTCATAAGAAATCTTTGTCTGCACTTTATTTTTCTCAGTACTGATGAGTGTTGTCTTTACGAAGTACTTCTTCTACTTGTGTTTTCTGATAGTGAATCAGTATCAATTTTTTGTTTTGTTTTAAGCTAAAGTTTTACTATTTGACTCAAACTTTTTTTTTTATTTATTCAACTGTGCGCGTGTGCGTGTGTGCGTGTGTGTGTAGAACCACGGACGAATTCGCGAACCACCATGGACGCCTCCACCTCCTTCTGCCCCGGGATTCACAGGCTCCGCCCTACCAGGACCAGAAGCACAGGCCGCCCCCGCTTCTGCCTGGCGTCTATACGTGGGATTTGGGATCCGAACTCAGGACCTTCCGCCTGCAAGGCGGAAGCTTAACCCCTGAGCCACCTCTCCAGCCCCTTGACTCAAACTTTTCTAGAACTCACTATGTAGCCCAGGCTGACATTTCAGCCTCAACCACCCAAATGCTGGGTTCACAGATGAAAACTGTCATATCAAACTACATAAATATCATTTCTGATTCTTCTAGATTAGGACTTCTGAAGCTTTTTCCACCTGCAGCTGCCTTTTGCCCAAGAGATTTTCACATGACTCTAGATATAGAGATATATGAATCAAATATTATTATTAATATGTCTTAAATAAGTTTATTTTAGAGAGGCTGATGGCAATATGGCAGATTAGAAGGCATATCGTGAGACAAGATAGAAGAAAGCTATGATGCAAAGCTACAAACAGGAAAATAAAGTAAAACCTTTGAAAGAGAAAGAAAGCTAGGTAGGAATTTCTCCACAAAGAAGCAAGCCACTGTCTCCAGCCACATCACACTGCTAGTTTCAGTTCCAGCAGCTGGAAACGCAGACGGAATCCAGTGGTGCATAAGCTGTGGGCATAGCACCAGAAGAGGGGAGAGGAGCGGAGAGTTGAGAGAACTGTGATGGCTTTCTCCCTTACCCCCACCATTGTCTGGAGGAGCAAGGGATCAGGACCTCTGGAGGAATGTAGCAGAACTCTGAGCATGGTGCGGTGTCCCCATGGGAACCACAGACCCCAAACAGCACAGAGAGTGGAGGCCGCTGAGCGGAAAGAAGCTTAGGGCTGTTGACTGCATCTCAACATCACCACCTCTGGTGTGTCTAAGGGGATTGGGGACCAATTACAGGACGCTTGTAGGAGAACTTGCTTTAATACTGGACAGACAAATGAAAGGCAAAAGGAAGTGGGCCCTCCACTCTCCCTCAGAGCCTCAGCCACTCTCCTTCAAAGTACCAGGAGAAGAGCTGGAATTTGTCACACCCAGGAGAAGTCAAGCAGAACGCAGTCACAAAATGCTTTTCTCTAGAAGGACACGCTGCCTTAACTTACTTAAATTGTTAAGACTAGCCATCTTCCTCCACATTTGTAGCATCTGATACAATAAAATATAAAAAGACAATATTGGAGTGATTTTTCCCTAACCAAGAGAAAAACCACTGATTTCCTTTTTCTCATTTCCTCTTGGTATTACCACTTAATGATATCCTTAGCTGGGAGTTTGGAGATGGCTACTTACAAACTTCATTTTCCCAACTGTGCTCCAGTGCTGCCGTCTCTGAACATTTATGAGAACCACGAGAAAGGTACACAGCTGTCCTCAGCTAAAGCTGAGCTGGGTCCTACCAAGGGACATGTACTAAAGACTTGCTCCTCCATGAGAACCGGGGCTGTTTCATTGCAAGCAACTGGAAATTCAAAAGGGAAACAGAATTCAACTCAGGTTTTACCCACTGGTCCAGTAGTGGTTAAGATGAGGCTAGGGAGGAGGCACTGCCTTTGCTGTTGCAGTCAGCTTATCCCTGAACACAAATCTAAGTAAAGACAACTCACCAGAAGGGCTCATGGGAAAACAAACAAACAAACATAACAACTGGAAGACGTGTGTACACCCCAACAGATACAAAAATGATACTAAGAGGGGCCAGAAAGATGGCTCAGAGGTTAAGCCCCTGCCTCAAAAACAGAAGGTCCTGACTTCAGATCCCAGATCCATGTAAAAATTCCAGGTGGAAATGGCAAGGCCTGTACTTCCAGTCCTGGAAGGCAGAACCTGAGAAACTCCACAGCAAAGCAAATAGGAGGTAGAAGCAATCTGGGGTGATTTCCCATGTTGCTTTTGGACCTCCACAGGTACACACAGTGCCCTCTGACACACACACACTCACACGCACACGTGCACACACACACACGCACACACATACAAAGTAAATAAACAAATAAAAATGATACCCACAAAAAATGAAGGAAATACCATGAGACAGCATTCGGCTATGACATCTTCTGCAAGCTGACATGCTCTCTATTCTAGATAGCAAAGACAATGAGATAATTGAAATGCAAGAGAAAGTACTTTAGAGTATACTATTTTTTTAAAGGATTTCAACTGGGGAGATGGCCCAGAGGGTGAAAGGAATCACTGTGTAAGCATAAGAACCTGAGTTTGACATGTGGCCTAAGCATCTGCATGCCAGCTGTGGCCCGACTGGCCTGGCATATATAGTGAGAAACAACAAAAAAATCTTGTCTTAGATGGGGTGGAAATCGAGGATTAACATCCAAGGTTTTCCTCTGACCTCCATATGCATGTTTTAGAAATATAAAATGGAAAACAAGCACCCTGCTCCCTGATATGAGACAAGAGAACAGGTTCTCAGACTCTTATTCCAGTAGGATTCTTGCTAACAAACACTCTGGGAGACCTAATAATTGTCAGTGTCTTATGTTTTCTATATATGAGGATGCATATGAGGAGTCCATTGCCCAAGAACAGCCAAGTAAAGAGGTGTCACAGATGTGAACAAATGGAAGCTGAGTCACAGCAAGTTTTTACACAGATGGTGTTGAATGGCACTTCATGTTGAATGAACAAATGCAGTCCAAATGACAAGGAAACATTTCTTCTTCAATAAAAAAAATTTACAAAAGGACCTAAGAAGTGAACAGAGATTATACAGATTCAAATAAATGAAAGATGTATAGACAGATCAACCAACAATTATGTAATTCCTTATTTTAATCAACTTAAGTATAACCATAAAAAAAGAAATCTTAGGAGATAGCTGTAGCTGTGAATCCTCAGTGGATGTTTTCTTATGTAAAGGTGTTTTCTGGAAGCAGAGCAAGATGGCAGTTCGGTGAGATCATCCAGGGATTACACAAATATTCACAGAGCTCAGAAAGCCATTTAAGAGACCACAACACCTGATTTTAATGTAAAAATAAGGGATACATTGAAGAAAATTGCAGAACACTCTTTCCCTAATACTAATCTGTCTCTCATGGAGGGAGACACCTCCAGCTTGAGAAAGAGAAATAATCAAGTTCCAATGTTTTATCAATTGAAGCCAAGAGCCAGGTAGATCCTTACCATTCCCACCACAGTGGTAAGTGTGGACTAAGGCACTGGAACTGAATTCGCCAGGTGGACAAATGTCCATCCCTCCCCCAACCTTTGGAGGACGATTCAACCTGCTGGGAAGCAGGGCATAAAATAGTATAGAGTGTTTTGTCTTAGAGTTTAATGGTGGAGCCATCATTGTGAGACCCAACATCTAGAAAAAAATAATAATAAAGACCCATATCCTGAAGTCTGAACTTTCAGTCTTGCCAACAGGTAGAAATCTTCGTTCCAGTATGACAGACTCAAGTTTTGGTCTGTACCATTGTTAGCCATAACTGGGCCTGGCATACCCTGTCCTACTACTGCATAATCCTCTATAACTGTGAAACTCGGGTGCCGCCCGGCTGGTCACCAGCATACTGTTCTCAACAATGTCCTCCCTCATCTTTGCACAGCACAGCTATCCTGGGCAGGGTTTACTGGTGTTGAAGCTAGACTTACTTCCACACCAGGCAAAGAGGTTGCATCCTGGGAAGATGAACGTATGCTTCAGTTTATATCACAGGTACCTGCAGTGTGGGCTGTGGACACACCCATGAGACTGTGCCAGTGCTTGTGGTTTTGAAACTGGTGCATGATGTAGCTGCCAAACTGTGAGCATTGGAAGGCAGAGGCTGCCTTCACCAACACCTCCCAAGCATGAGGCAACATTTCAAAATTTTGTTTGATGAGCCTAGGGCAGGGTAATAAGCAAAGAACGTTGCCTAGAAACTAATACTGGGCAAGTTCTAATGGCCCCTATTCCTGGGCTTGCTTGCAGACAGACTCCTGACCAGCTCTGGTACTAGTCTGAGATACATAAAGCCCAGTCAACTGTGTTCAAATCTAGCCACCTTTATCTGTGACTGACTACAGCATTCTTTTTTTTATTTTTCTACTTTTACAAGCATGGTGAGTATTCATCCCAACTTTCCTCCCTCCTTCCCTTTATCCTCTCCCCTCCCTTCCCTTTATCATTCTTTTCCACTCCCTCCCACCTTCTGCCTGTGTGCTTCTATGGACCCTAGGTTCACTATGACCTGTCTACTCCCATGAGGGCTCAGACCTCCATGGCATATCAAGTTACCTCTCTTCAGACCACCCCACTGATATGTGCATTTCCCTTCACTCATCCAGCTTTAGACCCAAAGGTTCCCAAAAGTTCCCATTCTATAGGTATGATAATAGCACTTTGATATACTGTCTTCCTACCTATAGGTTTATTGGCTATCTTCCCTATTGATTTTTTCCTTACCTTTTTTTTATAGGTTCTTGTTCTAGTTTACAGTAACAGGGTTGTGTACCATTCTGACAAGCTGGTCTTGAATCCAATCAGAAAGTTGTTGTTTGTCTCTCTGATATTCATACCACTTTTACACTGGTAGTCCCATGTTGCCATGGTGATTTATATTGTAACTAACAGATCTCATGCCATTGATGGGGCTTGTGATTATTTCTCTCTCCCAGTAGCTTCTACAGTATTTCTTGATATATTTTTCTCATGTTCTGTGATCGATTTGTATTGCATCTTCAGTAATAGGCTCTTACTGACAGTTTTTCTAAGGCAACCAAGAGCGATGGCAAAAACCTATAATGTTTGGGGGCCTTTAAGATCTCTCTGATCAACATGTTATCAGGAAGTGCCACATTCCTGTTACTTCTAGTATGATTTTGTCCCTGGGTTCTAGGAATCAGCCAAGGCTCTTTTCTACTGTTTTCCTCACTCTATGCCCCTCTGCATAGGAACTGCCCATTCTTGTTCCTTTACTGCAGCATTCTTGGGGCATGAATGCACTTCAGAATGAATGACCTGCAGCAGTTTTGACTCTTGCTCATGTCTAGTGTGCTATGGGTTTCAGAGAGTCATGAACTGACCGTGTGACATAGTGTGGCAGCATACAGGATCTAAATAGGCTCCTCTGGCCTGTTCCTCCATATTGTTCCTACCTAGAGATGGGCAGAATCCCATAGAGCCTGATCTCTAGCCTAGGACCTCGGATGAATCATGGGGGCCTTTTGTGGCTGGGGGAGGGTAGTCACTGGGACAGAATACTCTCTCTAGCTTCTCTACCACTTCATGTTGAACATACCATTATAAGTCTGCAAGTATTCTGGGTTTAGATCAGCAAGTCTGGAGCCATGGTGCCACCTAGAGTTAGAAGTTAAAATTGACTGGAGAATGGTCCATGGGCCATCCTAGTGTTCATTGGTTAACATTCTCAGGTAGGTTCATCAGATACATCTAGACTGCAATTAACTCTGCTGTTTCCTGTTGACTTTTCGCCTGGATGATGCATGTGTTGTTGATGGTGGGGGATTGAGTTCTCACTAGATTAAGCTGTTTCTCAAGGTCTAGGAATGACTGTGTTTTGTAATTGGGAGCTCTGACATGAAATGCAAATGAGCTTGTGGCACCTTGTTGAATCGAACCCTATGTCATTATATGATGACCTTAGGCATTTCCCTCTGATTTTCACTTAAGGTATATCATATTTGTCATAAGCATAGAATATCTTATTCCAACCCCTTCCCTTTCAGTCCCTGTGTGTCTTTTTGAGAGAAGCTGGCTTTGTGTAAATGACCTGTACTTTGGTCTTGTTTTCCGAAACCATTCAGTCATTCCATTTTGTAATTGGAGAATTTAATCCAAGTGTAATTAAGGTGATCACTGACAGATAAGGCCTTATGGCCATTTTGTAACTTGTCTTTGTAGCCTTTTTTAAATTAATTTATTTTGATGGCGATTATGAAAATGTGTACTTTGTGATGTGTTGAGAGCAGCATATCGGTGCCATATCATGCATGTGGAAGTCAGTGGATAACTTTGTGGAGTCACTTCTCTTTGTCACCTTTGCATGGATTTCGGCATGGAACTTCTGTTGTCAGATTTGCATGACCAACGCCTTTAGTTGTTGAGCCATCTTTTTGACTTGCCTTTGTAGTTTTATTGTGGCCCCCTTCCTCCCTGTTTCTCTTTCTCTGCCTTCTTACAGGCTTCCATGACTGACTCTTCTAATTTCTTGTTAATATTTTTGTCTATCAGCGATCTTTGTTTTGTGCTTACCATGAGGAGAAGCTAATTTGAAATTTAACAACATGCCATGAACATAAAGATAAGAAGCGAATCTAAAACCAAATGAAGAAGTAAATAAAGGTAAAAATATACTATTGAAAAATCTTTGCCATTCCACCTGCCACATGCTCTTAGTGGTGGATGTCCTGATTTGCATCTTTGTATACTGAATATGTTTTCACATCTTAATGTGCTTTTGGCTTAAGCAGTTTTTTTTTATTTTAGGCTTTATATAGAACATATAAACATTTGACAGTATTGAAACTTATGAATCTACATTTTTCTTAAATATTTTATTTATTTATTTACTGAGAAAGAGAGAGAGAGAGGAAGAGAACACTCGTGGCTTATAGAGAGATGTCAAAGGACACCTTTTGGAAGTTGTTTCTCTTCTTCCAGCATGTGGCCTTCTGGAGATGGAACTCAAATCACCAGACTTGGGAGGAGGCAGCTTATCCACTGTGTTATCTCACTGGCCTCCTGTGAGATAGTTATTTTTTTATAGTTATTCTTCCAGTGAGTCTCTTACTTCTGATGTTTCCTTCTTCTCATTAGCATATTTTCCTTTCAGCTCAAAACCTCCTTTAGGACTTTTACATGTCTGGGAATGTATTTATTTCACCTTCATTTCTAAATTATAACTTTGCTAGTTATGGTATTCTTTCTTGGCCATTTTCCTCCTTCAGTTCTGTGAAAACATCATCTTATACTCTCTGAGTATTTTCTGATAGTCATTATTTAGACTCACCAATTCATTGCTATGTTCCAGACTTGATTTTTTTTTACATCTTTCATTGAGCTAATTGTATTTTTCAGCTTACACATTTCCATTTGTTTGTCTATGTTACTCTCTCTGCGATACTCTACTCTTGATAGAGTGCTACCAAATATATTGATATCAAATATGTTAGTTTCATCTTCCTGTTGTTGAATAGTTACAGCAGTACTGTAATCTGACTTGGCTTGACCTTATCTTTTCAAAACAGTTTAAGAGGTATGAGTTTTTAGGTACACCTGTAAAGAGTCACTTCATTAATGCAGACCTAAAACAAAACTGGGGAGATAGTCTACTTAATGGGGAAAGACCCATGCAATAGTGGATAGTACAATTCCCTGAGCAAGTGGATAAGATGGGGAGAAGTGGTTGAACATTTTGACAGATTGACAAGTGAAAAAAGTATACCACTCTCAGCATTTCCAGTATTGGGATTGAATTGTTTAGGGCCACATATGCTTGAACTAATCAAATTTAGTTGTTTTTCTGTCTTTTTAAGGTTGGTTGACTCACCTTAAAGCTATTCTTTTCAACTTCACTTGAAACAATTTTTATCCAGGGTAGAGGATTATTCTGTGGTCAGTTCTGATGGCTTATTTAGCCTTCTAAGAAAATATTCAGAAAGTAAAGACAAAAGAATTAAGAGAAAGGATGAAAGATGTGGGATATGGGGCTTCTATGAATAGAACAAATATTCATATCACTGACACTTAAGAGAAACTGGAGAAGGCTAAAGCAAAGTCAAGGCACCATGAATGGTCTTAAGCCTTGATGAGGGGAATGAGAAAAGCACAAGAAATGTTATTTAATCCAGTCTTTGTAATTCCAGAAATTCTAAGCAAGATGTTTATTTTCTCTGAGACTAGTTTTTATTTCAGTACTGGATAATATTATATGTCATAGTTTTGTATCAAGCTGGAGTTGGCCTGTTGTCACGGTTTCAGCCTAAAGAGCAACTTAAGTCCAGGATTATCTCAATTGCAGTTGCTATGTTTCTTCAGCCTGAACAAAGGGCATATCCATATAGAGTGAGTAGTTTGTCTCCTCATACCTTTACTCTGATACTAGTACAGACTCAAGGAGCCACCATCCTTGAACCGTGGCTAAGAACTGTAGGACTTTATAGAACTCTGGGCAGAGTCGCTATAAAATCAGCCGTTAAAGTTCTTGTTCATACTTATGGCCATCAATATCACACTACTCTGCCACTAATTGAACTCTGTGCCCACAGCTTTTGGAGACAAACAGGGCCCTGTAAAGGGCCAAGGTACAGCACTATGGCCTTCCTATCTCTTAGGTGGATTTACACATTCTTCAGCACATTCAATCCTAAAAAGATAAGACAAAGTACATAATATTTAACAGGAAATCTTGGCTCATTTTAAACAGTCAATCAAAGCAAACTACGAGTTTCAGGAAATGAGGTCTTCACAAGATGATGGCAATGCTTGCTTTTAGCTGATATGTTTTGGAAAGTTTTCCGGCATGCTCCAACAAAGTGAAACAAAGCGGTGCCATAGTATAGACCATCAGGACCAGTTAGAATGGCTGCAATCAAGGAAGACTCCAAAACAAAGTTTAGGTCACTCAGTTTTGTGTGGGAAGTCCAATGTGTAGTCCCACAGGACTCAGAGTGAGTGAGCGTATGATGCATGCACAGACGGTTCTACTGGCAATAACTGCTGCCATTCCTGAGCATCGGCCATAAGTTAGTCATGTGTCAAGTGCTTTACACACATTATCTCATGTTCCTAGCACAACAGCACCTGAGCTATGAAGAGGACAAGTCACTTGTTCAGTCACTGGGATTTAAACATAGCTGTGTCCAAGTTGAGATATGGCATCCATAATAAATGCTTTGACATTTCAGAAGTATAAAACTAACAGAGGGTTCATGTGCTCCCAGATGGTCTTGTGCAAAGAGGTGGCTTATGAATGAGACCTGGAAGATTAAGTATCAGTGTACTCATAGCAAAGAGAGTCAAAAAGAAAACCAGAGAGAACCAACCAAAAAAAAAAACACCTAGACAGACGCACCCATAAATTCACTATAGTTTTTACCTGCACAAAACCAGCATAAAATTGTGCTTACAGACATCCAATCCAGGAAGGGGGAAGTGTTAATACCCCTACCCTTCCCTGAGGGGAAGGATAGTTAATGCTGGTTGTAGGAAGAGAGGCTATGTTCTTTGATGGTATACCCACTGATATATTGCTTGTGAACCAACACATTCTAATTTAGGCAACCCTTATTAAATTCAGTGGGTCACATACACAAAAAGGCATGAAAATAGGAGGTATACTAGCTGGAAAGATTCCCAGTGGAAGAAGGAGGATTGGGTAAAGTGTATGAAATGATTTAAATGTATTGTATGCATGTATAAAATAGCCAAAAAATAAAAGCAGAAACCATGTGGATGCCTGGACTAAGTGGTTTTATTTAGCTGAGGTGTCAGAAGCTAAGGAAAAAGAAACGGAGAGAGAATGAAATTCCAATTGACCATAACACCATTATAGACATACATTTGCTCTTCTGTAAGATCTCTGTGACAAGCATGGAAGAGATGATAATGAAACAAGAGGTAGACTTTGAAGTGTATGTTTTTATATGGCTTTCTAGCCAGAACCTATGAGTCTTGAATAAACAGCAAGCTTTTACTGGATGGCAGCAAAGCCCTAGAACACTTAGGAACTTTGATTGAGAAGACTAGGTGACATGCAAGTTAAGAATTTCTTTGTTTTGTTTTGTTTTTTTTTTTTTAATGCCCTGCGCAAGTTAAGAATTTCAGAGGGGTGAGTCTGAGGCAAGAGTTGTTCCACAGGGGCTGGAGAGGTGGCTCAGGGGTTAAGTCTCTGCCTTGCAGGCAGAAGGTCCTGAGTTGGGATCCTAGACCCTATATATAGACGCCAGGGGGAGGCGGGAGGCGGGGGGGGGGGGGGGCTGCGTTTCTGGTCCTGGTAGGGCGGAGCCTGTGAATCCTGGGCAGAGTAAACAAGGAGAAGGTGGAAGCAGTCCATGGTGGCTTCCGAATTCGTCTGTGGTTCTACACACACACACACACACACACACACACACACACACACACACGCACGCACAATTGAATAAATAATAAAAAAAAGCAAAAAAAGTTTAAAAAAAGAGTTGTTCCACAGAGATGGATAATGGGAGAAGATTCCCACAGCAGGAGATTATGTGGTTACAGTAACCCCTTCTCTGGGTCTCACATAAAAATGCATGATGTGACAGACTTGATGCTCTCAAATAAAAGAAAGCATTTTCCAATGAACGTGTGAGCTATTTTTCTAGTAGAACAAATTGCATTTGACACCATTAAGTAAATAGCTGTGCTGGTCCCTCCCTGTGCTTCTTCTAGTCGCTCTGTGCCCACTGAGCCATCAGGTCCAGCCCTTTGCCGTTGCCCTTCAGCTGTGTCCACTCTTGGACCTATTCACTGATGCCTTCTCCTCATGCAGTCCCAACTTCCTATTTCTGCCTCAGAGAGACCTTCCTCCCATCCCAGTCAAACACGTACCACACTGTAGCTTCTCCACAGCCCCCGCTAACTGTGTGAAAACTAATACTTACTTATTATTGGTTGACCTATGTCTTATGGTCTATCTTTCTCTGCCAGGACATAAGGTGTAAGAGAGAAAAGATCATATGGATCTTCCCTACTAGGTTCTCTGTGCCTGGCAAGTGGACAGGGTCCTGCAGTCCCATATGTCTTATTCTTACTTCTGATGCTTGTACTTTCAATGTCGTTTCCAAAAAAAAAAAAAAAAGAATGAAGCCATGAAACTCTTGCCTGTATTCTCTTGTAGCAGTTTTTCACTCTTATGTTTGCATTTAAATTTCTCCTCCATTTTTTTAGCTGATGTTTGTATATAATGCAAGATAATGGCCAGGTCCAGGTTTCATTCTTTTGCAAGATGATACTGTCTTCCCAACATCGCTTACTGAACAGATCATCCTTGCCCTATTGCACAATTTTGACACCCTTGTTGAATATCAGTTGATTATATATATGTGGGCTTATCTGGGGACTTTCTATTTGTTTCAACATGATATGTATCTTTTATGCCAATATCATACTGTTTACTCATATAGTTGTATAATATACTTTTTTAAATCAAAAAGTGTGAGACCTCCTCCTTACTTCTTTCTCAGGAATGTGATGGTATTTGTGGTCTTTTGTGATTGAACATGAATTTTAGGCTGTTGTTTTTCCTGTTTCCATGAAGATGCCATGGGATTCTGAGAGCAGACACATTGATTGCTTTGGGTAGTAAAGACAGTGTGTGTGTGTTCGCATGTGTGTGTGTGTGTGCGTGTGTGTGTGTGCAGCGTGTGTCTGCATACATGCTCACCTGCCTGTGAACTTGCCATAGTGCATGTGTGGAGGAAGAGAACAATCTTGGGTCTCAGTCCTCAATTCTACACCTTATTTGAGAGAAAAGGCCTCTTTACCACTGCTGCATAAATCAGGCTTTCTAGATCATGAGCTCCTGGAGTGTCCTGTCCTTATTTCCCAATTCTGATAGGCCACTTACAGGAATATAGACATATTACTATACCTGACTTATATGGAATATAGAGATTTGAACTCAGATCATCAGACATGTGCAGCAAGTGCTATACCCATGGCATCATCCTTCCAACCCAATATTTCAAACATTTTAAATAACAATTAGACTTGCAATACCTGGACATCAGTTTCTTTCCATTTATCCATATCTTCTTAAATGTACTTCATCCAAATAAATATTTATGCACAGCAAAGGAAGCAACTAATAGTACAGAAAACCTACAACTGAGAAATATATTTACAAATAAAAAACCTTATAAAGAGTAATATTCAAAATCATGTAAGGGATTCTTACAACTCAATACCAATAATGAAAATAATAACCTGATTTAAAAATGGACAGAGGACTTAAGTAGACATTTCTCCAAATAAGCCAACAGGTGCCTGAGCAGCTGCTCCATACCACTATCATTAGAGAAACCAGAACCACGGTGGGCTACTGCCTCATATCTGTCAGGATTATAAAAATAAGTACTACTCAGCCATTAAAAATGATGAATTTGGGCTGGAGAGGTGGCTCAGGGGTTAAGCCTCTGCCTTACAGGCAGAAAGTCCTGAATTCGGATCCTAGACCCTACGTATAGACGCCAGGCGGAAGCGGGGGCGGCCTGCGTTTCTGGTTCTGGTAGGGCGGAGCCTGTGAATCCCAAGGCAGAGTAAACAAGGAGGAGGTGGAGGGGTCCATGGTGGTTCCCAAATTCGCCAGTGGTTCTACACACACACACACACACACACACACACACACATACACACATAAATACACACACACACACACACACACATAAATATACACACACGCACAATTGAATGAATAATAAATAAAAAATGATGAATTAATGGAATTTGCTGGGAAATGGATGGAATTAGAAACAATTATATTGAGTGAAGTATCCCAGACCCAGAAAATTAAGTGCCATATGTACCCCCTAATCGGTGGCTCCTAGTACCACACCCACTTAGAGACACTCAAGGATAAATCTCTGTAATACCTACAGTAATTGCAAGGATTATGAACAGGAGGGATGGGATAGGAGGGCCACATCAGAAACAAGGAGAGAGGGGACCATGTTACAGCAGAGAAAATAGGCCACCATCAAGGACTGCAAGTAAGTAATGAGACATCTGGTTAAGTTTACAGACTTTCCTTCCTAATCATTTACAACTGATGGGGTATGATCTTACCAGAAGGGGAGGGTGTATAGTCTGGCAGATAGAAAGTAACCATTTCGCAGATGGGTGATTGACCCCTCCCTCACCATGGTTTCCTACTTTTATTACATCTACTTTTGAATATACTCTTATAACAAGACTCTAATTTAACAGGTTTTTTTATCTCTGGCCAGGGGTGACATCCAATACCCATCAGGATGGAGTGAAGGGCATTGCAGGAGGAGCAAAATGGAAAAAAAAAAAATCAACAAACCATAATCCAGAACTTCAAAGACTCTATATCAACCACCTGGAACTGGGCCAGCCTAATCTCTCCCCATCCTGAAACTCAGGGAAATTTGGGGAAGAGGGGGTGGTAAGATTGTAAGAGCACAAGGATGGGAGGACCGATGGTATGCAAGATACTCCACACAAGTTAGGGCCGAAGCAATCATAATTGGACTTTGCATGCCCTGCGCAATGTCCAACACACTATTGACCCCACAAAGTCTAGCATTTCCTAAAGGCACTAGGATCCTTGGAGGCAAGGGATTGGCAGCCACAGTAGGGTTCCTATGCTTAAGTGGAACACAGGAAAGGGTTCTAGGAAATTCCACTGGTCCTTGCACCTTATCGGAGAGGAGAACCCAAAGGAGAGTTTGGCATGCACATTAAAGGATGCTCCGGGGATGGAAGGGGGAGGCACTGGGGGATGGAGAGGAAGGGTGAGGGGAGGGGGCACAGGGCGATGGGAGGTTGGAGGGAGGGAGGGGACTGGTGTACCTGTTAAGTTTGTATGAGTAGAAATTAAAAAAAAATGTGTGACCAAGAACATGGAGAAGCTGCATCATTTACACACCTTTTGTGAGAAAGTAAAATAATGCAGCTAGGATGTAAAAATAGCAGCTGTTACAAACATTTAAAATATAGCTACCCAAGGATCTAAAAAATCCCATTTCTGGGCCACTATAGCCAAAATGATGGAAATCGCAAAGCAATATCTTTTACTCTCTCTTATAGTGAAACCACCTGAAAATGTATCAGTAGATGAATAGGTAAATAAGATAATTTTAGGCACATATATTAGACTATTATTCATCCTTATAAGAGGACAGGAAGCAATCTCATCATAGATGAACTTAGAGAATGTATGGTAAATTATCTAAGCCAGTCACAAAGGACAAATACTGCATGATTCCATCTGTATAAAGTATCTAAAAGAGCCAAACTCACAGAATCAGTACAAACAAAGAAAAAGTAGAATGACAGTCGTCAGAGTTTATGAAAAACAGATCGATAGGTATTGTCAGTTACAAAAGAGGAATGAGTTCTAGCGATTTTTTGTACAACATTGTGCCCACAATTAGTAGTGAAAACTGTACTTTACAAAGTGGTTGAAAGTGTAGATATTAGGGCTGGAGAGATGGTTCAGGGGTTAAGACTCTGCCTTGCAAGCAGGAGGTCCTGAGTTTTGATCCCAGGTCCTACATAAAAACACCAGGCAGAAATGGTGGCAGCCTGCACTTCAGGTCTGGTAAGTGGAGCCTGGGAAATCCCAGAGCAAAGCAAAAAGGAGGTAGAAGCAATCCAGGATGATTCCCGAAATCATATTTGGTCCTCCACAGTGCCCTCTCTCTCTCTCTCTCTCTTTCTCTCTCTCTCTCTCTCTCTCTCTCTCTCTCTCTCTCACAGATAGATAGATAGATAGATAGATAGATAGATAGATAGATAGATAGATAGATAGATAGATAGATAAAAAGTATAGATCTCATGTTAACACACTAAAAGAAGAGAAGTGCCCAGGGCATAGAAGGCACTCAGTGGTTATTTGTCACTGGTAGCAGCATAAGAATCCACTCTCTGGAAACCAAGTGTTCTATGGCAGCATACCCTTGGAGCTTTCGCCTTTCTTTACCTGACTGATGCCTTGGATATGGCAGAAAGTCCATCCCCATCATGCAACTCACAACCCTAGAAATTGGTAACCCAATCTTCAGTCTTTTATTGGATCCTTGGAAGAATGATTGAATGGTTTGCCAGAGAGTCAGGAGTGGTAGGTGAAGATTGGAAGAGAAGACATATCTGAGACAGTGGTGTATATAAAGTCATCTTTCAAATCAAGAGGCATGTAGGAGAAAGAGAAAGATAATCTTGCCTTCATTTTATGGTGAAGGAATGGAGGAGACTGTCCTGAACAGTCTTCAAAGCTTCAATGGCACTGAACTGGCTTGTGTTACTACCTCTATAGTCTACCAAATAAATCATTGTATTTTACTGAAATCATTTCTTTAATTTGCTATATATTCTTACTCATAGGTAAAAGCTCAGTTCTGTTTCTTTCTGAATTCCAGTATTCAGTTCCAGAATCTAGGAAGTGCTCAGTAAATGTTGAGTGAATATCACTGCAATGAGTCCTTCCATACTATTCTTTCCCACAGTTCTGAAGATAGCATAGCTTGCCAGTAGCCACGCTATGCTGTCGGCATCCAAGATCACACCCAGCAAAGATCCATAGGCTTTGAGCCCAAGTTCTAGAGTAGCCATACAACAGAAGGAGGAGCCCAGGGAGACAAATATGAAGCTTGAGTCACGAAGATACTATTCTATTTATACCCTTCCCTAAAGAGGGACAGACATTTGTATATCATATCAATAAAACCAGAAAACAATCTTTACACTCCCAAGTTTGTAAAATGCATGTAGGAGGTTGGGTTGTTTGTGTGTATGTGTGTGTGTGTGTGTCTGTCTGTCTGTCTATATGTCTGCATGCTTCTTTTGGAATAGAGTGAGTCAGTTGTTGCTTACATGATTGTGTCTCCAAGGCCAGTCTCCCACAGCCTTCTATTTATGCCATTTACGCAACAAACATTTATTGTGTTACATCTCACCTCAGAGCTTGCTGGTAGGCAGCCCTAGAAACCTGATATAGAGTTGCTTTGTTACTTTAAACTGATATTTCTCTTTCCCAAGCCAAAAATTTCTCCATTGTCTTCTACCATCTCACATGACTGCAGTTCCCAGGGCCAATTACCAGGATCTTGTCCAATAGACTTGACTTTGTGCTATTCTTAGGAAGCACATATTTAGCTCTGTCCTCAAAAATTTAGTACTATTTAGATTTAAAAAAATCTTGTGTCCAAATGCCTCAGGAACTAAGAACATCCTAGATCTAGAAAAGACTGTGGATGTGAGGGATAAGCCACTACACAGACATACTTCTTGAGGATGACAACCTAAATGATTAGAATAACATTTGGATTTTGCATTTCAAGCATATTTTTCTCTTTCAATGTATGAGAACCTCAAATAATGAAATGGGAAAGATCTCAAGAGGCTCCACACCTCCCTAAGAGACTATTTAGGGTTAATTCTGGATGAGGGGAAAGGGGACCTGCTTCCTCAGTGATGTACCCACTAATACATGATTCATGTTCCAGCAAGTACTTAGGTAATTGCCATCAAAGGCAACCCAGATGAAACTCAATGAGCTACACATGCCAAAAGACATGAAAGCTAGGAGACTTGTTGGGAAGAAGAAAGTGTATAGTTGGAAAAGGAGGTGGGTGGAGTTAATAAGAGGTGAAAACAACATAAATTCACTATATTCACATATGAAACCTTAAGATAATGAAAATAAAATTTAAAAAGGAATCCACATATCAAAAGCTATTAGTATAAAATGAAGATAGCTGAACTCTCATTAAAGCTATATCCCTTTTCCCTATGGATCCAAGCTTCATTTCCAAGTACATCAACTTGCTTCCTCAGCGAGCTTGAGCTTCCTGATCAGACAGAACTTCCCTCTTCCCTTTGCTACCAGTGCTTGGGATGAACCCACCTCCAGGAGCTTCCAGTAAGAGTCCTACCCGACCTCCAAGTTTTCTCCAATTTGCCTCCTCCCTGGCCCAGACCACGATACAAACTGAAACTGTCCCTCTCATGCTTCCTATTGCCAGGAACAAAGTGATCCCTCCCTTTAGCTTCACTGCTCCATGACCCTGTGGTGGTGACCAGAGATACTAGAATAATCTGTATGTGCAGTAATGGATCCAAATGCCATTGAGCCCAACTCACAATTCTATTTCTTCTTGAGCCAGTCCTTAAAGTTTGTTCTACTCAGACACTTTTTTCCTACATCTAAAGGAAGATTCCAGATGGAAATGTGGGATTTGATATTCACATAAAGCACATAAAAGTTGAGCTTCCTCTTTATTCGTTTTCATTTTCTTTAGATAGGCACTAGCAACTTAAGGAAAGAATCCTTTCTCACTGCTTCCATTTTCAGTGGTACCTAACCCTGTGTTTGGAAGTACAATCGGCATTCAACAAATATTTGTGTTGACTTTATGGATACGGTATCCCTTGCTGCCAAAATACACTGAAAGAGACCACTGAGTAACAGTGGGACAGATTAATGTGTACGGATACATGTGTGTGAACTTGTGCACAGGATATACAGAGACCCACCCTCTTGGGAGCTTGACGTGAGTCAGAATTCAGACACAAAGTCTAATCTCTCTAGCCGGAAGCAAATCTGATACCCGATTGTCTGGGTTCGACACACCTACATGCCAGTATTATCCCAGTGGAGGGTGTGCATAGAAAAGGAGGTGGAGGTGGAGGGAAGCCATCATTGCCTCCTTCTATTCAGCCACAGTGTTGCTGCTGAGAATAAAAGGAATTACAAGAGACCAGGCACCAGAGATAGGGGAATTAAGACTTCTGGCATCCACACTTTGACTCCTCCCTCCTGTGATTTCTGGAATTGCCTTGTTTCATACCCATAGAAGACGAGATCTCAATCTTTACTACCTAAAGTGGAATCACATTTCAAATTGCTTATTTAACACATTTCTCTTTCATGTTTTGTAGGAGAAGAAATGAACCTACAATCTCAGCATCATATGGATGCAATTGATATAGATAAAGTTTTATTTTTATAGATTTGTGTGTCTGTAGCTAATGCTCATTAGAACCATGTGGCAATACTCCATATTTCATCTACAGTTTGATTTTTCTGAGACTTGCACACAATTGGAAATTCAAATATCAGAATTTTATGCTATATGTTTTATGGTGTAGGTTGACAGATATCACATTAAAAGAAGGACCCTTAACAAACCAATTATATTTGGAGGAGGGTAATTGGAAATCCTTTATACCTGGAAGCACAAGTAAGTTTCAAGAGTAGTCCTGAAATTATGATAGAAAAGGAAGGAAGGAAGGAAGGAAGGAAGGAAGGAAGGAAGGAAGGAGGAAGGAAGGAAGGGAGGGAACGAAGGAAAGGAGGGAGGAGGAGGGAAAGGAGGAAGGGAAGGAGGGAAGGAGGAAGGAGGAAAGGAGGGAAGAAGGGAAGGGAGGAAAAGCAGGCGCGAGGATGAGAGAGGAGAGGGGGGGAGGATGGAGGGAGGAAGCGCAGAGGGAAGGGAAGCAGGAGGGAAGGAAAGAAGAAAGAGCAGGAGAAGAATGAGAAGAAGCGAAGAGAGAGAGAAAGAAGGAAAAGAGGAGAGGAGAGAAAGAAAGAAAGAAAGGAAAAGGAAGGGAGGGGAAAAAAAAAAAAGGAAAGAGAAAAAAAAGAAAAAAAAAAAAGAAAAAAAAAAGAAAAAAAAAAGAGAAGAGAAAGAAAAAAGAAAAAAAGAAAGAAAGAGAGAGAGAAAGAAAGAAAGAAAGAAAGAAAGAAAGAAAGAAAGAAAGAAAGAAAGAAAGAAAGAAACTAATCTTCTTCAACAGTACCTTCCCCATTCTTTTTAGATTTATATAGAAAATCTACCACAGCCTGACACTTGTTGAGTGAATGTAATATCATTCCTCTACCTTTTCACTCAATGGTTCAATCTTTTACTATGGAAATCGACTTTGCTAGTTTTATATAAGGTATGGTTAGTTTTCTTACAGTCCCATCCTCTGGTCCCAAACATGAAGGATAAGTCAATGTCCTCATGTGCAAGAGAGCGATGGTTGGTGTCCACTTACCACGTACAACAAGGCACGAGCACATACAGCTTTGGCCTCCAGCTTCAGCTTGTCTGATGCACTGCAGACTGGGAGACTTTTGCTTCCTCTGAGGAGGAGATTCACTATAGGTTAAGATGTCTCTTCAAAGAGAATCAGTAGTAAAACTACCTTATGACAGCTCTTCTGGCTGGGTGAAACTGTCCTGTCCTTTGTGACAAATATGAAGCCAAGGGTCGACAATCATACTGGGGAATCTTGGGCTCACCACGTACCTGTCTGTGTCCCACCTAGAAGTCTAGGGCATTCCTAAAAACCCTATGCCTGTATTTCAGGGCAAATTAAGCCAAGCATAACAAATGCGGAACCAGCTACAATTGCCTAGGGAGGACTTAGCTTCATCCACTATTATATTTAAGTCACTCTTCTGATTGCTCATCCTGAGAGCAGCATGAGGAGCTGGGCTTCCAGGGGTTCCCTTCACAAAGACTGTGAGCAAAGACCTGTCAGTGGGAACCACCAGTTTGTCTACCAAGACTCTAGCAGGTCCTTATGGAAAGGTTGTAATGCACCTACCAGGAAGTGTGAGACAAGGCTGGAGAGGCAGGAAGGGGAACTCGTCATTCTGGAATTTTGACTTTGTCCTGTAGGTAGAAAGAAGAGAGTCCTTTGGGAGAGCCTATGTAGGAAAATGACATAGGCTCATTTATGTTCAAACTGTGTATTTTGACATAATTTCAGACTTAAAGAAAGTTTTAATAATATACAAAGATTAATGGATAACATAACTTTCGCACAGATGCATTCAGCACCTCTCTCTCTCTCCCTCTCTCTCTCCCTCTCTCTAACCTAGCTGACTTATGATGTGTTTACCTCATGACTTATCTAATCTATATAAAATGTACTTGTAGCATGTACATTAATCTAATTAAGGAAAATCATATAACACAAAGTCTACTCTACAAATTGATGCTGAATAATTTGTGAAATTTTTTAATACTTCGCAATGAAAAGCAGCAGTAGCTATATGAGCACTTAAAGTATAATTTTCACTGAATATGTATCACATTTATACCATGGTGAAGACAAACTATTGCAAGTCAAGTCATCCTGAGCCCAGAACATATATCTTTACATCTATACAGACATATAAGTAGGTAGGTAATGATAGATTTATGATAGGTATTATAGATGATAGTGATGATGATGATAGTATATAAGTAAATGATAGATGACAAATTGATAACAGATGATAAAGATACATATTTGAATTATATATTATATAGATAATATATATTATCCATTTAAAGATATATATAGAGAGATAGAGATAGATAGATGATAGATAGATAGATAGATAGATAGATAGATAGATAGATAGATAGATAGAAATAGATATAAAAGCTATGTAGAACAAAGTTTTCAGAGAGAAACTTAAGTCTTGAAAGTAGACAAGGGAATATTTTCATAGATAAAGGCCAGAGCTAATGAAGACTAAATAAGATCAGCATGCATTACCTATCTAAGTGATAGACAATGAAATGTGCTAAATGGGTAGAGCTATTGGAAGGTAGTAGGCAGTTCTATTCCTAGAACTCAAGAGCAAAAGAAATAAGGGAGGAATGGCGAGTTCAATTCTAAACATGTTGAGACAAATGTGACTTTGAGATATCTAGGTGAGGTTCTTTTTGTAAAGTGTTACTTTTAAATCAATAGTTAATATTTATGCATATTTATGGTTACAACATATGCATACATATATCAAAAATCTCATTACCCTTAAGATGGGGCTATTGGTATGGTTGGTACTGGACATACCTTAGAACTGAAGCACAGAGTACTGGCCTAGAGACAACAAATTGCAAATTGTCAGTATAATAGTAATGTTAGAACCTTAGAAAAGAATGAGATTGTCCAAGGAAAGCAAGACCCCAGGAAGACTCTGAGAACCTCTTTCAGAGGATTCAGATCTCAGGACCAGAGATTACACTAAGCCTCAGTCCCTGCTTACCAGCGTGCCCCAAACGTTTTTCTGTCATAATGATACACCTGAAAGGTTTGGATGCAGGTGGCCGAACAACCAACTGTGGGATCTTACAGGCAAACTATTGACTTCTTATGAGGAGAGATTGCCTATGAGTCAGGAAGAGGACAGGTGTGTGGAGGGGTTAATCTCCTCTGATCTGAGAGGTGGATAAGGGCAGAGACTAGGTTCTCTCCCAGTGAGATCATGGTACAGGCCACAGCATGTCTCCCAGTAGAGACACTCTAGGCCGGAGCTGTGCCCTCCATCCTGGAGAGTCTGGGAGGTGTCAGAGTGGGGTGTGGGTGTCCTAACAGGCCTGCTCCTCCCCTTGGCAAGAGCAGACTTCAAGGTAGAGAAGATGGAAAGGGAGAAATCTTTGCAACTGAAATTGTGACATCAGCAGAAGTCCTAATTTCTTGTTTGGGTTAGTTTGGTTTGACTTTTCTCAGATATCCAGAGTTCAAGACATCTCTCTGACGTTTTCTATGAAATGTGGCTTCAAACAAGCAATTTTCCTGATCTCATTCATCTTTCTTCATTTAGCGGAGTTTCGACATGACCATATTAGCAGTTTCCATGTGTGAGCTTCACTAAATATATTATGTTTTAAAACGGTGCAGTCAGCCACAATGGACAAGTTATTATTTTGTTAAGTCAGAGCAATTGCTCTTACATTTACCATCATTTCACAAAATAAAGACATTTTTGGATAATGGTATATAAAGAATAGTTTCAAAAAGCTAACCATCAAACTAATGGTCTTCCAATGATGTAAAAGTCACAAATCTTGTACCCTTTCTCTGAGAGATAACATTTACTCTCTGTGGCTTGCTGAGAATAGCAGGTGTCAACACAGTCCTTGGTCCAGTAGTAGGAGATATTTCATTTGATTGCTGGGTTCCTTCCAGCTCTGGCCCCAGTTGCTCTCAGACTGATCTTAGTTGACAGCTGCTGGGGAGTGGGGCTGCATCTAGCCCAGAGCCCCCTGGCTCAGGCTGCCTTAGCTTCTCTTCTGGAACTCAGCCCAGAGCTGGCAGCCAAAAAGGAATCTCCCTCCTCACACTCATGCTGCCGAGCTGCATTTGGGGCATCCTGTTCCATCAGGTCCACATGTATGGCCAGGAATCTTAGTTTTACTTTTCCTCCTCCTAAGCTTAATCTCCACATTTACAATTTTATACCTGGAATAGAAAAATCTCTCTGAACTCTCTCTCTCCCTCCAAACCCTCTCAATCTTCCAGCCCTGTGCGCTCTTAGTTCAAATTCATTCTTGAACCTGACTCCCCTTCCTCTACTTCCGCACAACTGCCCCTTCCCCACCCACAATGAGTGTCCCAGCTAGTACCCCCAGAGCTTTTAGTCTCATCTCTCCTTCAGTTCCCCATTTTCTATGGAAAAAAAATCATACCATTTTTTAACAGAAGTCTTTTTGACTGACCATAGCACTGACCACCCATTTCAACTTTGGCAATTGATAGAAGATACCACCTTCAATCTCCTCAACTTGTCAGAGGGCTGTTCTTAAGTTCCATAAACACTTGGGCCAACATATGCATAGGTGTACATGTGTACATATGCATGTGTGTAAATATGTGTGTAATACAGTAAGATGACTGGGGAAAGTAAATGAAAGAAAATAAGTACATGGAGGCATGTGGATACCTTCCTTTCTAAGCCTAGCTTAAGCATTTGGTTTTACCAGTAGCTTCTAGATTGATTCTTTATCTATCCTCTAGAGGCAAAAGAATATGACATCATCAGGAATTCTTGAGACCATCAATCTCCCACAAAAAGTCTGTTCTAGATAGTCCATGTGTGCATCTTGATGAGCAAGTTAACAAAACTTTTTGCATAGTTTCTTCTTTCTGTTTTTGGAGCCTCCTATGCCCATCGAGGCACAGTGACTTCAGGTAAGTGACCCAAGACTGGTGGCATCTCCTTCTGAGATGACTGCGCTCATTCCCCTGGGTCTCTCTAAGTTCCTTTCTCACTGTGGTTACAGCTGGTCAAGATTTTGGTGTCCAAGCCTGAGCCCTTTAGTATTGAAATATGAAGGTGTTTTCCAAAGATTTGGAAGGATTCTAAGACCCTCAGTAAAGTCATAGTGAAATTCCATGTTTAACGTTACTAAACACAGCATCATCAGGTAAGAACTACCTGGCCCGTGTCCATATCTTCCTGCAAGGCCTTTTATTCCTCAAGGTATTTTTTAAGGGATTCTCTCTTACAATAGTCTGGTTACAATTTCTTGTTCAGCTTGGTAAGACAGCCCACAACAACATCAAGAGCCGAGAAAACTGTCCACACCATGTCCATAAAACAGTCAAGAGAGCTACAATTCTCACTTGCCAGACCAGCATGTCTGGTCAAGTATACAGGAAAATCCCAACTCTCTCAACGAGCTCCCTTCATCTTATTCACTTGCCCGGGGACTAGTCTGGCCCACCATGGGCTGGGCCCTTCCCATCGACTAGACAATCTCTTATAGATTTCCTCTGAGCTTAACTATTAATTCTTTACGAATATGCCCAGACCTCAAATCGTGAACCATCAAGTTGACACCTGTATCAAATTATGATAGAGCTGAAGTAAAAATAGGTTAGAGTGAACTCTGGGGTCCATAGAAGCACACAGGTGGAAAGGTGAGAGGCAGTGGGAGAGAATGGTGAAGAACATGGAGGGGATGAAGGGAAGGGGGGAAGGAGGAAAGCTGGGATAATATCAATATGCCTGTAAAAGTAGAAAAATTTAAAAAATAAAAAGAGAGAAAAGTAGGCCAATTGGCAAATGATTTTGAAATATGGAAATAATGTAAAGTTTCTGGCCATTATACAGATGGTTCACCAAATTTTTAAGTAGAAGATGATGAGTAGAATTATCAGAGTACATTCTATCAAAAACCAGTAAGAGTAATATAATAATTTGTTTTAAAATGTCAAGAATAACATATATCCTTTGCATTTATTAAGCATTATAATGAAACAATTTAAAGGTCAACTTTAAAATGTGTAAAGGTGTATTTAGTTTTATACATCTTTTTCATAGCTTTACTCACATAAAAACTTGAAGATCTTATGATGTGGATAAATTTTCTTGTCAGTGGTTATGTTATGTTCTATTCATCTCCTTGAGGTATTCTTAATTGACAAACAACCATTTTCTTATGGTATGCCACACGATGCTTCTTTAGGTGCATGCATTGTGCAGTGGCTTAACCAAGCTATTTAATATGCACTGCTTCACATATGTCAAATAGGTTTTACAGGGGCCCATGGGTTTCATCTGAGTTATTCACACTAAAATCCTATGATATCACATTAAAACTAAATAGCTAAATTGTTTATAGGAACTTCTAAAAATCAAGATGGACAGAAAGAGAGAGAGAGAAAGACAGAAAGAAAGAGAGAGAAAAAATAGTTGACCCAATAAGCCAATTTTACCTGGAATGATAATCAAGCCCCTTTTGTTTTGACCTTACAAGAAAAGTCATCTTGAAGTAGCTTTGAAAGGACCCATCATGCTGTGTTGTTCTGCCTCTGCGTTCCTCCACCCTAGCCCCTATAAATCTCTACTGCTCAGCTCGTCAAGACACTCATTTTATTTTACAGAACATGATGTTACCCAATTCCAGAATTATACATTAAATGTATAGATCTTTGAGTTTAGAACAATGTTGTCCTGTGACTCAGACTTTTTATTTTTATGCAGTGTGAACACATGGAATCTGCTCATCAGTTCCATCACACTGTTATAAATGAGAGCCACAGTAACATACAGTAGTCTCTTCTTTCTTCCTGACTCCTTTATTCCAGATCTTGTGACAGCGGGTGGTCAACGCCATTGCCTGCCTTTGCTACTTTACAGTGGCTTTACAGTGGTGCATCTTGTTCTGGCATTCCAAGAACAACTTTGTACAGTACCCTATAATTGTTGAGTACTCAATTAGCCCTAAATATTTGCAAATCCTTCAGGTAAGCTATCAATGGTAATCCCTACTGCTCCTGACATGCAGAGAGGTATTATTATCTCATTAAGAAAGGAGGAAACGGAAGCCCAAAAACATTAAGTGTCCAGTTACCCAACTGGTAAAAGGCCAATCTGAGCACCATTCCATCCTTCATCAGATGTGGGACATCTAAGTCTGTGCCCTGTGGCATGCCTCTTGGTTCTGGAACCTCTCACAGGAGTGAGGAAGAAACTAAGATTCTGAGCTGGGGTTCCACCACCCAGCCAGTGCAAGTTCTCCATGAGCTCATTCTAAAGCAATGCTTCCCTACTTCCCCCACCTGTTGCATTATTTATGATAATCATTTCCCAGGGAACCAGCAGTCTGGGTGACTTATGCATATGTAGAGGGCGAGAGATAAGTATCGTCTACTGTTACCACCCAATTTTTTTTTAATGGGGCCTAATGGTTTTCCCAATATTAGGCAGGACAGAGGCTGCAGTTCCCAATGTGTTGTTTAGATAATAAGAAACAACAATGAACTTTGTCTTCTCACCAGTTTAGGCTGCATGTGACTCTGAGCCTAGGTTAAGGCAAAGTCACAAGTGGAATGGATTTCATGGGAGTCCACGAGAAGCATTCGTTTCCGCTGCTGTTCCCCTTAAACAATATGACCTGTGCAGCCTTCTCTGTCAACCAGAACTTCCCGGAATACTATCTTCACACCCCCCCACACCCAGCACTGTCCTGAATGCCTACTGGGACCATCCCAGATGCCAAGGTTCTAAGTCAAAAGTCACGAGTGGATTTGGAAATCCAAAGCCAGCCCTCGTAAAGTGATGGGGAGGCCGGGCGAGGGCTAGGGTGAGGTCACAGTCATCCCCAAGTCCCGCCATGCCAAGAGGATGGCTGCCAGCCCCAGGGGGTGAGTAAAACCTGAAATTTGAGGAAGGACAGGTGGATCCTATTGTGACTGGAGACTAATTAGCACACCCCAATCCCAGGCCACCTCATGGCCCTGGGCAGAGATGCGACATGTATAAAAGGTGGGTAGGCTCAGAGCAACCCAAACCACTTGGCCTCTCCAACTCCAGTGTCTGGTGATCTCTGGTAAGTCCAGCGAGGTAGCGCCTTGACAGCAGCTTCGTTCTACATGCATCCTGATCCCTGGTGGGGAGCAGGGTGGGGTCTTTGGTGGATGGTGGGAAAGGAAGACCTTGTCTCTTCCTGTCATTTAATATCAGCCTACCTTGGGTCCTGGAAGTCACCTGACTGACCAGTATGGGTGTTGAAGCCAAAATGGAAGAGGGTTCTGCAGGAGACACAGTGTCCTGTGGACCCTGGTAGCACAATAGGAGTATTGTATCGTGCCAGATTTTAAGAGGAAATCAGCAGGGGAGGGGAGAGCCAGCTCTGGGCAGAGCCATTGGCAAGGCTGCCTTTTAGAGAAAAGAACAAGATTTTGGGAAGAAAGGAAGCCGGAGGGCACAGGTGAAGACAGACGGGCACAGGAGGGCACAGGAGGGGAGGCCATAAGAAGAAGAAAGGCAGTGATGTGCTGATGCCATGAGCAGTCACTCCTGGGATCGAGAGATGGTCCTTCCACCTACCTGTGCTGCACACTCTGCAGCTGTGCCTTGCTTCTCTGAGTCACTTCCCTCAACAGGAGTCAAGACAGCCAAACCAAATAGCTTATTTCATCTACCTCTGGAATCCTCTGCTCTAAAAATTCTGTTAGACATGATTAAGATGCTTCTTTAAAAAATAGCTTTATTTACTAAATTGAAACCATTGTAGAAGGTTAATTGTGTGCAAGGGTCTCTGTATGTGCACACTTACATACTTCCATGCATATGCATGTATGCATGTTGTCCTTACAACAACCCTAAAAGAGATCGGTACAGTGAAGAAAGTAGATAAAAGTCAGAGATGTTAGAATTTAAGGCAGGATTCAGGCTGCAAACAATTTAACTTGGAATTACATTTTTCCCCATAACAATACACAACTGTTGTATTCTTGCCTCTGTTCTTTCTTGTTTGCTTGTTCATGTCTTTCTCCTTCTTTAGCTGTCCTTTAAGTATTAATTTTGCATTTTCCCATTTCTCCTTCCATCCTTTTTTTCTCTTTCTTTCTTCTTTCCTTCTTTTTCTCAAAAACAGTTGCAGTGACTTACATTTAGTTTAACTAAGCATGCAATCTCTCTCTGTATCTCTCTCCCTCTCTCTCTCTCTCCATCTCTCTCTCTCTCACACACACACACCCACATACACACACACATATGCACATACACACTCCTACCTTAAATCCATAAAGCAATCGGCACAGGAGAGACTAGAGTGTTATCTAAACTGCAGAAGGATCTCTCTATGCAACAGTCTGTCTCCATTCTATGTCTCTGTTTCTAGGTGCGAGTCCAGTCCAGAATGTCTCAGCAGAAGCAGAAGCAGTGTGCCCCACCCCAGCAGTGCTGCCCCCCACCCCAGCAGTGTGCCCCACCCCAGCAGTGCTGCCCCCCACCCCAGCAGTGTGCTCCACCCCAGCAGTGCTGCCCCCCACCCCAGCAGTGTGCCCCACCCCAGCAATGCTGTCCCCCACCAAAGCAGTGCTGCCCCCCACCCCAGCAGACCAAGCAGCCTTGCCAGCCTCCTCCTAAGTGCCAACAGAAGTGCCCACCCCCTCAGCAGTGCCAGAAGTCCAAGCAGAAGTAAGCCGTCTGCCAGTGAAGAGGAGAGTCACTAGGGAGACAGCATGAAGTCCATCCATCCACTCCCTGGTCAACATCCGGCACCCACTCCCCCATCAGCCAAGCCTGGGCTCACCCTGCTTCTACATGCAGCCGCACTGACCACTTGGAAAGGAAGCTCCAGTGCTGTGGCTTCCTTGAGCTCAGTTTCTTCTTAATTAGCTGCTGCAGTTTCCATCTCAGACAAGAATCTGCTTCTAAACTGTCTAATCATCTTCGCTGACGTGCATCTACATCACCCTGCTGGAAGCCCGGGCGGCACGCCCAGACGCCCTTTCCCATCACCCTTCCCAAGCAATTAAAATAGAATTCCTCTGGCACTAAATGTTTCTGACTGCTCTGTTGTTTTCAAATGTTGTATTCCTGAAGACGTTTAAAAGCCTTTCCCATCACAAAGCCCCAGTGCATGGGAAGAAGGTTTGGGAAAGCATAGTTTTTAGATGCCAGGAAGTTTCAAAAGAGTAAGAAGTAAGAGGCAGAAAACACATGCAAACTTGGACACACACACCACACACACATACACACACACACACACACACACACACACAAGAATACCACATGAACCGTGACCTAGGAAACACAGTGACCACTAGAGGACTTTTATAAAGGAAAGGCATCCTCTTTGGCCCACAAATGTACGGTGTTCCATCCCCCAGGAAAAAAGCTACACTGAAGAAGGAAAGATTTAAAACAAATGAGTTCTAAATCAGTTCAGAGAAGGTCCAAAGAAATTGAAGACGAGGCCTCAAAACTCTCCTGTGGGTGAAAGAAAGAGCCAGTTTCTTCAGGCTAACCAAACATGCAGTGATGAAGAGTCTCCACATGTGCACTTAACACACAAGCAAACAACTGTTGGGCTTTCATCAGAATCTCAGCCATCCTTTCTCCAGTCAGGTATTCTCCTAGACTGTTTCTCTGGTTGAGAAATATTTCAGACCCAGAAATAATCTACATTTCTTATCTCTGTTGTTTTAATTATCTGCCTTCATTACTTTCCACCAGACTTCTGTCATATAAACTAGTCCAGAAATTGTAGTATTTAGACCATCCCTCCTATATCTGTTTATTCGTTCATGTTTCTTAGCTCAAATGGAGTTAAGAACCTGCAGAAATACTCAAAAGAAAACAAGAGAAGAAAATGATACAAGTTAAAAGTATATAGTATCCTCAACAAAGGTTCCTTAAATGGCCGAGTTTTCTTTCCCTATCATATCTTTAGTCCCCCCTCCATTGGTCCACGCATCTACCTACCAATGCATCCATTGTGTATCAATAAACACTTAAAGTCCTCCTTCTCATTTGCTGAGAATGTGATAGGCCTAATGCAGATACTGAAATACAGCACAAGGTTCCAGTCCTCTTGACTTAACAATCCTCATAAAGACCAGGCAGTGACACCAAGATTATGCAAGGAAGTCAGACAAGACAGCACCTAATTAAGGTGTACAACCTTACTCCTCCTATCAGAATGCAGAGGATATGGAGTGAAAACAAGGATGGGTAAGATGGTCTTGAGACCATCCCCTAACCCAGGTCTCAGGGAGCATTGCAGAAGAGGGGCTGTGAGCCTATAAGTGCCTGAAGGAAGGGAGGGATACAGGCAGATGGTACCTTCAGAATAAGACAGGGCCTCTGCAACCGTGAACTCATTCTAGCTGGGTCTACTTCCACTAGACCTGCAAAAGATCTGGCTTATGTACATTATACCACAAAAGGAAAAAGACCTAAGAGACACCACTTCTCCCTCAGAGACTATTGAGGATTAAGACTGGATGGGAGAGAAGGGGAGTCACTCTCTCTAGTGATATGTCCATTGGTATATTGTCCTCACTACAGCAAGTGTCCAGACATATGTCACTAACAGTAAGTCATATGTGCACAGCACATGAGAGCAGGGGGGAGACAACTGGGGCAGAAGAAAGTTTGTAGTGGGAAAGAGAAAAATGAAAGATTGGGATTGGGTGATAAGAAATGAAAATGATATGAATACATGTATAAATGGAAAAAAGAGATAGTCTTGAAAGGGGGGAGAGGATGGTTTGCCCAACCTGAAAAAGAGCTCTCTGGGACTGGGTTTGACACAAGCTAATGTTCTGAGTGCCAGGTGAACCCATGTCTTCCCCTGTTTGGGCCTCCAGCTGGGGTGATAGGAAAGCATGGCCACTCATTCTGTGATCTGTCTCCTAACCCTTTCCCCTGCTGTGTTGCATTCAACAGAGACTCTGCTGACATGTAAAAAGGTGTCAATCAGTTATGTACACCTTGGCTGAATTCCCTTAAGTGATGAACACACTCCTAACACTTAAGTATCTGACTCAGCATTTATCAAGTGTCTCTATGCCTCTTCTCTGTACCCCCAGAATTATCTGGCTTGAATTTCTCTCAAGTGGGTTTTTAGCCACTCTTTTCTTATCCACCTTATTCAACATCTTATGTTTAGTAAGATTTAATTTTGCCTTTCTGAGCGTCATTTTAATTTTCTCCTCCACTAGTTGTCACTATTTGCATATATATTTCTTTTTCAAAAATAGTCTATTTATTTATTTATTTATTTGACAGAGAGAACACACATGCTGTATGTGCACAGGCTCAGGTCAGAGGACAACTTTCAGAAGTCATTTTTCTCCTTCTACCTTCTTGGCCTCCAGGGATCAAACTCATGTCATTAGCCTTGTAACCTGCCGTGTTCTCTCTCCAGTCCGTATTTATATTTCTATGTGTGCATGCATGCTAATAGAAATAATACAGAAACTTCCTTGGAACACAGACTGTGAGCAGAGAGCTTTGCTGATTTTTCATGTAGTCCCATCATTCTGACTTTGGATTCTGGAGCTATCCTTCTTTAGCTGTGTGACCTGGAATCAATTTGACAACTTCTCCAGGTCTCACTTTTTCTCAGTTGGCTTTGGAGGTGTCAGTAGGGGGTGAGACATGTTTCAGAATAAAAGATTAAAGCAGTAAATGCAGTGTGACTAAGTGTTTCAGAGACGCTATCATGTTTAATAGTATTCACCAAGTTCTGACAGCATACCAAGCCTACAAGTAGCACCTTATCCCATCAATTTGAAGACAGATTTCCTCCATCCTGAGGACATGATAGGGAGGGGCAGGATACATTTTGAGGATGTGACAAGGCAAAGTAAGTGGCTTCCTCACAGGAGGAAGCAAGATTTAGTCTAGTGTTTAAGTACCCCACTCACCAGTAGTTGCCATTCTTCTCCAAAATCTCGCCTCTTTTAGCACTAACACAGGTGGTATCCTGTCCTAGAGTTGGTCCTAGTCAGCCAGTTAATGAAATCAGGTTTGGTTGTCAGTGAGTGAAAACAGACATGTCTTTCCAAGGTAGGCTACACTCCCTGGAGGAAAGAAACAGAGACCATCAATCCCAGAAGGCAGATGTAGAGACTTGATTGATGCAGAGAATTCCAAACAAATGCACATCAGATCCATTGCAGCACCACACTATTGTGGCAGTGGTCTCATTTCCAAGACAGACAGGTTCATTGGAGTTCCTTACTTGCTCATAGTAACAATAGAAGATAGATGATACAGCTCAGACTCAAATTCAGTACCTCCAGCGTTCTTACCAGTCATCTTTGCAACAAACCATTCTCATTGGGCTAGAGACTGTGAGAAGGGTGAAGTCTGTACATCCTTTCAGAATTTGCCATCTATCAAACCATTAAGAAGGCAAAGGTAAGTTTGTTCATACATGGTAACACATACTCCTATAACACAAAAGTGTGTGTGTGTGTGTGTGTGTGTGTGTGTGTGTGTGTGTGTGTGTACGTGTGTGTTACAAATTCCACCACCCACTGTGACATAAAGCACTGGGAGCGGAAGAAGCCCTTTGCTGTGGCCTGCATCACCCGCAATGTGAAGACTAAGCAGGCATCCAGAGTAGCAACCGAGTATGGTGGCCAGAGGAGTTACTGACCTGGCTAATGGCTGCCTGCTACAGAACTGTATTTAATGTTTTCACTGTGGATTCAACAACACCCACACAGACTAGAATGCAGCTGTGGAGCATCTGTCCTGGGCACAAACACCATCGAAAACTCACAGAAGCTTTCATGCACGTGTTCACATTCCCTCAGATGTACACTCCTGAGCCTTCAAAATCCAAATGCTTGCTGTCCATCACATGGTAATATGTCTTCTTCATCCACCCGAAGCACAGATCATTCTCCTGCATGGCATGGCCAAAGAGGGCTGAGTCTAGCTACTCTTTTCATGACTTACGACCTCTTACTTTTCTCCAGCTCTCTGCCACACTCTAGCAGAAATATCTGCAATCCACTTTAAGTGACTTTCTAAAGAGCAGAGACTTCAGTATGAAGAAGTTGAGTGTTGAAGGAGATCATGCATAGAAGGAACATGAACAATGTGGTACAGGAATGAATACACACCCATTTTGGAGTCTGACTAGCCTGAAATCCAATGCACATTAAGTAAACTTGGTCAACTCACTTTCAATGCCTTTGGGTGGGTAGGAGAGTATACATGTGTTCATCCTTGATCCTTGCACAAATCCCCCTTCCAAACCCACCTATAATACCATCTCACCTATCAATACCATCATATACAAATGACTGCATGTACATGTATATATAGAGATGAATGTGCATATCTATATATATTTGCATATATGTACATCTATGTGTATATGTACATATGCATATGTGTATATTAGTCTATATGTGTACATATGTGTGTATGTATATGTATGATACATATAATATATATGTGATATTTATCTTTCTGAGTCTGGCTTATTTCTACTTCCATACATCTTTTCTGCAAACAAATGATTTCATCTTTGTGTGTGTGTGTGTGTGTGTGTGTGTGTGTGTGTGTGTATATATATCACATATATATTTAGGCTAGCTCTGTAAATTATCTGTTGTAAATAGTACATGCAGGGTTCCCTGTGGCATACTGACTTACATACTTTTCATGCTTTCCCAGGAATAGAATCTCTTGAAGTTCTGTTTTTATTTTGGTAAGGAATCTTCATAATGATTTCCAGAGTGAACGGGCTAATTTATATTCCCACCAGCAGTGCATAAGGGTTTTTCCCTTTCCGAGTCCATGGCAGCATTTGTTACTTTCTCTTAATGAAGGCCAATTCTGACTGAGGCAACACAGATGCTTAGTGTAGTTTTGACTTGCGCTTCTTTTATTACTAAAGACATTAAATATTTTCATATTTTGTGGACATTCATGTCCTCTTGTCAATTCTTGGTATTATTTCCTCAACTATGAACTATTGTAATCATTGCCTATATCTTGAAGTACTCTCTATATATTTTCACCTGAGAGTTTCAGAGTTTCAGATATTATGTTAAGGTCTTTTATCCATTTTTATACACTATGAGAGATATGAATCGAGTTTCATTTTTCTACACGTTAATTAATATCCACTTTTCCCTGTGACATTTGTTGAAGGGTTGGCTTTTTCTCCAATGTATGTCTTTGGACTTTTTTGTCAAAAATCACTCAAAAAAGAGCTCTAGGCAATGCCACTGAGTCCTTACACCTCATCAGAGAGGAGGACTCAGAGTGAAGTTTGACGTGCACAGTGAAGGATGCTCCAGAATAGAGGGGAGGGGGCACTGGGAAAAAGGGAGGGAGGGGGAGAAAGGAAGGGGAAAAGGAGAGAGGGAACAAAAGGGTCCAGGGAGGGGTGGAGAGAGGGAGGGAGGGGAATGGGGTACTTATCAACTTTGTATGAGTGGAAAAAAGAAATTAAAAAATCAGGTGGTTGTGGATTTGGTGTTTATTTCTGGTACATCTATCCTACACTATTGGTCTTTGTATCTGTTTTTGTACCAGTTTCATGCTGCTTTTGTTGCTAAGCCTCTGAAGTATAATTTAGAACCAAGTATTTTCTTAGTTTTAGTGAAGCATACATAGATTGTATATGGAGCACATTCCCTTCATAACCACACCTTCCTTTTCTTGTCACTCCCCCCACCATTAGTCCCCTTTGTTTCCTTAGACAGCGTTAATCTGCTTTCATGTCATATATACATACATGACGTTATTGTGTATGTGTATCAAACTAGGAACCATCAATGAGAGCAAGCATACAATAATTGCCTCATTGAATCTGACTAAATCTAGTTAATATATCCTACACTGGGCTAGAGAGATGGTTCAGGGATTAAGACTCTGCCTCACAAGCAGAAAATCCTGAGTTTGGATCCCAGATCCCACATAAAAACTCCCAGCGGAAATGGTGATGGTTTGCATTTCCAGCCCTGGTAGGGAAAGCTTAGGAAATCCAAAAGTGAAGCAAAAAGAAGGTAGAAGCAATCCAGGATGATTTCCAAAGTCACCCTTGAATCTCCACAGGGACACACAGAGCCCTCTGATACACATACACACTAAATTAAATAAATGAATGAATAAATAAATAAATAATATTTTTAAAATATATCCACCATTATTCTCAGGATTGCTATGCCTGCCTGTTCAGGGCCCTTTGATTTCATATTAATTTGAGCATCGTTTTTTAGATTTCTGTGAAGGTTACCACTGGAATTTTGATGGGATGATATTCAATATGCAGTCACATTTAGTAATATAGCTTTAGTCATGTTTAATTCTGTTAACCCATGAGCTCTTTCCAACTTTTAGTCTTGTTTTCAACTTCTTGGTCAGTGTTTTAAGGTTTTAAGATTCAATTACAGAGGCAGTTCATCATTAGATTTATTCTTAGGTGTTTTTTTTTTTTGAAGCTACTGTAAAAGGAGTTATTTTCCTGATTTCTTTCTCAGTGTATCTTTATTGGTGAATAGGAAGGCTAATGATTTGTATGTGTGTGTATTGTACCATGTTTCTATGCTGAATATGCTTATCAATTCTAAGTTTTCTGTGGAGGTTTTAAGATCTATTATTTTTAGATGATATTATTCATATCATCTGCAAATAGAGATAATTTTATTTCTTCCTATTTGATATCTTTTATTTCTTTCTTCTGTCTTATCACTATAGTCAAGACTTACAATATTATAATGAATAAGAGAGAGTGAACACTTTTTCTTGTACCTGATTTAGAAAAAATGATTTAGCCTTGAAATCAAGCTGGTATAGTCATACTAATATCTGGGGGAAAAAAAGAACTAGACTTCAACCAAAATGAGCCAAAAGACATAGAGAAGATCTCTTGACTGCACTAAACATTGTCATACTTACTTTCATAAAACAAATATGACAGGATGTAAAGATCCAGACTGACTTCAGCACTATAATAGTGGGTGACTTCAATATCATAATGTCACCAGCCACTAAAAATTCAACAAATAAATATTAGTTAAATGGCACAGCAAAGCAAATGAACTTGTTAGACCTCACAAAACATGCCACCGGTAAATACTAAGAAAGCCCTTGGGACCTTCTCCAAGACAGACTGTTAGGATACAAGCAAGTCCTAACAAATGCAAGAGATTTGAAATAGCTTCTCACTCTCTTTCTAATCACAATGGAATAAACTAGACACCAACTGCAAGAGAAGCTGTAGAAATGTATAAAACTCCATTACTAAAAGATGAATGGGCTCCTAGGTAGAGCAGAGTCTCTGAACAGTGGTGCTGGCTTATGCTTTCCTGGTCCCTTTCAAAGACCTCTGTGAAAATGAACACACTGCTCACCTACCTCTGCTGCTGGGTAAAACACTCTGTCATGCTCTGAGGAGTCCCAGTTGCCAGGAGATTCTTGAGAGGAGCACCAGCACTTAGCAATCAGGAACCACTGGAGGGAGCCCTGCTTGTCTGTATTGCCCGTGTGCATGTTTGTATTGCCCTGGCCGCCTGCCATCTCTGAAGGAAGCACAACACCTGGCACTGAAGACACTGCGGGCTTTGACAAGTCCAGCTGTGCAGAAACTCTTTCCAGCTCACTTCAATGCTATCTTACTGAGTACAACTGTTGGTGTGGGGGGGGGGACAAATATTTTTGTCTCCCAAACTCCTGGTTCCTGGAACTCAGTCATCATTCTTCTGAGACTTAATACCAGTTGGTAAGAACTAGACTCGCTGCTTCTAAAATTATACTCTGAAAAAAAAAGGAGACATTTTATGTGTCCTGGATTTTCATACACAATTCTTCGGTTCTGGTCACTTCTGCCCACCAGAGCCGATGAGTCTGTCTTCAGTGGACTCTAGGGGCACTATAGCTCCGAAGACAAAACTGCCAGAAAGAGTTGAGACATGAGTTACTGCCTTAGCTCTTCTTTAAACTGCAAGTACCTGTAAAACATAAAACTTAAATTAAGCATTTCCAAATATAATGTCACAGAACAGACATTCTTGTTTTTTTAAAGTGAAAATATCAGGACACGGCAAGAAAGTATCAAACAAAATTAGGACCAAATCAAGTCAAAAATTAAAACCAAGGTCCAGAAAAGTAAATACCACATCCTGTACATCAATATTTATCATCTGTCAGATTGGCTTAAAAGACTGGGAAATTCCATTATTTCCACTTTGCTTCCCGTAGCACAAAAAGCTTTTCTCTGTGTTAACCCCAACTGCATCTGGAGACTTTTATTTATTATACATCCAATCGTTCCGGCAACTCTAACACCTGGGTTCTCTATTGCAACTCTAAGTTTCACCTTCATCTGCAGGAATTCCAATTCTGCCACACTTCAGTTGCTCCCCCTGAATGTCTCAGTCTTTTGTGGGAGCCAGTACCACTGGTTGATGTACCAGTACCTCTTGGATGATGTTGCCAAATTCTTCAGCAGGCAGGGATGTAGCTTGGCCCACTGGGACTACAGCTATATCAGCTTCTATGTGCTGACTCTGGACAAGCGCTTTTCTAGCTAGTCTCCTTGGAAGGCAGGAAAATGTTTCTTCTTTCTTCTACTAAATAAGCTTGGGTTTTCACAACATGGAACCTCCATGTGACAGAGTTTTGCCTTTAGGACATCTCTCCCACTGTCCCAGTGCAAAATGCTAGTTTTTTTTTTCCAATGACAATAACTTCTTCAGTAGCTGCAGGTAGTCTGCCATCTGCTCTTTTCTTGTCCAGAACTTAAAAGAGCATACCCAGATAGCTCTCTTCCATTAAACGAACCATCCGATTATCTTTAAATGAAACTTCACCAAAGTCCTTGTTCCACTGCAAAGTATCACGAGCTGGGCCTAAATGATTCATTTCCTTTTCAGCACTATTAGTCCCAAGAGCCCATTACACTCTGCCAGAAAGCTTCACAGTCTTTCACATTTCTCTAACAAACCAGCTCAAAGGCACTAAAGCTAAATAGTTTCGAATTCAGCAATAAGGACCCTCTTCTCTAGTATCAAGTGTGTTAGTTTCATCTTCCTATTACTAAATGAATATAGGATGCAAAAAAGACTTTGGGAGAAAAAGAACATATTATTGGCTTACAGTGTCATGGTTACAGTTCATCAGAATGGCAGCCGAGTTCGCAACGACACCAGCAGGAAGAGTAGAGTGAAGGCCAAACTTCCTAGTTTGCCATTTAGCCAACCTGCCAACTAATTATCTCTTCATCTTATCCACCTGCCCAAGGAGTGAACCCATCCACTATTGACTGGGTCTTCCCACATCAATTAGAAATGTCCCACAGTCTTGCTTGGGACTTGCCACAACTAAATATTTCTTCATAGCTATAAAGCTCAATTGTCAAGTTGGCACCTGTATCTAATTGATACAACAATTAGATACACGTTGTCTGTTCTTACCTATGTGTGTAGTCTGAAAACTCAGAAACAGAAATTTCAGTCAAAATTCCTATTTTCAGGAGGAATAGATTCAGAAACTCTAGTGACTTCATTTAATAGCAATGGATTGTATATATGAAAATTGGTAAGAAAGTAGACTTTAAGTATTTATAATAAGCATGTGTATATTAATTAGTTCAATTGAGCCATTATAGGGTATATTCATATTTCAAAACATCATGATATATATCATGTATATATACAATTTTTCTCCATTAAAATCAAGAACATAAAATTATGCAAGAAATTAATTTTAATAGAAAGAAAATATATTAGCAGTAGAGAAATTACAGGAAAGAGATACAGAAACTCCCTGTTAATTTTATTTTTTATGATATACAATGTAGTGTGAATAATCTTTTTGGTGTGTGATGTTTTGCATGTATAGCTTGTGTGTGTGTGTGTATTAGAAAGCACTGTGTTTGCTTGTGGAGGCTCAAGAGTGACTTCAGGAATCACTGTGAATTGCTCTACCTTCTTTAAGCTTTATTCTAGGGTGTCCTAGGGTCTGCTTCCAGGGATGGAAGTACAGGCCATTGCCATTTCTGCCTGGTGTTTTTATGTGGGATCCAAGATCCTAACTCAGGTCCTTCTGCTTGTGAGGCACTGCCTTAACACCTGAGCCATCTCTTCAATCCCCCTCTAACAACTTAATAACTTTTCTGTAACTGTAAAATTATTTCAGGATATAAATTTTTAACACACACACACACACACACACACACACACACACACACACCTTTCATGCATGCCCATCTTTTTACACTCCCTTATCCCCTCCTTGGTTAGGCAAAAGCTTTCAGGAAAGAATTAGCCTGAGTTTTTCCTCCCTTCCTCCAGCAGAGGGAGTGCTTAGGGCAGGGGTGGCTTCCACAGAATTAGGCAGGAGCCCTTTTGTCTTCTTCATATTACCCTTGAGGAAATAAAATAGAAATAGTAAAGAGTATACAAGGAAATGGTTAGGCATATGCTACTGCAGGCAGGCTTTATGAAATTCACAGGCACATACAAAAGGACATGAGTTCAGGAGAGAGGAAAAAGTTTGTCAACAGGAAATGGAGGAAGGTGGGATCAGGTAATACAGGATGGAAAAGATGGCTTAAATTAATTGTATACATGATAAAACTGTAAAGATTATCAATAAAATCATATATTAGAAAGGTAGGACTGGAGTTCTTTGATGAGACAGGGTTAGAGTCGTGATTTCTAAGGCTGGTAGACCACGTCGGCCACCTTCTCTAGTTTTCACTGAATGTCCCTATAACTTTCTGTGCATAAGACTTCATTAGGACAGTGGCTTTCGCCTTGGCAAGTTGCATGTAGCATGTATATGCATATATGTGTTTGTGTGTGATACGTTTGCATGTGCATGCACATGCTTGTGCACATCATAAGTTCTTTGTGGAGGGTCAAAAGTCACCAATGAGAATAATTTTCAGAAAGTCTCCCTTTCCTATCCTATCACACACAGGGAGAACTGTAAAACTACAATCTCAGTTCTGGTGAAGGTAGTCTTTTTTGTGTTTCTGAGTATGTTGGGGTACTTGAGAGAATGATGTTTCCTGTATTCTTCCGGGAGACCTGTGGCCTGGGATTGTGGGAGAGGTGTCAGTGAAGATGGGGATATGGCAAAGACAGAAAGCGACAGCTGGACCAACTTCTTAGTCAGGGTATGTCAAATCAGGCTCATGACCCACCTGGAGGTGCCAGCATAAAAACACATGCAATCAGCCCAGTGCCTAACCTAGGCTCTTTCTGCCTCCAAACAGGACTAAGAGGAATGCCTGACCCAGGATTGGAAGCCAGAAGTTCTTGGGGAAGGAGAGTGTGTGAGCTGAGCAGTAAGTAAGCAGTCTCTGTGGGAAATTTTTTATTTAAATAAATCAAAGACATCCCCCAAGGGAATGGTGCAATCTTAAAATGGGGAACAAGAGTCTTCACCCAGTTCTCACCACTCAGGCTCACCTGTCCCTTGGCGATATCTTTTGCTTGCTTTTTAGAAGCAAATCTGTTGCCTCAGAGCAAAGTAAAAGCCAGAGCAGGTCTTCTGTGAGTGCTCTTACTCCATTCTCTGCATGAGACTGGGTCAGGGCCAGTTTGCTGGACAGAAATAGGCCGAAGGTCCAGTCATCACCAAAGACAAACTTTATAGAAAGTGGCATGCAGTCAGATGCTGTCACGTGTCTGGACAGGTAGCGGGGCTCACACTCAGGACTACAACATGGCCATCTTCCTGAAGTCCACCATGCTGGCACAGCAGGCTACCACATCTTCATCCTCACTGAACACATCTGGGCCCTTCACAAGTTGCGTCACTTCCTAGCTTCTCCCTGTGCTTTCAGTAACTGGGGTTTGTAATAGTGACTCTGAAAGGGGGCAACAGTGGAAGTCAGGGACGTCCCAGCTGCCTTTTGTGAGTCTCAGGGGAGCTTTAAATGTCTTTCCAGTTGTCCTGAGTGATGTCTAAGGGTAGGTGCCATCTGCTGGCTTGGAATTATTACATTGTCATGATCACCCAGTGACTGCCCTCCCTACCTCACCTGCAACCTGTTTACTCCCAAATATGGGATTGTTTACAGCTCTTCACAGGTGCGATGATGAAGGACCTGTTGATTTCACCACCCACAGCTGAGGTCTGTTTTCTGTATGTTCCATTGTCTGCTAATCAAAGCTCTGCTTCTGCACCTAACAGCCCTGTGACATGCACTGTGCTTTCTAGGCCCTCCCTGCTCCGGCTGCTATGCTGTCAAGAGGCACAGAGCACTTGCCTTCTTGGGAAGATGTTGTGGGAAGATGCTGTGTGAATCGGTGCAACATTTGGGTTTTGAAGCAAGCTGGCAGGGGCTTGAGGCACATGACACATGACCAGACACATGACTTGGGCCATATTCCTTTGCCTCTCTGACTTTCAGTGTCCTCATTGACAGAACAGAAATGGTATTTCTCCCCCTTAGAGATGGGGCAACACCATTGAGGGACTCCCCCATTCCGTAGCTCATGGATGGAGTCATTATAAGGATAGTTCCTGCTCTCCGCCATCCCTCCTGAACTCTCCCATGCCTTTACCATTCTCTGCCCATGCACTAGATCAACCTGTCAGGTCAAGTCCATTGCCTACAACCAGCCACAGAGCTGTAGAACGCTTCCTCCAATGCCAAACCTTTCCTCTGGGAGGAGTGTGGTCCAGCCTGGGAGACCATGGGAATGAACCCAGGACCAGCTGAGGGTTGTTCAACCCTTACTTTCTCTTCCTATAAAGTGAAGGGATCAGGAAGCTCTGAGCTGGGTCTGAGGGTCTTCCAGCCAGCTTGAGTCACCAACTTCCTCCAGGAAGAGCTACTGAAAGAAGGAAACGGTACACTGGCTTGACAACACAGCAGGTGGCGCTCTGCCCTAACCAGAATGGTTTGAAACAAGCAAGAAACAGGATGATTTTTTTAGCTTCACAACCACAGACAGAAAACTTCCAGGGGAAATACCAATTCCCACAAGTACATGTGTCATCCCAGTTTGGTTTTCCTTATTCCCTTTCTCTCCACTCACCTACATTCCCCACCTCTGCATGAATGGTCAAATACACATATATTCACATGCATACATGTGAGCACATGGACACACAGAAACACTGTCTTAACAGCTACCAGAACAAGCTGGATTTCAGCGTCACTTGACTTAATAAATGTCAAGTTAAGCTTGAGAGAATGAAATCGGTTCTTGTGGAACCCAGTACATCTGTAAATATAGGTTACGTTGTTCTCCGATTTACCAATGGAGCACAAGTCCCAGTACTTAAAAAAAAGTCTTATTCTTGAGTTACTTTGCACATCCATTGAGAGTCAGCTATACCCTTGCTACTCACTACTCAACCCTGAGATTCAATCTGAGGAGCATTGTCCTCTGCCATGAGTGTGATCAGTCCTTGTGACAGAGAGGCAAGGTGAGCTATGGCTCTTAGTTCACAATGTGAACTCACCTTGCGTGAGAAGGACAAGTACACTTACCTACATGACGAGTCTGCAGAGTCCTGCACTGTGCAAAGAAGTGGCATTTCTCCATTACAGCCACTTGGGAAGTGCTTATAGACTCCCTTGTCTGAACACACACACACACACAGAGCACACATATCACATATATGCACACACACATACTGCACACACACAACACACACACATACACGTGGTGTGTATACTTTAACACATATTCAATGCATATCTTCCATGAACCATATACCCTACCACATATGGTAAAAGAAAGTGGGGAAGATTCCTGCCTTTCAGAGATCTTACAGCTGATGAAAGAACCGACCAGCAGGGTAGTCTTTTTAAAAAATAAACAAACAAACAGTAGAGTCAGCTCTAGGTCAGGGATTTCCTGAATGGATTAGCTAGCATCTGTCTAATAATGTAGGATGCAAAATATTTTGGGAAGCAATAGACCAGCTTCCAGAGGATTGATCAGGAACAAATTGGGGACATGCAGAGAGCGGCTTGTCAGGAGGAAAAAGAGAGCACAATACTTAGGGAAATAAAATATATATATAACATAATAAATATAAAAATACAAAGTATGATAAAATACAAATAATTAAATAATTCATGAAAGTGTATGGTGAGATCACTAGAGAACTTGCAGAGAACAAAGGAATGTAGAATAATTTTGGAGGACAGGAAATTGGGAGTATCCTCAGTAGGGACCAAAGTGTAGCTGTGGATTTTACCCTGAGGCCTATAGAGAGTCTCTGAGGTTTGGACAGTGAATGACTTGGTTCCCTGTTTATACATGATTCGTCCTTAGTGTCTTCTCTCCACATAGTCCAGGAGAGATGGATGTGGATGTGTGTTTGGACATCAGTCTGCTGGGACAACCTGATTATATAGCTCAGGGTAGAAAACCACTTAGTTCTAACAGCTCTGGACCCAAACTGAAGGTTTTGCCACAGGGAGCTGTTGAGGCCAACTCTGGGGACCCTTGCTTGCTTGGTACATTCTACAATCATTTTCCCAAGCTGTGGTCAGATAGCAGTGTGCCAACCAGACAGACTGGTCCAGCTTGTGATATCTACAGATCACTCTGTTTGGTTTGGTTCCTATCTCAGCTACCATCACCAGCCTGACCCTTTCTCTGACCTGATGGACAGCCTGAACCTCAGCCTGTCCCCACCTGCACCCTCAGGGCCTAGGAAACACTCAGTCCTTAACCATCTTTTGTTAAGAGAGTTCCTCTCCTCCATGGGTTCATCTGGCTGAGCTGAGTCTGCATTGCCACAGCTCCACTAAACTTTAATCAGATTTTGGAAGCTTCTCCTAGACCTCTCTGTTCAATTTATAAAATCTAATCTTAGCATGATTTATAATAAATGACTGAAATGAATAAAATCAAGAAATAGTTGTCTATATCTGGGGAGATGGCTGTACAAGCGAAAGGACTGAGTTCAGATCCCATGTCAAAAATGCTTGTCCAGCAAGGTGGCCCACCTACAATTTCAGCCCTGAAGGAGAGCCTGGGAATCCCTAGAACAAGCTGGCTAGTCAGACTAGCCCTACTGACAGGCTCTGTGTCTAAACCAAAACCCAGCTTCAAAGAAAGAAGGCTGAAAAACTAGTGAGGATGATTTCCAACATCAACCTCAGGCCTCCACACACCTGGACACAGATATTCTCCTGTAACCCCACACACGTGCCCATCCACACATATACACATGGAAATATGAAAAAATAAGCATTGTCTAGACCATGTACTATGTTTATTATTAGAGCATTCCTTTCTATGTCATATATTTAGTCCACCCAACCCCCAGTTTGTGATGATCCTCGACATCTAAACAGCACCATCCTCCTCCGCCATCCCTCAGGTGTAGACTTGCCCACACTTAACTACAGCAAGAATCCTGCTAGGTTGGTTTAGTCACAACCCCCTTGTCCCCTATGTTTCCTCTTCTAACTTTCTGTCCACAAGCATCCACCCTGTTTCTTGGCTATAAATTCCTCCACAAGCATTTGCCCATGTTATGTTTGGAGGTGAGCCAAACCTCTCTCCCCTCTTCAGAAATCCCCTTTCAAAAGTCTCTTTTCACACTGGTCCAGAATAAAGGTTTCCTCACGGCACAAATGTCATTGAACACTTTTTTTATTTAACATCAAGAATTTGAATCTCTGAATTACCAAGAGAAATGAAGTCTAGCTTGTACGATTTACTTATAGGAACTCCTGTCCTGAGTACTCCTTTCTGCTTTATGATCTTTGTCTCTGTCTCCATGGGGCTTCCTTTTTTATTCCACTCCAAGATCTGCTTTTCAAAGTCCAACGTCAGCCCCATTAGTTTAGGGATCAGTTGCTCAACCATTCACTCAGTTTATTTACTAGTCAACAGACCAACGAACTGTCCAGTTAGGCAGCAGATTTATGAGCTCATTTCTTATTTGTGCACTCACCTAGTTGGCCCTACCCTTTTTCACTTGCCAACTCACCAACTCACTCGTTCAGCAGCATCTTTCAATGTGACACCACCCAATTACTAGTCTATCAGCTGACCAGTCACCAGTGACTGCAAATATAAGTTCTGTCCTGAACATCCTTTCTGCTCCTAGGAGATTTTCATTCTGACTGGGCAGGATGTGTTCATATGCAAGCACTAGACCTCTTGGGCGATGACTTTAGATTGTTCTTCAAGTTTGATATGAGAGCAATGTGTAGCTAGGGTGAAAGAGTTACTTAAACTTCATCCCAAAACTGGGAATACAGGTTGGTTCAGAAAATATCCTGGGACATCATGGGTTCTGTGTATAATACTTGATGTGAGTTTCTAATCAAACTCAATTCATTTACCCAGTCAAACATATATCCATTTGTGTGTCCATTTTAATGGGGTATTCATGATTAGTGTTTGATCAGTGTGAGGGGTTAGATGACAAACCCTGATGTATAATGTAGATGAAATGCCTCCTAGCATCAAGGAATTACATCTGGTGCTAAAATGTAATATTAAGTAAAGATTAGGGGAAAGGGACTAGGTGAAAAGTGTTATTTAAAGTAGTTCCTAAGGGATGGAGATGTAACTTAGTGGTAAAGCACTTGGCTAGCCAGGAACTCACTGCAATGAAACTTGATTTTGCCAGACCTGCATAATGACTGACATAACAACATGCCCCCACAGGCTATCAAGGATCTCAGAAGAAATAATTTCAAGCAGTAGTTTCCTTAGGAGAAAGGAGTTAGACAGGTATAGAGGCGAACCTATATCCTCACTGTTTTGGACTCATCCAAAGATTGTAACAACCTGCTCTCCTGTGACTACTTGTCATTAATGAAAACTTCATTTCTGATGGACTCCGTTTACTCCTTGTTTCCTTCAAGTCACCATCCATCCTATTCAGTTAAGCATGAACACATCCTTAAGGCTCAAGGTCTCAGTGATCATCTTATCCAATCTTTCATATCGAAAACAAGAACACACAGGCCCAGAAAAGTTAAGAGATACCCACGATCCCACAGCCTGTTAGAGCTCACTCAGTTCTAATCTGTTTCTGCAACTACAGGTATTCCATCAGAGTAAAAAGAGAGCACAGAACCTGAACCATGCAGGGGCTGGTAAATCTCCCATCCCCACAGTGTAATCCCCACTTCTGCCCTTCTGTTGACATTTTGCTGGACTTCAGTAAGTTCAAGTCTTGCTTATTTCCTCCTTTATACAGCTAGCATTACTTCTGGTCTTCAAGAAATAAACTATGTTGAGTGAGGAGTGGAGAAGGAATAGGTATTTTTGGAGACTCTTCTCGTTCCACAGGGCTCCTTTCAATATCATCACTTAGAATAGGTAACATTAATATCAAAACACCTTAAGGCAAACATACAGAGTAGAGAGCAAAGCGATTCCTGTGGCAGATGGATTCTCCCACATTAAGTGAAGGTCATGAGATCTGCTCTCAAAGCAGCATTTTCAAGAAGGAAGTTGAATTTTCAGCACAATGATTACTGAAGGCAGAAACTAGAAATTCAAAACAAAAAATGTTCTAAACCAAATGACTTCCGGTTACATCTCAAACAGAAATTAAGATAAAGCAAATGTGACAGGATCAATTGGAGAGATGAGTTGCTACTTGCTCAGTTTTAAACATCAGAGAAGGCAGAGCTGCATCCCAGGGGCTCACCTACCCAAGCCACCCCAGCCCTCTCTACCACACACAGCGTTTATCTTGTGAACTTCATCGTAGCCTAGAGCACTCCTTTGTGCTTTTGCTTGTTTTATTCTTGAAAATATCCTAATTCATACATCCCATCTGACTCTAGATGGTGCCATCCACAAATCTTGTCAGGCTCCCAGTCACAGGGGAGATGCCTCCTAATGAGGGTTAAACAGTTGGCATCTTTTCTGCAGGGAACTTCCCATGTCCCCGTCTCTCCTTCCCAGTTACCTCATTGTTTACCCTCAGGGCAGGGCTGGGGTTTCTCAAGTTTTGACTCATCTTCAGAAATGAGCTTGCCTGTGCCCTCCCTTCTCTGACAGAGCCATGGGCATACACCTGTTCTCAGGGGCCCGCATCTGTTAGAAGGAGATCCTGGCCTTCTAGTGTCAGTACAGCATGGTCCTGTGGAGATGCCAGAGTAGGTATAGTGCTCTGGACCAGTAGAAGTGGAGGCGGAGGACAAAGTTGTCGTTCCAAATGGCTTCCCAGGACCTGCCCTGCCTGGAGGGGTTTGATTACATAGGTTATTTGAGGGGTGCCGGGAAGTCTCCCCTCCTCCTCTGAAAAAAAATAATCCACTGCCCTAGCAAGTTAGGGTGTCAGGAAACTAGTCATTGCAGTTTTTAGACACTTGGGTCAGCCCTCCTGGCAGAATTCAGGATCCAGCCACCTGGAGAATCACGACTGTCTCATCTATAAATTATATAATACAATTAAATTTCCTCATAGACTTGTGAATACCATCATGGAAGGTACTTTACAAGGCTTAATAACTAATAAAAATACGCATTTGCCTGAAAGTTCAGGGACAGGAACCAGTTAGGATCTTTGAGGAAGAAAGGAGGGCAGGCTTGACAGGAAGAAGAGCAACTGAGGAAGCCAGGAGGGGTGCTGGGGCAAGAAGATCCAGGGACCAGCAGAACCAGCATCTATCTTTGTCCTCAGCTGATAGGACAGCGCCGGAGACTCAGGCATTCAGTGGCTGGAAACATCCATGAAGCCAAAATCTCTGGCTTTCTGGGACCTCGGTATAACTTTGGGCAGTGCGTATTTCTCATCCCAAGTTGAGATTAAAATAGGGAGAGTCTAGTCAAGAAGGAAGTTGAATAGAATATGTAGAATATTAAATCACATGAGATTGACTGTCTTGGATATTCACATCCTGGTAGATGAGCCCCTTTGAGGCCACCATGTTAATGGACTTGTTACCCTTTGGGGGTTTCTTCCAAGTTAATAGGTGTGTGCTCTAAGTTCTATCATTAGACAGATTTCTGCAAGATTGTAAGTGGGAGTTGTTTATTAATAAAGAGGTCAGTGGAGAAATTGAGAGAAAATGAGGAGAAATAAAATCCATTCTAAAACTCATCAGTGGGTGAGCGTGACAGAAGGCGATGAAGCCAATGCTTTCATGCAGAACTCATGAGCACCAGCGCCTGACTGGTACAGACCTGTGCACATGTCATGACCTGTGTCCCTGCCTAGTGCCTCGTGCTGCATATTTCTCATGAAGACTTTGCATCAGGATGAGCACAGAGGGGTGAGAGAGTAGAAGTAAAGGGTGCAGGTGAAGAGTAGAGGAAGTCAGGGTAGAGGAAGAGAAGAGGATGGAAATGGAATTCACAGCCTAAAATTTGGAACTCTCATTATTACTATTGAAAGGCTGGTGAGGAGGAGGTGAAGCCCTGGCCTGCAGGGCTTAATAAAGGGAAGGGTTAACTTTAAATCCAGGTTGACCTGGAAAACTGAGTCGTATCTGGTCTACATGTGATGGACAGCTCAGGGAAGCGTCTTAGTCAGGGTTCCCACCCACTGTGGACATAGTGACAAAAAGCCCTGGGCCAGGCCCCACCCAGCCACAGCTCTACTAGCTGTAGGTTGCTAAGCAGGTTATTTAACTTCCATGGGACTGTTCCTTCAAACTGTAAAATCAGATTTTCATAGCATGACAGCATGGTCACAAGGGTTAAATGAGGCAACAGGCTGAGAAATGCAATCTAGGCCATTCCTCCATGTCTCTGGCAGCCTTTTGCTTTGTTCTGATGATAGCAGAAGGAAGTCTGGTGACAGCCGTCATCAGAGAATGGGAACTTGGAGCGGGGTGCAAAGCAGGGGTCAGCTGCACATAGCAGACATGCTTCCTTCGTCTTGGTGGCTAGGGTGAAGCAGAGGACCAGGGCTCCTGGCTCCTGCCTAAATCTGAGTTGAGTTGGACTACAGATTAAAAAACAAAACAAAACAAAAAATAAACTAGACGCTATATGTTTCAGATAAACAAAGAATTTCTATCTAATTTTTATTCTTTGATACTTTTCATACATAAATGCAATGAATTTATGTGTTTTTACCCCTTACTACCTGGAGCCATACCCCATTTCTGTCCCTACTTCAAAGTTTCTCCTTCCCAGCCAGTATCCTTCCTTCTTTCAAGTCATTTCATGTGTGGGATCCAGTGGGTTTCATCTGGGATACCTGGACTGGCAAATTCCTAAGTACTTGCTGGGGCATGCATGATTTATCTTTAGGTAAATCATTAAGTAAAGAAACTTCTCCTGTTTGGCATTAGCCTTAACAATCTCTCAGGGAGAGATTTAGAATGGACTTGATATGGCCATTTGGGGAGAAAGATATACTATTCAAGTTCTTCTCTGAGGTTTTGGTGTGACTTTTGGATTTAAATAGAGGACAAGAGCTATGCAATTGTGCCCCAGGTGTGACTCTGCCCACTAATGTCTCTTCATTGCCTCCTGAAAGGTTCTCTGACAAATTGTCAGAGCTCTATGAAATTTCTTTCTTGGAGACAAATTCTTCTGGCTGGCACTAGATCTGGCAAATGTTCAGTACTCATTGGCATCCCTTTTTGTGTTCCCAATATGAGATTCTTGGGGAAAATTCCAATCTCATGGGGTCCGTTGTTTTGCTAGTCTCATAGCCAGAATGGAAAGAAGGCACACTTTCTTCAGAATGTCTGTGTGGTCCAGTTACAGCCGGCTCACCTCGGGTGCTACCTGTGCTCCAGAGGGAGGCTCGCTCATAGAAGACTTCTCTCTTTGGACCAGGAAGCACATGAACACTAAGCATTGGGGGAAAGGATGGGACAGATAGTGTCCAGATTAGTCTTTGGTTTTCCCTCTCTGATGTTCAAGAATCCAGACTCCTTGATTCATTCAGGTTTGAGTTCAAATCCCTTGGTGGCTATTTACTGTTTCTCAGTCTCTTCTGCAAAGCAGTGACAATGGCTTCACCCTGAGGGGAGTGTGAAGATGAAATGAAATAACAGAGATAGTGAACTATTACTTCCATACATAGTAGCGATTAACGGAAAAGTTGATCTTCAATTTTTTTGTCACAGTTGTCCAAAATCCTGTCAAACCCTCTCCAATCTCCACATTTCCTGCAACTGCAAACATCCAAGATTTGTCCCGTCCCCAGGACCAGTGAGATACCTCAGTGGATAAGACATCCGTTTAGCAAACTTGGAACCTTAGTTCAGTCCCTGGAAGCCCACATGGTAGAAAGGGAGAACTAACTTCTGAAAGCTATCCTCTGACCTCCACATGTACCTTAGCATGCGTGCCCATACCATCTCCCACTTCTCGCTCTTTCCTATGTCTCAAATGAAGAAATAAAATATTTAAAGACCCCAAATCCTCGAGTCTAAATCAACACCTGTGGATTAAGTCAGTTCGGGCTAAGGGACCCAAAGTGTTGGAAGGATGTGGTGGGTGGTTTTCATCAAAACAGGCCAGTAAAGCAAGTCCTAGGAGGAAGTGCAGGTGGGAGAAGTGGGTTAGGAATTGCCTGGGAGGTGATCACGGGGCCACACCAAGGGCCTGGGGCAGCATGGGGCCTTTAAAAGGTTGCAGGAGCAGCTGCCATGGATCTACTCTCAGCCTCCTTAGCAGGGGTCCCACTCTCAGCCTCTGGTAAGTGGAATGTTTCTGTTCTCTGGGTTCTTCTTTCTCCCTGGATTGCCTTGAGTCGCTAGGCCAAGCCTCTCTCTTATTCGTGGATAACCAGACAAGTGACGTAGCCTGATAATTATGGAAATGTGATATTAATTGTTACTTGGGAAATTCAATCTTCATTTCACACTGTTGCTAGGTGTGACTTGTTTCCCTGATTCTGGACTTGACTCTCAGCAGGAGAATTTCTCTCATCAAAGGGGTACTATGCAGACCTGTAACTCTTTATAGTATCTTCATACTCTAGTAAGCTTTGCTCTTAGATTTACAGAACCAAGTACATTGATTGCTATATTTAATCCTAAGCAGACCCTCGTGCTTTACTCTTGCCACTGCTCCATTTCTGGGGCCTAGACTTTCCATTTATGATCATTGATTTATTAGTTGAGGAGTTCTACCCACAAAGAGAACTAGAGCTACTCATCAGAGCTAGGAAGGCCTCACAGAACTTTCAGACACGTATCTTCTGTTAGGTCACCGTATTCCCTAGAGGCAGGGTACAGTGTGCCTTGGTCAGTTGGGTGCCAGTTTACATCTCAAACCCCAGTTCTCCACGCAGAGCTGGCAACGCTATCCTATAGCCATGCCCCACGGTTCTCTTTAGCATCTTAGGGTGAGAGGTGATTAGAACGTAGGCTTCTGTGCTCTGGATTACACCCTTTCCCCAACTCCATCACTCACTTGTCACGACATTCGCCTGAAAATACACAGTGCCCTGGTCCTCTTCCTGCCCTTGTCCTCTTCCTCATGTCCCTCCTTCCTTGCTCACATTCAGTATCATCCACATCAGCCAGCTGACATTGCCCAGATTTATGACTTGAATTGACAAAACGTCCAGGCAGGGCTGGAGAAAAGGCTCAAGGGTTAAGATTCTGTCCTACAAGCAGAAGGTCCTGAGTTCAGATCCCAGATCCTACTTAAAAACACTAGGCAGAAATGGCGGTGGCCTGCACTTCCAACACTGCTGGGCAGAGCCTGGAAAATCCCAGAACGAAGCAAGAAGGAGATAGAAGCAATCCAGGATAATTCCTAAAGTCATCTTTGGCCCTCCACAGGGACACACAGTGTCCTCTGATACACACACACACACACACACACACACACACACACACACACACACACACAATAAATAAACAGAATTTTAAAATGCTTTAAAAATGCCCAGGTTACCTTTTAATCCTCAACTCAATGCCCTATTTCATTTTCTGGTAAGGCTGATCAGTTAATCCCACATATTCTGTTAAATCAGGAGTCTGTGTGAAGATAGAGGAAAACAGGAAATCAGAATAGCCCACCTCATTAACTTGAGGCTACTTATCATGTATCATCTTTGGCTATTGGAGGAGAGCATAGCTTCTGGAGTCAGATGGGGAGGATGGGAACCTCCTTCTTATAGTGCTGCTACATGGGTTTCTTTCAGATCCACCTGTTCTTGGAGTATGTCTTCCCAACAGCAGCGACAGCAGAAGCAATGCCAGCCCCAGCAGGCTCAGCAGCAACAGCTGAAACAAACGTGTCAGCCACCTCCAAGCCAGTGTCAAGAAGCATGTGCACCTAAAACTAAGGATCCATGTGCTCCTCAGGCTAAGAAGCAGTGTCCACCCAAGGGCACAGCCAATCCTGCCCAGCAGAAGTCTCCTTCAGCTCAGCAGGTCCCCAAGTGTAAGCAGAAGTAAAGATGAACTGGGGACCACCACCTACCAACCATCCAGGCCACCAGATGGAACCAGCTCTTTCTCTTGCCCCTCTTGCCCCCACCTCCAGAATTCTTCCTGCCTATAAGTATTTGTGCTCATCAAATTCCTCATTGCCCTCATTCTTTTTTGCTTCATGTCCTCTATACCTTTCCACAATACTCTCCCAGGTGAGCATGAGAGTAGTCTCATCCTCTCCAGGCTCCATATTGGACGCAGCTTCTTAACCTTATCTGTATCACAAAATGAGATGATTCCAGGCTTCTTCTGGGACTCCATCTTGCTAAGAAGGGACTCCAGAACCAATATCCTAATCTCTTCCCCTGTACCCTTCTCTGTTCCTGTTTCCCAGCTAATAATAAACTTATGCATCAAGTAATAAATTAGTTTGCTTCCTTGATTCCCAGGTCCCATCTACAATCCATTCATCATCAGAGCTCATTATTCAGAAGTATGTGCATGTTCAGCAAGCCACTTTTATGGGTACACTTAATCTCTGGTAGCTAAAGATGTGGGTAGGTTAGATCCTGACTTAATCTTACTCTCAGGAGTTAGAATAATGAGCCCAGGCACTGATTTCTCAGACTTCTAAGAGACTCTTACCTAATTTATCACACCTAGGGAAAGCCAAAAAGGAGAGGAAGCTTTTCATCCTTACCATTATAAACTAAACCTATCCATGGCTGAGGACATAGTTTAGGGGTTAAAGTCTTGGCCACAGGCAGTTTCTGGGTCAAGCCATTTTTGAGTGTCATATCCAGGTCTCCTAGATAGGTCCTGGCAAATCCTCCACAGACTTTTGGGACCTGGATTTGCCATATGTGCACCATCTTTAGCTATTTGGACAGACAGGAACAACTGAAAAAATGAATATTTTCATTCTTGACAGGTTATTAACTCAGTGGGAAAGAGAAGCTGATGGCTTCCCCAGTAAAGGCTAAGAACAAAGTACCTTCTATCTGAAAATATGAAAGGACCCATTTGCCTCATACCAGAAGATGTAATTCCATCTTTCAAAGGCTCATGGAGCATATTGACTTATATCCAAGTCTTACTGATATAAGTTGTAAAACAATATGTCAGAACATAACAAGACAATATGCATCATTTTTAACAACTTTTCATTGGCAGAAAAAAAAACCCAAGCATCTATCCAAAATTCCAAATTCAAAATATTAAAACTCTTACATTACTTAAAAATTCTCCATGAGACCCAAAACACAGCTGGCACAGTGTATGCTACAAGCTTAACATTGCTTTGAGAAAACAAAATGACCAAAAGGAAAGAATGATCTTATTTTTATTTGGTTTTATAGATTGTAGTCTAAGGTCATCTGGCTTTCCAGCCCACAATGAAAGAAAACATTCACCTCATGGTAACAAAGAAGGAGGAGACAGAAAAAGAGAAGGAAGAAGAAGAGAACTTTGTGAGAGAGGAGGAGGAGAAGTATGAGTATACCTTCAAGAGTCCCCAAAACTTTCCAAACTTTGAACCATGCTCAAAAGTTCAAATACAAAATCCCCACAGAGACTCAAGGTACACTTAGCTGAGAATCCTTGTAAATCAAAAAGAAATCACAAATTTTCAATGCACAACTGTGGAAAGTACATGTTTCCATTCCAAATCAAACTAAAACAAGTAAGGCAAACAAACACTGAACCTTGTAGTTCCATATCCAGCATTAGTGACATATGGTATCATGTGAGTTCCAAAAGCCTCGGACAACTTGACCCTTATAATCTTGGAGATTGTCATGCGTGTGATCTATCTTATGTCTGTGTTTGCTCACTGCCTGCAGCTCCCCTTGGCTATGTTCCTTAGATTACTACCTTCCCTAGGTCTTCTTACAGCTCTGACTTCACTTGGATAGTTTTACACATCGTGCTTGCCTGGTTTCCCTGGGTATCATTTGAAATATGTGTGGAGACCTCAACCATCCTATCACAACTTTTTTTATAAAAACAAAATTTATATATAATATTTCACTGCACTCCTCCCCATCTTCTCTACCTTTTATATTCTTTCTGATCCCTCCTTGGCAATGGTCCACTGTATGTGCAGGTGAAATATAGAATGCCCAATTTAGGGCTGAGACCATATATCCATCGCTTATTCTCAGCACTTTGACAAGTTTTGAGGATCTATAAAAGCTGATGACCATTGTAGAAGGAAGCATCTCTGACCAAGTTGAAAACAACACTAATATGTAGGTATGAACATAAATATGTAGGAGACGTCCTTATATGTCCATTAGCAGAGCAGTTCCTCTTAAGACCCATGACTTCACAAGCCTTAGATTTCTGATGCTGTTTACAATGCTAAATATGAATTCCTCCCTAGCCTCAGAGCCTGTCAGAAAGTAGTTGCCCCTATGCCAGTCATCCTACTATTGCACCAATGGGCACATCTTCTCAGGGAAGTCAGTATTGTAGAAGGCAGGATCTACTGCTGGGTAATGCCACTAATAATTTTTCTCCCCAGAAGCCTGCATAGCACCTTCTGGCACTACAAAAGCTAGCCTGCAGGGAAGAATCCTCCAGTTCAGCTCCAGATTGATTTCTACAACTCTTTTTTTTTATTTTATTCAATTGTATGTGTGTGTGTGTGTGTGTGTGTGTGTGTGTGTGTGTTTGTGTGTGTGTGTGTGTGTGTGTGTGTGTGTAGAACCACAGGCTAACTCAGGAACCACCATGGATCTCCACTTTGTTTACTCTGCCCAGGGATTCACAGGCTCTGCCCTACCAGGACCAGAAACGCAGGCCACCCGCACTTCTGCCCCACGTCTATATGTGGGATCTAGGATCCGAACTCAGGACCTTCAGCCTGCAAGGCAGAGGCTTAACCCCTGAGCCACTGCTCCAGCCCCTATTTCTACAACTCTTATATTTTGCATGCTCATAGAACCAGCATCACATATGGATGATGTCTACCACCAACTTGAAGAGTGATCCTAGTTTCAGTAACCTGTGACTAGGTAGTTAAACATCATAAAATTAACCCTGGGGAAGTGAATTCTCAGGTGGCCTTCTGTGAGAAATGTGCTCCATAGTCCTCTAGTCTCAAGTCTTTCAAGCAAGCTCACATTTTACTGCCTTAGGACTGTGATGGTGACATCTTGATGATTCCAAATATGAACTCAAAGTGTCTTTTATATTGTCCCAGTGCAAAGTACTTGACGACTTTTTAGTGTTTCTAATCTCTTTATTAACCATACTGTCTTAAAAGAAAGTTTATCTTGGTTTCTTTTCTGTCCAAACTGCAAGTATTCTGTTCTGCTTTCTTCCCAGTTCTTACTGTAAATCTGTCTGGAAGCATCCTGTAATTCTCATGCTATACCCTAAATTTTGTTTTTTCAGATTAATCGGTATGCCAGTTACCATTGTGGGACACCACTGAGATTCAAATAACTTAAGGGGAGAAAAGGGAGATTTACTCAGCTTATGGTTACAGAGGGAAGATACAGTCATTTATGACAGAAGAGACATGACTGGCTAGCAAAAGCTGAAGGCAGCCTAAATCACCTCCTTCTAGGAGGCTCAGAGCTGAAAAACTGCAAAAGTCAATGTCTCCTGGATGCAGGGTGGGGCTAATCAACCTTAAGTCCCACTCCCTGTGACATAACTTCCTCCAGCAAGGCTCTACCATGTAAAGATGTCATGATCTTTCCAAACAACTAAAAATTCAAACACATGAGCTGTGAGGGACAACTCACAGCACAATTGGCCTATGTCCTTTAAATTTAGCTTTCCATAAAGTTCAAAGGCATGGATAGCATGTAGGGAAATTCTTGATAGACTATAACATGAAAAGATTCTATTCCAATTTCCATTTCCATCTGAAATCTTTACTGTCCGCACTTCTGTCAGCATCTGGCCTTCTCATTTCTTACTAGAATCACTCATTAAACTCCACACATCACATTATAGGCTTTCTCTGGCCTACAGCTCCAAACATTTCCAAATTCTTCCCCAAATATTCCAAATGTTTAGAACCATAGAAACATATTCAATACAGAAACAATCTCACTTCTTGATTCTAACATTTGATTTAGGTGCTTTTCTCTCACTATGGCAAATACCTGACTAGAACAATTTAAGTGAGGAAAAACTTACTTTGGCTCATGATTTCACAGTCCAAAAATGGCTGGCACCATTGCTTTGAGGCATATGGCAAGGCAAGAATATGATATAGGAGGATCTAGAAAGATGCTAAACTTAGAGTTTGAGAAAGAAGAGAGAGAGAGTGAAAGTTGGAGAAAGAGGCATAAGTCAACGAATAATCCCCAAGAACATATCCCAGTGACCTACTTGCACCAAACAGGCCCTATCTTGAAAAATTCTCCTCATTTCTCAAAAATACCATCAAATCACGAATCCATCAGTGAACTTATCTATGATTATTACTTCTCAATGACTGGATTCATTCTTAGGATACCTTTCCTATTTTCCCAGTGCATTGTAGGAAGTTCCTCTTCAGTGATAGTGATTTCTTTAGAACAGTTGCCTGAAATGTTCCCCTGTCTTGCAATTTCCTGGGCCAAACAAATTACTCCATTATCTTTAAGCTCTTCACTGAGGATCTCAGGGCACGTGCAGAATAAACCAGATTATGGGCAAATATGAATGACTCTCCAGCCCAGTCCTTGATAGAATCCTTGTTTCTCTCTAAAACCTCATGGGCCAGACCTCTACTAACTGCATTTCTCTCAATATTCTTTCCAAACTCCCACCAGAATGTCTCGTTAAATTATGCTTTCATCATGATAGGGTTTTTCTAGCCCAAACTACCAAAACTCTTCCACTTAACCACAAAACAGTTTAAAGGCCTAAGAATCAGACCAAGTTTATTAATGTCCCAACATCTCAGTAACAATTTTTGTCTTCTTTTCCTATTACTATGATGAAATATTTTGATAAAAAGCAACTTAATGAAGAAAGAGTTTATTTTAACTCACAGTTCAAGGTATGGTTTATCACCGTGAGAAAGTTAAGGACAGGAGTCTGAAGTCTCTAGTCATATCATGATATGGAGTCATATCAAAACCACAATCATGAAGCAGAAGAAATGAATACCCTCAGCTCACTTTCTCCCTTTATGTAGTCCAGGATCCAAGTCTTGGAAATGGGTGCTACCCACAGTATATGGCCTTTCCCACTATAATTCAAATAATCAAGATAACCCCCAAGATGAGCATGCTCAAAGATACATCCCCCCAAGATGATTTGAGATGTCATTAAGTTAACAACTGAGATTTACAATCACAAGGGTCTTCAATCAGGCAGCTGACTTTTACACTCAAAAGATTCAGTGAATTTTGAAAATGGAAATGTCAAGATACCAAATACCTAAGTGAAAAGTCTCTAAAAGAATAGAGATTTAGGGAGTGGATGACGTAAGTAATGGAGCTTACGACCTATTAAGGGCTGAGGGGAGCGGAGGAATTGACTGAGCAGTATTACAAACTGCAACTCCAGGAGAAAAACCAATATGCTAGAAATCAAAACTGTGGTTTTTGTTGGGGAGCATACTGACTAGGGATGCTGGCATCATAGAGCTTCCTGAGATTCTAGAAAATTTCTGTCTTATGGATTGAAGTTATGAGTGCCCCATATCTATTAAAAAATACAATGAGCTATACTTAAGACTTGTATAGTTTCATCTTCATTATTTTAACCCCAATAAAAGTATAGGTACCATTAGATGGAATCAATAGCCTGAAGTAATTTTAATATTTAATTAAAATATGTGACATTAATATTAAAAATATTAATCATCATTGAAAAAACAATGAAAAACAGAAATAGTTGAAATAGTTGTGTCGTGTTCTTGTATATAAAAAAAACTTCATTTTGTAGGACATGCCCATGATCTTTAACTTGCTTAGGTATGAAAATAAGTTTTAATATTTGTGTGTACATATGTGTGTATGCACACATATGTGTATCAGATGGCACTGTGTTTTTCTGTGAGGTCCAAAGGTGACTTCAGGAATCATCCTGGATTGCTCTACCTCCTTATTGCTTTGCCCTAAGAGTTTTCTAAGCTCTGCCTTCCAGGGCAAGAAGTGCAGGCTGCTAGCATTTCTACCTAGCATTTTTGCGTGGGATGTGGAATCCAAACTCAGGTCCTTTTGCTTGGGAGGCAAAAGCTTAAATCTAGACTAGCCAGATATAAAAGTTAGAATGAAATGGTAAGATAGTGGCACAGTTAAAAAGATGGATAAAATCAAGTATTGGTGAGGGTATGCTTAGTTAGGAACTCTTATAAAGTACCTGTGGAAGTTTAAATTGGATAACGATTTCAGAAAACTGATGTTGTTTTACAAGGATGAACACAGGCACCCACATCCAGAAATTTCACTCTTCATCCACAATAGAAATTAATAAACATGACTGTAAAAACATGTGCATGAAAAATGTCTGTAGTAATATCACTTATAATAAAACCAACTGAAAATACCCAAAAGTTCCACTAACAGTTAATTCATTGTGATATATCCATATAATGAAATCCCATGAAATAATGGGTTTAGAAAAACTCACTGCATATGTGGATGAATATCACTTTTTGAGATAGAGTAAGACTAAAAAATACAGGCTGGTGAGATGCTTCAGTGGGTAAGACACCTGCTCACAAACCTGGATACCTGAGTTCAGTTCCCCAAAGCCCACATTATAGGGGAGAGAAATGACTTCAGAAAGTTGACTTCTGACCTCTACTTCTCAGTCCCCCCCTCAAAATAAATAAATAGAATATTAGAAAACACATGTTACATTATATGACTATATATTCAGAACACATGGCAGATAAGCTTTACAAGAATCTGGTAGCATTCTGTCTTTATCTCAGAGCTGAACACTACCACAGGGGAGGGGCAATCCACCTGCTCTCCACCCACTGTCCCTCTCTTATCCAGAAAACTACTCCACCCACAAACAAAACAGTGCCCCACCTTATGCATCTGTCACAAACCTGGCAGTCTCAAGTACCCTGGCACCTCCTCTCCTGGACACGAGTCCCTCTCGACTGACTAGACCTGGTATCTGCAGGGTTCAGAGATTCGTTTCCAAAGTACCAGAACTCTGAAGTGAAACTGAATAGAATTGAACTTCAATGTCCCTACTTCCTAGTCACATGACTACATTCACTCACTCACTTCCATTCCAAGGATGAGTTTTCCTGTACATCAAAAGTTACCATGTTTTAAGGTGAGCATTGTGTTGATAGCTAAAAGTCACCATCTGTAGTATATGTTCACCAAATGACTGATGTTGCTATCACTAGAGCTGAGGTAATTGCATAATATCACAGAAGGTATGGAAATCTTGCTCAGACAGATATCTATCTAAAATGTCACTGCCAGAGTGAGACATTCTCAACTAGAACATAGGTTTGGATTTTGTTTCCAGCTCTGCTACTAAACAGATCTATGACTTTGAGCAACTGCTTTAAGCTCAATCAATAAAATAAAAAGCTAAGCTGGATTCCTTCTTCCTCTCTTAAAATTAGGCGGTTGCTTGTGTTCTTTGGGTCTCCCGCATTTTTGTGGTTTCTGTATCCTACTCCACCCTCCCCACTCCATTGGGGTGGAGCTAGTGGTTTTCAAAGAAGCAATGTATGACTGTATGAGCATAAGCAAAATACAAAAATGTTGAAGTAAATGAATTAGTAGATTAATGAAGGTCAGTTTCCACAAGGAACTTCAAACTGAGCTTTAGGTGATTTTAAAAAAGTTTGTTCTGGCTTTCCCGTCTTGCAAGATGGCAGGTGAAAAAGCTCAGAAGCCAGACACAAAGAAGACACCTGCTTCCAAGAAAGCTGAGGCAGGTGCAGCTGATGCAGCCAAAAAGGGCAACCGGAATATTGCAAAGCCCAAGAAGGGGAAGCTGCGTCTGAAACCTCGTCCTGGTTCAAGGGATTGGCAGGTACTCGCGGTCTGCCATGTGTTCCAGAAAGGCCCTGTACAAAAGGAAGTACACAGCGGCCAAATACAAGATTGACGGGCTGGAGAGATGGCTCAGGGGTTAAGCCTCTGCCTTGCAAGCAGAGGGTCCTGAGTTCGGATCCCAGATCCCACGTACGAACGTATGGGCGGAAGCAGGGCGGCTTGCGTTTCTGGTCCTGGTAGGCGAAGCCTGTGAATCCCCGGGCAGAGCAAAAAAAAAAAAAAAAAAAGAGGAGGTAGAAGCAGTCCACGATGATTCCCGAATTCACCCTTGGTGAATTCACACACACGCACACACACACACGCGCGCACACACACACACACACACACACAATTGAATAAAAAAAAAAATACAAGGTTGAGAAGAAAAAGAAGGTTCTTGCCACTGTCACAAAACCGGTTGGTGGAGACAAGAATGGTGGGACCCGTGTGGTCAAGCTCTGCAAGATGCCTAGGTACTATCCCACGGAAGATGTGTGCCGGAAGCTGCTGAGTCCCGGGAAAAGCCCCGCAGCAGCATGTGAGGCACCTGGGCACCAGCATCACTCCGGGGACCGTCCTGATCGTGCTCGCTGGGCACACCCCACCCCACGAGAGTGGTTTTCCTGAAGCAGTTGCGCAGTGGTTTACTATTTGTGACAGGACCTCTCTCCCTCCATCAGGTGCCTCTGCCCAGAACACACCAGAAGTTTGTTATTGCCACCTCCACAAAGATTGATAATCAGTGGTGTAAAAATTCCCAAAAACCTCACTGATGCTTACTTACTTCAAGAAGAAGCTGGGAAAGCCCAGGCACCAAGAAGGCGAGTTCTTCGACACCGAGAAAGAAATATGAGAATGAGAAAGAGATCACAGAGCAGCGCAAGGTTGATCAGAAGGCTGTGGACTCACAGATTCTGCCAAAGACCAAAGCTGTTCCTTAGCTCCAGAGCTACCTTTGATCTGTCTTTGCTCTGAAACATGGAGTTTATCCTCACAATTCGGAGTTCTAATTTTCTTACCAAGGAATTAATTAAACCACGTTTTGTTTGTATCCTGTTTAATTTTTTTAAGAAAAGTTTATTCTCTACTCTGCAAATAGGAATTGAAGTGGATAGCAAAGGACCTAAATGTGTCATTTGGGTATAATGAATATTTTGACCTAAGATAATTAAGAATCAGCAGATAGAGGAGTTGGTGAGATAGCTCAATGGGTAAAGTGCTTGCTAGCAAACCCTGCAACCTGAATTCATTCAACCCCCCCCACCCCCCAAGCCTGCACAGTGGGAGGAGAGAACTGACTTCTGAAACTTGTCCTCTGATTTCCACCCATGCATGCAAGTGCTCTCTCTCTCTCTCTCTCGCTCTCTTGCTCTCTCTCGCTCTCTTTCTCTTTCTTGCTCTCTCGTTCTTTTGCTCTCTCGTGCTCTCTCTCTCTAAATCTCTCTCTTTCATAAATAAATGAAATATTTTTTTAAAAATTTGGCAGATACAGAAAGAGTTCTCTGTCCCCTCTTGTTTGCTTAAAATTTGTATACAAACTTCCCTTTGAGAGGTAAGTTAAATTCCTCTTTTTCCTGACTGGGCAAAGAAAACAACCCATTTCTATAATTGATTTTCCTTCAAGTCCAAACCCTTCATTCTTTGTTGTTGTTTTCATTTTTGCTTTTGTTTCTTTTTAAACAGCTTCATTGGGATATAACTCATGAATTATAATTTTTCCATTAAAAATACATGTCATAATGGTTCCAAGTATTTCCAGAATACCATTACCACTAACAATTTTAGAACCTTTCATCTTTTAAAAATCAAACTCCATTACCATTAACAGTAATTTTTTATTTCTCCTCAGTCCTATCTATCTCATTTACCCTCATTCCAACCCTAGTCAGTTATTCATGTCTCTTTATTTTGCCTACTATTAACACATTTAACATTAATTAACTAACTAAAGCTATACATTTCCTGACCAATATCTCCCAATCTTCCCTCCCCTACTCCACCATAATCATCCATGTTTCTAGGGTCACCAAGATTTTACTCTTTGCTCTCATGAGTTCAACCTTTATTTGAAAGTGAATAACAGGGAAAGGAAAGAGAGAAAGAGAACATGCATGTATGATATGAAGTGTGGGTAGAAGTCAGAGGACAACTGTTTGAAGTCAGTTCTTTCTTTTACCATATGGACTTTCAGAGATTGAACTCTAGTCTCTGGTCAGCCGATTTATGAGCAGGTGCCTGACCTGCTGAGACATCTCTCTATCCCTAAATCCAACCTTTTTTGTTTGTTTGTTTGTTTGTTTGTTTGTTTGTTACACACATTTTCATTCTTTTTTCTTAATTTTTAATTTTTCTACTTTTACATTTTATATTGAGTACTCATCCCTGCTTCCCTTCATCCTCCCTCCCTCCCATCCTCTCCCTTTCCTTCGTCATTCCTCCCTCTCCCTCCCACCCTCCTGCCTGTTGCTTCTATGGACCCCAGAGTTCACTCTGGCTTGTCTACTCTTATGGAGGTTCAAGCCTCTGTGACATATCAAGTTGCCTCTCTTTGGGCCACCCCACTGATAAGGGCATTTCTCTTCACTCATCCAACTTTAGGCCCCAAGTTTGCAACTATCTCTCTTAAGTTTCTCAATAGTTTATGGGGTCATGTTAGTATGTTAGTCATTATGCAGGTCTGGGAAAGACGAGATTCACTGTAGTGAGTTCCTACATACAGCAATCTTGCCTTAAGTAGAATATCTTGACCAACCACGAACCTTTTCATCTTTAGGTTCTTACAATCTCACTGCCCCCTCTTCTACAAGGTTCCCAAAGCCATCTCCTCTGCTATAATGTTTTCCCACCTTAAGGTTATAATTTCCTCCTTATCTCTCTTGAACTAAGCCTCTAAGAGTTTCTTCCCTTTTCTCTCATTTTCAATAAGATCCCTACTGTACCTCTCACTGTGTTCTGGTTTCAATCTTTGGCTCAAGAACATAAGAATCCCAAGGCAGAGAACCCCTCCAACACTATGATCATAAAAATTTAATATGTGTAAGAATTTCATGCCTTTCTCTGGTTAATCTGCCAGTTAGACTTGCAGGTCCTATTACTTAATCTAAGAGGCAAAGGAAAAGGCTTTTCTTTTCAATAACAGAAAGCTGTATTTTGTTAGTTCTTTGGTCCTCTGAAAGTCAAATTTGGCAGTTAGAAGCTTCTTGGAGGTAAGCAATATGGTTCTTTAGCCCCAAAGAGAGTCTCTAGATCATGAGCAAGATGGCGTTCTGGAAGGTGACACAGTTTCAACTCCTGGCCTGAGGCTACTGGCTCTAGGCCCAGCACCATTGAGCCAGTCCAACCTGCCCTTTGATGAGTCTCTGGAGGGACAGTGAGGAACAGGGGTGTGTGGAGGCACTTAGCCTTCCTTAGCGGGACTTAATTGTGTCACAATGCTCCCAATATCCTCAGGCCAAACACCCACATTCAGCAGCACCCCAATGCATCAACATCACCATCTGCCTAATCACCTTAGCCCCTACCTATATCTCTTTCCACCTATATGTAGTACCTGTAATATTTCAGAAGACGTGGACTCTCTTTTTGGTTTCAATAACTAGAACTAGACATTTCTATTAGGGCAGCGATGGTTCAATCCTAGAGACTTTAAATATATATCTATACTGATTAAGCAAAACTCTGTGTGGAGTTTGGACTCGCACATTTTCAAAGGCACCAAATGATCTCAATGATAATCAAGGTAGAAACACCATGTGTCTACATTCACGTATTACTCAACATGTTTGATCATGAAAACTACCAAATGCACATTTTAGAAATATATAACAGGTGAGTTTCTCTGGCTATGTCTGCTTCATCAGGATGGAGACATTACAATTTTACCTATAAGGAGATCCCAAATGATTCTTATAGGTAGGTGGGGAAGTTCTGCTCAATCATGTGAGTGTGGCCCCAGAAATAGAGATAACACAGCCTATTTCCCCACCAGTCTTCACAAAGCCGAGTTCTCACACTTGTGTCACTTGACAGTCACTCAGCAAGTATGTGTTCAATGAGTGACTGGTTGCTTCAAAAATGAAGACAATGATAGAATTTTCTGAGTCACTGGAAATGAGTTTCTAATAATAGATCAGTTCAGACCCTAAGGAAAAATGTACTTGCTATCTATTGCCCATCACTTGTGTTCTAGTCACCAGAGTTACTTTGCATACATAATCTCATTTAATGACAGCTGTGAGGGTAAACATTATCATTCCGAAGTCACAGGTAAGAAAAACTGACACTCAGAGGTCTCCCAATCACACTACTCGGTTTTCATTTGCATCTTGACTCCGTCACCTGTTTGCTCATAACTGGCAAAAGACTTGAGCTTTTGTGCTTTAACTTCCGTATCTACAGATGGATTTATGACTCCTTCCTCATACTGCCATTGTGAGGACCTGTGTCAAACCAACGGTAACTATCATTATTAAGAAACTTCTTGACATCACACATACAAGTAAGGATATCAAAGTCTGGATTAGAGCCCAGGACTTTGTATTTTCAAGTCTATGGTGTATAGAAGCTCCACTGCACTCTGGGGGAGACTCTTTACAGAGGAGGCATAGCTGCACAGATAAGAGAAAGGACAAATGGCTTTGCAAACCATATTCATCTCACATGGAGCTGTATGTACTCAGTAGAAAAATTTTAGCCACCTCTTTGTTCCTTTGCCCTCAACAGGCAATAAATGACTTGAGGGAGAGCACATCAGCCTGAACAGCTTCCCATGCCAGCATTCTGTGGAGTCTCTGCATCTTTCTATCATCCATACTCAGAGAATCTCCATCTCTAATCAGTACAGATGTGTGAGCAAGTCAGGACCCAGTCAATGTGTCTCCCAAGAGCAATTCTCCCCTCCCCCAAGGAATCTTCCAGCAGTACTGAGAAGCAATGTAGACAGATTTTAGGGAGTTGAGTCTCATTTTGATGAACTGTTGGAAAGTTAATGATTTTTCTGCCTCAGTTTCCTTAAGAAGGACATGCTCAGGCCATGGTATGATTATTAACAATTGTAATCTCCTCCTGAGACCCAAGTCTTGTAAATCAAGGCACAATTTAATCATTATTCTCAATAACTTGAGATAACTCTGGCAAATAAGTGAATCAATAAGCTCAATAAAATTAAAACAAATAAATAAGAGGAGCTAAATCAATCACAGAGGCCAAGAAGATTTGTCCTGCCAGGCTTCAGGGAGGAAGAGGAGAGGGAAGGATGGAGAAGATAGATAATGTCAATGGGAAGTACTTGAAGCATTGTTTTATTTGTTCTCTCTACCAATCTTATGAAGGGGAATTTAAAGTTCTCTTTCTTAAAGACCAAGACACTAAGGTGCAGAAAAGTTAGATAACTTGCTCAAGATCATCCAACCAAGAAGGAAAAGTGAAACTTGAATTTTTACCCAACTCATCAGGAATGGAAGTAAAAAAGGGCACAACAAGGTAGGTCAGTCCCTAGTGAGACTTGGAAGTGTAAAAGGAATTAGGAATCCCAGATTTGGGTCAAAATCTTCTGAGAAACAATACATGGAATCCAAAGAGAGTTTGTCTTCCACCTGTCCAGACCGAGGGATTGTATAGGAACTCACTCACAGGCATTGAGCTCATTCATGTCTTCTTCACACTTCTGCCCTCAGGATTGTAAACCCAGATTCTCCGGCCTATTGGACCAAAATATAAAGGAGAATCTTAGCCCGCTGAGGTGGTGTTTCTTCTTTCTTTCCCTGTTCTTTATAGATGAGGAACTTGTGTATTATGAAGACATCAAAAGTAGTTTTCACAGTCTGAATGTAGCAGCCAACACAGATGTCTCCCTTGGTCATCTTCACCAGAGGACAGACAAAGGCTGCATTCTCTTAAGCCTCTGTGTTTCTCAGTGTTAATGTGCTGTAAATTGTACAGCTGTCAAGAAGGGGACTCAAGCTGGAATTGAACTTGACCTTCTTTATAAAGTCTGGACCGTGGGGAAGTCGAGAAAGGGAGTAACCTAAACTGTAGGTTTGAGGACATCTTTCTACCTAGCTTGATAAATGAAAGGTGAACCAAATACATTGCTCTGCGTCAGTAGGCAATCCAGATGTGGGATGAAGACAGCCAGATTTCACCTGGGGGGAATAGCACCCTCCTGGCACCAGTGGAGGCTCTTAGGTAGGACTGGAGATCCCGAACAGTGTTCTTACCATTAGCTGCCAGCTTTCTTTTCCTGAGGCTTCACTCAAAGTTAACCTGGCCCTAGTGGCAAAGAAACAGACTATCCAAAGGTAGAAAAGCTATAGAACAGGTTTCAGATCTATACACAGGAAGACAATGTCCTGTTTTAAGGAAAACTCTGGATGCTGGAGTCATCACTGTCTTGAGGTGAAGGAAACAAAGGCCAAGGCAGACAGAGGCGTCCAGCAGGGAAGGTACCCAGTGAAAGGTTCTTTTTGTCCATTGAAAGGGAGAGCATGGCAGTTTCTCAGTTGTGTGGCACCAAGGGACAGAGGAACAGAACATAGGCTCTTCTGGGGCTGAGAACCCTGCAGGAAACAGGCATGAGTTTTGCCCAGGCCTCCTGCTGCTGTGGGTGTCTAACAAGGGAATCTGGGAAGAGACTGATTTGGGCTCACCTACAGCAGACTGAAGTGGGTCAAGAGACTTGTATTTCAGGTGTGGTGGTGACACTGGGTGACAGAGGAGTAGATAGTGTGGAAGCTCGCAGCAACATCACTTGCCCTTTGCTGAGTTCTGGTGTTTCTGCTCAGCTCACCCCAAAAGACCCATCATAAGGGACATCCTTCTTCCGAGGAACTTCCCAGCAGTTATTGAAGAAGTCTCCAAGGCTATATTTAGAAACAATATCATTTCCTCCCACTTTCCAATTCTCCCTTATTCATTCATGCATTCATCCTACAATTGCCAGTCACCTACCAGATACTGTATACCAGGCTATTGGGACACAGTAGTAGGATGATCTTGACACAAGTTCATAAGAGGTGATCCAGCTGTGGAGCCAGCGGGCACTCTAAAAACATTCAGGTATGTGTTTTTAGAGGCGAGGAAAGTGTGGGATGAAGAAGAACCAACCACACATAAGTTTTAAGGTAATTTGGATTTTCCAGAGGTCACGCCCATTAACAAACAGATAGTGCTTGGAATGTAGTTCTGAATCTGTGACCTCAGTTTCATGTTACATTGATCAGAGGAAATTGCTGGTATTCTCATTCTTAGGAACTCAGAAAATACATGTCCTTGTGGCAGAGAGACTTCTCAGAATATGATTACCATGGAGAGAGGGTGTAACTGGCTAAGTAAGTTCTCAGAGACATCTTGTTACCTCAAAGGTCAGAGCCCCAGGTTACTATATAGCCTTGAAACCTCCAAAGTGAAATTAACCAAACTCAAAAGTCATTTTAGCACAGTAGCTTTTTCCTTCCTCTCTAGCCCACTGGGAACCCCACTGGCAACTCCAGTAGTTATGGTACCTTCCTGCTCTCTTTTGGCTGTCTATCCTTGGGTGCTCTCAAGAGTCATATCTGCTCAAAACTAAGAGTTTTCCCATGTGATGTGTGTTTTCTCATGCAACAAATACCAATGGAGTGTCTCGTACATGCTGGTCATGTACTAAGGGTTCTCTGAGGATGAAGCCCTTTCCCCTGGCTGACAGATAAAACCTCAGAATGAGATACTGAATTATTCTCAGTCTCTGGTTTATTGGCTCTGGGAAACATTTGCCCTGCTGAACTGTATCCCTATTTTCATTTGTGCCTGTTCATGCCCCCTTCCCATGCTTTGCAATTAGAAATACCTAATGTTTATCTCCAGAGCAACTCCAAACATCAAGCAACTTTACCCCAACTTAAGAGGATTCATCTCAGACTGAAGGGCTTTCCACATAGGCGGGATCTTTCTGTATTCTCACATTGCCATTCAGAGCCGCACTAGACACTCCCAGGATAAAGGTAGCCAGGGAAGGCTCTCGGTGTTGAGGTAGAAAACAGAAAGCAGTAGGGTTAGAAGGAGGAAAGGACCACAGCCAGCCGGCTGGATGGAGTGGAGGGAAAAGGTTACCCTAAAAGAGGGATTAGTATTAGTAGTTGAAAATTTCAGAAACGGGAGAGAGGCAGGTTGGTGAAAGCAAGTTTTCCCAGATTGGCAACTAGCTAGAGAGGCGTGGGACTTAGGGTGATAAGTGAATAATTCTGAATGTGCATAGTTCCGTGAAGTTGGGAGAAACGTGTAGGACATGGATGTAAGAATCTGAATCACATGGGTCTGTGAAGTTTATCATCAGTGGATTTCATATTTCCGGCATCCATCTTCACTGAAAGACAGCGAGTACCCACTCAACTTCTCCTCTCCCTTCCCTTCACATGTTCCAGTGCCCACAGTATTCTGCCCCCACCAAACACAAAGAGGAGCAATCATCTCGATGAGAAAGACAGTAGGTGGCATAGTCACCAGAGAACTCAGATCTCCTTCAGGGCAGCTGTCCAACACAAACTGTCCAACACAAACATGACACCTGGGTCTGCGAAGGAGGGTGTCAGGGCAGAGGAACCCAGGTGACATCATTGTCAGACGGTGCCATTATATCAGCTGGGCGGTTTCCATCACAAAAGCTGAGTCAGAAGGTGATGGAAGGAAGTAGAGTGAGTCAAGGATGACTGACAAGAAATGAAAACAGAACGGCTGGGACAAGTCTATTTCCTGAAGATGTTCATCTTATAAAAGCCGACTGGTCTTTGCCTTCACACAAACCCAAGCTACAGACAGCCTGCTCTTCTCTGATCTCTAGGTAAGTCTGATTGCATCTTTTTCTCTAATTTGAATTTTCAATTAGGTTTCATTATGGGAAACTAGACAATGTCAATGTGTCTAACAAGGTTGATTCAGGGTACTAACTACAATTAGAAAACAGTGGAATGACTTGGTTTAAAGTTCAGCAGCATTCTACTGTGACGGGAACTTAAGAGTCCAGTCAGCCATCTAGATGGACTACCATGGAGCTGGTGGTCCTACAAGGGAATGATCTATTCAGATGTCCTCAGGTAGATCACAGCAGGGCAAAGGTTGAGGTTTGAGTTCAGAGAGGATCAATCAACAACACTGAAATTCCCTCTGGTACAAAAAAAAAAAAACCTTATCATATAAATTGAATTTCTTAAGTGAGACTACTGAGCATTTATCGTATTTGGGGCAGTATGTTTGGCATTTAGACACATCAGACCAATGTGGAACTTACCAAGCTTACAACCTAGTGGAGAGCATGATACATGTCCAAGAGAGAGTAGCAGCGTTGATTCGAGAAGCAGGAGCAGGGAAGACTGTGTGGCTGAGGAGCATTGCTCAGACAGCCTCTGAGTTGGGGCATGTCATGTGAGCTATAATGGAGGCATATTTGACAAGCAGAGATGGCAAGGGAAATATTGTGAAACACTGTGTGACCAGAGAGCTGAAGTGAAACCATATTGCCCCGAATTAATATAGAGCTGTCCTGAAAGTCTCACAGTAATCTGTGTGGACAAAGGAGCGGATGCACTGCAGCTATGCACGAGGCCACTTTTCAGTGTCCTGATGAGGACAATGTCCTGAGAGGCTTACATGCCTCTCAGAAGAAACTTTGTTCTGATCATTTCTTTTTTATTAATATTGTGGCTGGCAAAAAGAAATGGATTACATTATGACGTTTTCATACATATATCAACATACTTTGTTTTCATTCACACCTTCCTTGTGGCATTTTCAATAACAAAAATGGTAGGACGGAGGAAAAAAGGAAGCCAAGGAAAGATCCCACTGAACAGACCAGCACCAATTGCCTTTCAAATTATCCTCTTGAGAAAACTCAGGAAAAAAAAAAAGGTTATTTGATTTTCAAATGCCAAGTCAGAATGGGAAGAGAAGCTGTGTCTTCTAAAAGGTCCTGAAATGAAGTGTACTTGACACTAAACTTACCTTCTTCTCTTTAATTGAATCACTAAGTCAGTTTTTCTGTCTCTAGGACCAAATCACTTAAAGCATGAGCTCCCACCAGCAGAAGCAGCCCTGCACTGCACCCCCTCAACTCCAGCAGCAGCAGGTGAAACAGCCTTGCCAGCCTCCACCCCAGGAGCCATGCGCCCCCAAAACCAAGGAGCCCTGTGGCACCAAGGTTCCTGAGCCCTGCAACCCCAAGGCTCCTGAGCCCTGTCACCCCAAGGTTCCTGAACCCTGTCAACCCAAGGCTCCTGAGCCCTGCAACCCCAAGGCTCCTGAGCCCTGCCACCCCAAGGCGCCTGAGCCCTGCCACCCCAAGGCACCTGAGCCTTGCCACCCCAAGGCGCCTGAGCCCTGCCACCCCAAGGCGCCTGAGCCCTGCCACCCTGTTGTGCCTGAACCCTGCCCCTCGACCATCACTCCAGAACCAGCTCAGCAGAAGACAAAGCAGAAGTAATGTCATCCTCAGCCCTGACCTGGAGGAGCTGATCACCTGGTGCTGAATCTCCTCCCCATTCTGCTTATGAGTCCCATGGGCCTGTTGACCTTGTAATTAACGTGCTGTGAGCCTCTGTGATAACTGTTCCCTGTTCATATCCTCTAAAGAGATGGCTTCACAACTTACCCTGGAGGGCTTCTGAGCCTCCAAATGGCTAGTCTTCGCATTGCTTAGAGTTCATCTGAAGAGAGGTTTGGGGAGGCAATCAAGTGGATTTTTCTTGTCCTTAAACATTAAATCATCTTAATTTCATACTTGGCTCTGTGTGTGTGTTTCCCTTCCCCCAGTGTGTGTGTGTGTGTGTGTGTGTGTGTGTGTGTGTGTGTGACTTAAATTTGACAGTCATAGCTTTCTTAATATGGATCAGATACTAGGAACTACCACAGGTTTGTGATTAAAGTTGCCTGATTCTGGCAGTGTGTGTGTGTGTGTGTGTGTGTGTGTATTGTACACACACATCATTCTGGCAAGAGAGTATGCCAGGACTTCCAGAGTCTGTTGGTTTAGTCATTACAGCTAGAGTGGGGATTTCTTCTTTCACCCAGACAAGTGATCCAAGGTGAATTCAAGAGTGCATCCAAAGGTACATAATGCCTGCTTCCAACTCTCTACCTCAAGCCCTTGCTCCCAAACTCTCCTTATTATGTTTGGTTGTTTTCTTTTAACCATTCCAAAGAAATAGTGTTTTCATTCTTCATTTATATTCCCTTCCTGAAACTCCCATTAATTATATCAAACATTGAAAGATATTCACATCTTCTGACACATATCTACCCTCCTCTGGGGTAGAATCCTTTACACAAACATGGATACTCACATTTCCACACATTTTGGAAACCCAAACCACATGACACATATGTGTACACTCTAGCTTTATCATCTTCTTTCATTGGATGGCAATTATAAAGACATCTGAGATCATGGCTAGAGGAAGAATAACTCTATAGTGCCTGACCTAAGAGTGTCCAGAAAGATGTGGTCTTCTGCCCTTCCCATACAAACATGCATCACACAATTTATCCAGAACATTCTGCTCTGCACACAATCACTTGCACACACTCTGCATTCTACTAGAAAGCATTTGTTGATGTATGTAAAGCACTTACTCATTAGGGTGAATATCTCAACACTACATGTAGTATAAAAATAAATGTGAGAAAGAAACATACATTCTCAGCAAAGAATATTCAGCCATTTTATGTCTAAGTATTGGAATTACTATGATCAGACAACAATAATATTTAGTCGTATGAAAAATAATTGAACAATATCAAGATTATGTCAAATCTGTGATATGTGGCATACATAATCACATCTTTGTATCAAAAAATATTATCAGACAATAAATACAGGAAAATATAAAACAAGTATTTTGGGCCTGTTGAATAAAATTGTTTTTCTTTTTATTCTTCATATGGCTCTATATTTGAAGCATCAACTATCCCATAAACTGAAGTTGCATTTATATGTTACTTTAACCACTTCATTTCTTAGATTAAAGCAGTTCAAGATTTTGATGTTAGAGGAAAAATTTTTTCTAGAACCTTCCTAAAGACCTGAATCAGTTTCCAGAACAGCAACCCAAAAGTGAAAGAACAGAAGTGTTAAATCTGTGAATTGTGTGTGTGTGTGTGTGTGTGTGTGTGTGTGTGTGTGTGCAAGTATGACTATGTGTGTCTGTGATGATACATAAGTCGATGCTGTTTAACTCTTGTGTGGGAAAATATCCAATAATAATACACTCACAAAGACCCTAGTCTTACTCTCTGACTTTGACATTGTGACCTCAAAGTTACAGGGCACTGAGCAGGAACAGAGCTCTACCATTGCCCAACCCTGAGCTCCTCCTATGCCCTCAAGCCCTTTCCCACACAGTAAGCAGAATGTCATGCAAGCACTCAACAGTAGAGGCAGGTATTTCTTCTTTATGAGTGTTCTACAAGCTCATGATGTAGTTGCTAACCTCACATTGTACAAAGAAATGCACCTGCTTCTCATGTCTCTGTGTTGATTACTCACATTCTACAAATCTCCATGAGGAAAAGAATAAGCAATATCCAGTTGAAATGCCAATAGCTCTATAAAAGATCTCTCACTAGGCTCCCACCTGTATCCTTCCAAGGACTGGCTCAGGGGACTGTTGCCTAAATACTCCCTCATTAAGCTTCTTTCATTTCTACAGCATCTATTTGATTCTTTGACATATTTCCCTTATTGGTCTGTTTCTTTCCTGCATTATGTTCAATACCCACCCACCATAGCTAGTTATTCCACATACTTCCCAAGAAATAACTGGCCAGTCTAGACCTTGGAGCTCTTCATAGACCTCCTCTGGTCCCTGGCCCATAAACAAGCACAGCTCCCAGTTCCCACTTCACACATTTAATATAGATTCACAGTTGTTTCTCATAAGGTAGGAATTTTTTTCTTCCAAGGCTCTTCTGTGAACCTTGGGCTTGGTCTGCTGCCACCAAGTGGACTCCGTGTTGTCTGCCCTGCACTCTTTAAATTCGATCTCTCCTGTGCTGTGAATGCCTCCAGTCTCATCGAGCTTCACCTTTCCCCAACCTCAGTGTCTTCCCTGCACATCTAAAGCAGCAGAGCTTATGCCTGGAAACCACTTATTCTTTTTTTGCAGGACCTGCAGTCCTCTTGAAGATACGGCTGGAATGTCTGGAAGAGTAACAGCTTTGATGTCAGCATTATTTCTCTTTGATCCAGTTGAAAAGTCACAGAGAGAGGATGATATGAAGTTAAACATTACTTATTGCAAAGGTGGAAATAGTAAGTGATTTAGATAAAGGAAAAAAGTAGGAAAGAGAAAATAAAGGAAAAAGATTAACTGTAAGAAAGAAAAAACAAAGAAGAAGAATGTTATAGAGGGGAAGAGAAAAAAGCAAGGTTGGAGAAAAAAAACAAACTTGAAAAAAAAAACTATTTCCTAACAATAAAAAGGCTTGGGAACGAAATTACATAAATGTAAGAAGGGGGACAAAAATTCAAAACACAAGAATTTGAAAAAGAGTAAGATGATGTCAAAGTAGTACTAAAAGTATAGAAAGGGGATAACGGAGCAAGATGGAAAAGAAGGAAAAGAGTGGCAAATTACAAAGAGTTGCACGGCAAAAGAAAAGGGTACAAAACATAAAGATTTAAAATATATATACAGGCCACCATCAAAGACTGCAAGTAAGCAATGAGATATCTGGTTAAGTTCACAGACTTTTCGTTCCTGATTATTTACAACTGAGGGGGTGTGATCTCACCATAAGGGGAGGGCATATAGTCTGGCAGATAAAAAGTAACCATTTTGCAAATGGGTGATTGACCCCTCCCTCCCTCACCATGGTTTCCTACTTTTATTACATCTACCTTTGAATATACTCTTATAACAAGACTCTAGTTTAACAGCTTTTTATCTCTGTCCAGGGGATGACATCCAATACCCATCAGGATGGAGTAAAGGGCATTGCAGGAGCAGCAAAACTGCAAAAGAAAATCAACAAACCATAATCCAGAACTTCAGAGATTCTATATCAACCACCTAGAACTAGGCCAGCTTAATCTCTCCCCATCCTGAAGCTCAGGGAAATTTGCGGAAGAGGGGGCAGTAAGAGTGTAAGAGCACAAGGATGGGAGGAGCAATGATATGCAAGATACTCCACACAAGTTAGGGCCGAACCAATCATAATTGGACATTGCATGCCCTGCGCAATGTCCAACACACTATTGACCCCACAAAGTCTAACATTTGCTAAAGGCACCAAGATCCTTGGAGGCAAGGGATTGACAGCCAAAATAGTGTTCCTATGCTTAAGGGTTACAAAGGAAAGGGTTCAGGGAAATGCCGCTGGGTCCTTGTATGTCATCGAAGAAGAGAACCCAGAGGAGAGTTTGGCATGCACATTAAAGGATTCTCTGGGGATTGGGGGAGGGGAGGCACTGGGGGATGGGGATGAAGGAGTGAGGGGAGGGTGAGCAGAGGGGTCGGGGGGGGGGAGGAGGAGGGAGGGAGGGAACCGGTGTACCTATTAAGTTTGTATGAGCGGAGATAATAAAAAATGTTAAAAAATTTAAAAAAAAAGAAATTCTTTTTCCATGCCCATGGTTTTAGTCATTTCACAGTACCTCAAACATTTTGAAACCTCTGCTCATCTCTTCTTATTAATTTATGTTTGGCCTTATTGAAATATTCCAACTCCTCCATCTTATCTTCAAGCTCAGATAATCCATCCTCTTTTTGATGTATTTTATTGGTAATTATTTTTACAAATATATTAATTCAGTTTTCTGTGTGTCTCAGTTTTTTTCTTATTGTGATACTCTGACAAAACAACTTTAGGGAGAAAGGATTTATTCTGTTTGAAATTTTATCATATGCTCCATCACAGTGGAAATGCCAAAGGGCACAAGAATAAAGCAGCTGGACACATTGTGTCACAGTCAGAGAGCTGCTACTCAGTCTGCTGTCCATGTTTTATAGAGCCTAGTGTCCCCTGTGCAGAGGACTGGCCCACCAACAATTATGATGAGTCTTCCACATAATTAATGTAGTCAAGAAAGTCCCTTATAGATATTCTCAGAGGCTAACTTTAATCATAATAACTTGTCGCAGGTGTCCAGTTGACAATTATCACTGACCATCGTACTGTGATTTTCATTTCCAATATCTCATTTTGGTTTTTCTTCAGTATTTCTCCTTTAACATTTATTTTTGGTCTATATGTTTTACTGTGTGTATGCATGTATAGTGTATTTTTGTGTGTTTGCATGTGTATGTATGGATGTACACGCATATGCAAGTACATGCAGATAGAGGCTAGAGACCAATATTGGGCATCTTTATCTATCTCTCTTCACCTTATTTTTAGAGACAGAATCTCACACTGAACACAGAATTTGCTGATTAGCTAGACTGTCTGGAAAGCAAGCCTAGGAGATTCACTTTGCCTCCTTTCCCAGTACTATGATGTTATGGTTAGAGTCAATTGTCAACTTTACAGTGTTGCAGGCTGTTTGGGGCACAGTTGTGAAGAATCATTGGTTGGCCCCTGAATAGTCTACAGGTACTTGCTTAATTAATGTGGGAAACCCAGTCCATAGTGGGCGGTACTTTCCAGTGGTGGACCAGATAAAAGGAATGCAATGAAGAAGGACTTGCTCTTCTCTTATTCTGTGTCCACTTGCTGTTGAGTCTACTTTTTGAGCATTTGTTGCCTTCTTCAGTCATCATTGTCTTCTTTGTTGCTGCTGCTGCTACTGCCTCCATTTTTGGCTGATTCAGAGCTCGTTCCTTTCCACTTTGCCACTGTTCTCACTTCTTTAGAGTCTGGTCTCCTGAGCCTTGCCACTCTTCACCGTTTATCGCTGACATCAGAGCCCAGCTGTTCTTCACTGCCGTCGGGGTCTAGTATCTTCAACGCTCCAGCGAGATAGAGGCTTGAGATCTTCTCTGGATCCTTCAGTTTTGTGAAACATTCTGGTTAAGAATGAAACAGCTTTGAGTGGCTACTTTGAAGGACACTACTTTTAGCTGTGAGTTCATTTAATAACATTATATATAATATATATAATTGATATCTTACCAATCTATTGATTCTATTCTCCCAAAACACCCTAACTAAAACATATAGTTACAAGCGCACAGCACCACAAAAGCTCAGGATATAGAAATCCTGCAAATCTGGCCAGTTATTTTCTTCAGGAAAGAAAACTCGGAAAGAGAAATAAATAAAAATAGATTTAGGATGCAGGTATAGAGTATGAAAGCAATCTAGCCTGTCAGTGATGTTCTGTTAATGGCTCAGCATACAAGCCTATGTCACCAGCTATGAGTTTCCAGACAGTGCAACTTGCAGATCCCAGGTTGCTGTGCACCAACTCAGTAGGAATCTTTTTAAAATAGCACCTACTTCTTCCATCTCAGAGGCTGCTGATATATCCTTGCTTGGGATTGCCTGTCCTGCTCACAGATTAGATGCCTCAGTCTCAGACTCACTGCAGTGCTCTGCTGTTGGATTCACCTGCCTTCTCTCCCCACAATGTGTGCTACGCCTCTGGATCTCCACACCACTGGGTCCCATGAAGCCATATCCCACTCACACTTCTCTGTTCTTCAGTTCAAGTGTTCATTTGGTGCCATATGGCCCACTTTATACTATGCGCTCTTGGAATGTATCCACTCCCCTCACTGTGGAGTGGTGTCACTATAGCTATTTATGGCTTTGCTGGATTTTACTATTTGCTTGTTGGGCTATGATCAATCCATAACACTTGGCTGTCACAATTTTTTCCTACAGTTCCTGCCCTCTGAGAAAAACAAATCTTGCCAGCTTCATTTTACTTTGCCACTGTTATTGTCCAGTGTGCCCATGGAATTCTTGGCCTCCTTCCTCATTCTGGTGTCTCCCTCGCACCCAGATATTGATCTTTGTCTTTCTCTTTCACATCTCAAGTGAAATATGTATGTCACAACATACCCAAACCTGGATTCTCATAATCAAAGCTTAAGACAAAGTCTTATGAACAACTAGTCTCTTTAGGAACATAATCACAGAAAGAAAGAATATAGGGTAAAGGTGGTATTTAACCAAGCCAAAGACAATCAGTCCTCACAGAGAATGCTGCCAAGTAGTCAGTCTCCAAGCTCAACGGGCATGATTCTTATGATCTTCTGAAAGAGCACAAAAAAAATGTGTTTATAGGAAGACCATTCCTGGGAATGAAAGAGGGAGGCATGATTTACTATCTCATCCTCCACAGGCAAATTGTAGGTATAACAGTTACTCTTTATTATTGCTATTAGAGAGCACCCAAAGTCAAACAACTTATGGGAGAAAGGGAGATTTATTCACATTAGCGTTCCAGAGGGAATATACATGGTGGAGAAGGCATGGCTGGCTGGCTGAAACTGGAAGGAGGCAGGCTAAGTCACAGCAGACCTCCACATGGCTGGAGCATTCTTGGAGCGTGTCTCTCTTTCCTATATTCTGTGGTCCCTTTTATATGGTCCATTACTGGGAGGTTCCTATGAGATCTATGGAGGTTTTGATGGGATCTGGGGCTGTATAATTTCTTCAGATGGTCTCAACTGATCTTTCTAGGTGTAGTGTCAACTGATTTTAGTTAATACCAGGTGTGTCAAGTTGACACCGAGGATTAACTATCACAGTGGCCATAAGAGTATTAAAGAGACTTCAACTTTTCATCCCAATGAATGCATTACAGAGTCTTACAGTCAGATCACACTGCGACATCAGGTAACCTGGGTAAAGAAAACAAAAGCAGAACCTTGAGCAATGGACTTGATGGGATGGTCCACCCAGCAAAGAAGGTAGAAGGACAAGACTGAAGAGAGTTGGAGAGGGCTCAAGTACTAGTGGGTACCAGTCACGAACAAGTCCCAAAACATCTCTTCATCTTCAGCTGAGAAGAGGAGAAGGACAGTGGAGAAACGCAAAGTACTTAGGAACATGGGATGTCGTAGTTAGACACTGGTGTCAAATTGGCAAGTGAAGGCTCAAAGTTCTAGACACAGTTGTGAGAAATTAATAGCTGAATTAAGCCCTAAGTAACTTTGCAGGAGATTATCTGATTGATGGAAAGACCGACCCATTATGGGTGTAACTAGTCCCTGGATAGGTGTGTAAGATGGAGGGAACTGAGTAAGGAAATTGGCAACCTTTGACATACTTGGCCAGAAATACGGTTCTGGCAAACAGGAATTGTCCCCCATGTGGATATGGTGTGGCACTAGGTGTTGTTCGTGCACTCTCTTACCAAACAGACAATTTTAAGCCATAATAAAACCCCTTGTTATCTGAAAACAGCAACAAACCATAATTCAGAGTACCAAAGGTCCTAAATTATTCACCTGGACCCAGACCAGCCAAATCTCTCCCCATCCTAAAGCTCAGGAAACCTTGAGGAAGAGGGAGCAGGCAAGATTGTAAGAGCCTAAAGATGGGGAGGACTAACAATATGCAAGATACTCCACACAAGTTAGGGCTGCAACAGCTAGAACTGGACTTTCCCTGACCTGCAAAATGGCTGACATGTCAACAACGCACCAAAGTCTAACATAGATCACAGAGGAGAAGGCTCCAGGCAATAGGTTCCTTAGAGGCAAGGGATTAACAGTCACAATAGAGTTCCCATACTAACGAGGAGCCCAAGCAAAGGCTCAGGACTATGCCACTGAGTCCTTGCCCCTCACTAGGGTGGAGGACTCAGAGGAAGGTTTGGCATTCACACAAAAGGATGTTCCAGCGGATGAGACGGAGGAAGGAGGAGACACTGGGAGAGAGGAGGGAGGAATGGAGGTGAAAGAAAGGGGGAAGAGGGAAAATGCAAAGGGGGGTCACTGGGGAAGGGTGGAGGGGGGCCGAGGACGGGGTACCTATTGAGCTTGTATGATTAGGAAAAAAATAAAATGTGGGGGAAAAAAAGAAAACATACACACACACACATACACACACACACAAAAAAAAACTTGCTATCATCAATAATGCAGAGTAACTGCAACACAGACAAATCTTCAGTGTCAATCAGGTTTACCTTCTCTGAAACTGAGGCCAAGTGCTTCAGCAGAAGAATGACTCCCAATGAAGCATGGAGCTTTTCACATGAGCAGAAAGTGCCTCAACCACTCACTGTGCCTGACCAAACAAGAAGGTTAACAGAATTAGGGTAAAATCAGAAGACCAAGATGTTGGACGCAGAAAGACTTTTGTTGGAGCGAGCGAGGCTTTATGCAGGGATGGTTGGGAGGGAGTTCACCAAGGGAGGAAATGAGAAAGGAAGTTCTTCCAGCGCCCAGATCTAGAATCAATGGGGATTGTGAGAAAGATTTGCTTCCCAAGCTGAGAATCAGGTCAGTGGGGTCAGTGAGGAACTCAGCAAACCTGAAGTGTGGCTGAGGACAAAGACACAAGAGAAAAGAGCCCAGTGGGACAGCAGGTCTGGCCAGAGCTTCCAGTGACTAGGTTCCTGGTGATTTAATGAGGAAGGATCCTGGACTTAACTCCAAAGGAGAGCTAATGTGATGGCAGAAACTGAAGCATAGGTGTGGTGTGACCCTGACACCACCTCAGAGGGAAACAATTGATCACATACTAGCAGAGAGAAGGGCGATGCCTGAGGAGGCAGTGGAAGCAAGTGCTCTCTGCACCCCCTTCTCAGCTCACACCATGAGTGACTCATGTTCAAAAGTGGTCCTATGATTCCGACAGATTTGAAATCATGTTTCCCTTCCCTCCCTTCCATCTTTCTTCTCTCCCTTCTTCCCTCCTTTCTTTCTTTCCTTCCTTCCTCCTTTTTCTATTTCTCTTCCTTTTCCTTTTTCTCCTCCTTTACCTCTTCCCCTACTCCTTTCTCTTTCTTCATCTTCCCTCCCTCTTCTTTCCTGTTCTCTCTCTTTCTCTCTCTCCTCCAATTCTTACTGATTTTCATTTATCTGCATCTATTTTGAAAAATACTTCCTACTAGAGAGGTACTTGTTATAACCAGTGAGTACATAAAGATAAAGAGTAACTACTGGATTTGAGGAAACAGATGAAAGATGCGGAGGATGGCAGCTACATTTGGGTGTCAGGAACAGTGTAGGTGACATGGAATCAGAACAGTGGGAAGGGAGGAGTTGTCCACACACCTGAGTTTTAAGGTTATTTGGATTTTCTTAAGGTCATGCTAATAAGAGAATGTGCATTGAGGTAAACTTATGTCAAAGGTATGCTTACTTATTAACATCTTAATTCATGTTTTGCTTTTATTGAGAATTTATAACATACAAAGTATGATGTTGGCAATTTGGATATTAGTAATCTTACAGTTATACTATATGATCAGAGAAAATAACAGAAGCTCAGGCCACCTGAGTAAACAATATTAGAGGCCTTTAGGACTGTGCATCATGTCAGAAAGGTCAAGTCAATCCAGGCTGTTGAATCCAAAGACATCTCCTGTCCATGGACAGCATAGCTTCTTGGGGTTTCCTCTAAAATGAAGACAAGTCGTTTTCAAGACTGGCATTTTGCCCTTTAATTTCCTAGGCCTAGAACCTCTAAACAGTTGGAAATCAGATAATTCATTAGTTCTGCTCACCCCATAACCTCTGGAGGAATGAGAAATGTCAGTGTTGACCCCACATTTACTTAAAATATTAAGAGACTCAATAGGATTAACCTGAGTTACAGATTATGGTGCTGGACAGGAAGCATGACTTTCTGGTCCCAGAAACCAAAGAACTTCCTCCTGCCTTAACCCATTGTCCCCTAAGAAGCCCATTATCCACAGCAACCACACCACAGTGATTAGACAATGCGGATGGACACAGGTGACATCACTGTCAGGTAATATCATAACAAAAAAATGTTAAGCCTTAGACTTTCATCACAAAACCAGGAATATAGTCAGACCTGTCAAACTGAAAACCCTACTTCCTCTAAACGAGACTGATGTTCTGTATAAAATGCTAGTAGGCAGAGATTCCACACCAGACCCGAGAGACCAGCGAGCTCTAACTGTGTCACACACCAGGTGAGTCTCTCCACTTGGAAATTCTTTATATTCTCCCATCAATACTTCATACAGATGGGATCCTCTTTGTCTTTCAGTGGCTGTACCTCTTTTAATAAAATAATTTGTTTAGTGTGGTTATAAATTTATAATCAAAAGACAGCTGTGGAACTTTGGGTTATAAAACAGGAGCAGTTCTAAGATTTGTTAAGCTAATGGAAAGACCAATTTATGTCACAGGTATGTTTAGTAGCATCTTAATTCATGTTGTGTTTTTATTGAGAACTCATAATATAAAAAAATGAAGTAAACAATGTAAATGTTTAAGACATTTATTTTCCTTTATTCCATAAATATATGAACTGATCAGAAAGCATACATATGCATGATTTGTTAACAGACAGTTAGAAAAATGGTTAGCAGAGAAAGAAGAGCCAGATAGTATGCTAGGGCAAAAGAAGGAGCCCAGCACAAGTTCTGGAGAGGAAATCGACAGGTAGGCATCTCTGCCAAAAAAGTTGTCTACATGAACCTTCTTGAAAAATAATGGTGAGCTGTCTGTGTGAACAGGGATTCAGGAGCACCAGAAGAGCTCAAGGGAAGGTTCACATAGCTTTTCTATGACAGTTAAGGCATGATGAGGGAAAGACATTGAATGAATAGACTTCAGACATTTTGCTTTTATAAAAAGCACATTTAAAAAAAATGTGACCTCACATCAATCATTGCCACAGCTGATATTTTGAGCTGGGTTCTGTTTTGGGGGTATGCACAAGATTTAGATGGCCTACTAGAACACAAGCAGAGAATAAAGGTTGCACTCACATGTAGCTGAGCAAATATCTTTACTTTTTGCTTTGAAAATACATAGTATGAGCTTCAGTCCAGGTTTACAGAAAGAAAGAACAGGAAGTCACTTCAGAAGGGACATGTGAGGAAAAATATTTGTGCTTAAATGAGGCTTCTGTATTTTCTTCCCAAATTACTACTTCATCTTTCCTGTACTAGGTTCAGCAGCCTTTGAAGCATGAGTTCCTACCAGCAGAAGCAGCCCTTCGTCCCACCCCCTCAACCTCAAGAGCAGCAGGTGAAGCAACCGTGCCAGCCTCCACCACAAGGACCATTTGTTACCATAACCACAGAGCCATGCCACACCAATGTTCCACAACCAGGGAACACCAAGATTCCAGTGACGTGCCATAGCAAGGTCCCTGACTCCAGTTACACCTCCACCCATGGGCCAGGTTGTACTGTAGCCCCTGGGCCATGCTCTGCTAACATCTCTGAGTCAAGCAGAGTGATGGTTTCTGGGCCATGCTCCACCAACACCTCTGAGTCTGGCTGTGCCACAGTTTTGGGGTCATGTTCTACTGGCATCGCTGAAGCAGGTTGTACCACGGTTCCTGGGCCGTGCACCACCAATGTCTCTGAGGCTGGTTATACCAAGGTCCCTGAGCTGAGCTGCACCAAGGTTCCTGAGGCAAATCCTTCAAAGGTCACTCCAGGTCTAGCCCAGCTGAAAACCAAGTAGAAATAATGCAGTCCACAGTGAGGCCCGTGAGGAGCTACCCATCATCTGCTGTATCTTTCCCTTCTGCTTCTGCATCTTCCTTATGTATAGATCTTGAATCAATATGTTGCCAACTTCAATCACACTGTCTATTTGCATCCTAAAATTATATGCCATGAAATCTTACTGTCATGAGAACAGGCTTTAGTGCCTTGACTGTTCTTCACTTCTCTGGGGTCCATTTGGAGAAAGATTCTGTATGGAAAGAAATACATGTTTCTTGCTTTGCCCAGTAAATTACTTTCAACTCAGGTCTTGGCTCTGTGTGTCATTTGCTGGATTTCTCTTCCTGTGTCTCCCTTTGTGAGTCAAGACCTGTGACTAAGAAAGGTTGGTGTGGATATCATCTCATTAGCATGTCACTGAAACCATGGGGGTGCATTTAGAGGGCATCTTTTGGTAGCCATAACTGAAACAAGGTTCTTCTTGCACCGGGCTAAATCTTGCCCTCAGTTCTGTTATTTTTTGCTCCAAACCACCATTATCCCTGGTATCTTATCTATGAGTTAATGTATACACCTCCTAATTCACAACAGTTATACTTATAGGACCTTGATAGTCTATGTTCTTTCATTCAGTTTACCTTGCAGACCTTTCAAAATATACAGACCCAAACATATTGACAATGAGAAATAATATCCATACAAACTCCATTTTTATCAGAATAACAACATTTCCCAAAGGACTATCTATGTACAGACTACCAGAAGTAAATAAAAAAAAAAACACAGATACAGAACCTCACTTTGAAAGACATGTATTTACCTTGTTCTCATACACAGGTAATTATTCTACTGCTATTACTACTATAGCACACTACACACATATATACCAAGTAGTTCCCCCAAATGATCCTCAGAAGCTACGATCTGATCAAAAATGGGGATGAGTTTTAAGTAGTGATTATAAGGAAGGGAATCATTAATTCACCTAAGCTAATAGTCTATAATTTGGAGATGAGCATGTCGCTAAGATGCAGAAAATCGGCAGTGAGAACTAAAGAGGAACTCTAGACAAACTCTTCTTTAAAATGTGTAGACTACAGTTATTCATAATGACTGTGCATTGCAGAGGCCATTTCTCCATGCTAGAACAGACCACTTACCCACAATTAATCTGGAGTCATTTCTCAACTCTCAATTTTTCCATCATTGAAATCAATAATAATATGGTCACCTCATATGTATACTCATAACAGAACAAGTGACTTCATGCACTCTTGCCAGTTTAGCAACATGTGTCACTTTGTTAGACAATCTTGGCACATAATTGCCACATATGTCTGTGTTATTTCCACTGGGATCTGGAGTGATTTATGCATCCCAAAGGTGCACTTATCAAGAAAGAATGTTGCCATCTAATAGAATATTGTTGCAGGACTGGTAAAACGGCTCAGCAGGTAAAAGGACTTGTCATACAAACCTGACAACCTAAGTTAGATCCCAAAACCAACAGAATATAAGAGCCAAATATAGTATAAGATGAGTGCTCTTAAAGAAAAATGGTAGAAAGACACATAATAGGTTAAGAACTCACTGGCCAGCTAGACTGTAATACACAACACTAGAGAAACAACAGTATATTCTATTCCCTATATATTCTCCTCCCTCAAAAAGGTGGAAAGGAAAGAACTGACTTCCTAAAGTTGTCCTTGGATACTCATACATGCCTTCTGACACCCATACACACATACACAATAACAAAATATAACTTGTGGGTCTATGAAAATGTTCATTTTCTTTTGTGAATAGTTCTGTGTTTCTCCTCTATTTGAAAGACTGCTTCATTTTTGATACATTTTATCATGATACAAAAAAAATGTAGAAATCAGCAAAGGTGTTAAGCTGGAGAAAAAATGTATCTACTATCAGTATCTAGATACTGCCCATCTAGATTACTAATATATATGAAGATCTCAGATAAACACACAGTCCAGACTATGCTTCCATATTAGGGTCTTTCCTCCCAACTGCCAGTCTTCTTTAGGAATCCTGGGAGACAACACCAACATCCACTTGCACTGACAGTCCAGGGGCTCCCAGACAGAACAGCTGATGTTGCTGTCCAATGTCAATTAGGTATTCAGTGAGAACATTCCCCTTCCTGCCTATACTCTTCTCTCCATTCTTCTCTGACAAGACTTGACAGGATGCTCCCTGTTGGGCTAGTTCTTCAGAGAATACAGCATTCTGCTTCTGCATGAAGAACTTGAAGTTCAAGCTATGCACAGTTGGGAAAATTTCAGACCCACAGCCAGATAGCTGATTTCAATTTACTAAAGAAATGTGCATTTGGTTTTTCTCCATGCTGTTTCTTGTTTACTTACCTTTACTTGCCTTGAACTTAACAGAACTAAGACCCCCACAATTACTGAAACGTTTCATGATTCAGAGAGAGATTGAGGGAATTTTCTGTACTCATGGCTGCTTTTGTTTCATCCTTATTTCTGACTCAAAAAAAAAAAAAAACTCTCGTCCATAAGTGTCTAGATTAACCGGTTTGCAAAGGCATTCCTTGCCAGCTCCCAGTTATATACTCTGTGATGACTATTCTAGTTTGTACTCCATATTCAACCTCCATATTCTGTGGTTCTCAGAAACAGGAGGAGGTCTGGGTCTGAGGTTCTATGAGAGTCTTGGCACACTTGGTAAGCATAGCTCTCAGGTATGCAACAACTAATGCTAACCTGCTGATGCTTCCTGAACCAGCTACTATTGAATACATGATTCCAATATTCATGTCTGACATGTCCCATGATTGTGTGTTCTGAGTACAGCTGAGACGTTCGTTAGTTGGAAACTTTCCTTTCTGCCATGATCATGTGGGCAAGTACAGGCAAGATACAACCTTTCATAATCTTCTTAAAGGAAAATAGAAGCATGTTACATAATGATATAAATCCATAAATGTTATGAGTACTATTCTCATAAATTGCTGAATATACTATCATCATGCTTATTGTATACTAATGAAACATTTTCATTGGTTTTAATTAATATACTACCTGCTTTGACACTCCAATTATGACAGGGCTGCTATATTCCAGCTCACTGGAATGAGATCTACTTCCATCAGATCTACACAGTGGTTGACATATCATTCCCCCATACAACTGCTCTCAGAGAGAACCTTTGGGACGGATGTCTGACAAGTATAGGGGGGCTTTCCCACCTGTTGATTTACCCAATGAAGGGCCATTTATATTACCACAGAGGCCTGCTCTTGTACTAGTCCATGTGCCTCCAAGGGGTCCCTGTGCTCCATACAGAGGGACATGGAGGAGAGAGGGACATGGCTGGATTGATGAAGGGAATGGGGAGTGGGAAAGGAGGGGGGCAAGGAGATAAACTCATTTTGTTTGTAAAATTTCTCTAATGTTTCTGGGTTATTTAAATAAGATTTTAAAGCAATATAGTCACTGTCCTATGAAAAAGAAAATATATTTTAAATAACTAATAATGATTACATATTAAGTATATTAAGATAATTCTTCACTCTTAAAAATCTCAAATTTTTCCTAGCTTAAAGCAATAGAAATTTATTTTGTTAAAACATCATAATTGAATTTGGATTATCAGGGCCTCTACTTCAATAAGGAACCATGTTCCTTTGGTTTACATGTTCACATCATCTTCTAGGTTTCTCTCTCCACTTTATACTGCTGTGTGGATATGCAATGCTTGAGCATGGACAAGTGGCCTTCCTCACTTTTGCTGCCATGCTCTTAAGCTGAACACATCTGCATGACTTACTTGAATACAGTGAAGTGTGAAATCTATCTACTCCCAGAAAAGAGACAAGATCCCTTTTCTCATCTTTCAAACCCACAGTCCACTCTGTCAATTATCACATATATGTCTGCTTCCCCTTTTCTCCTTCACATACAACACTTCTTCTTGACAGCGTATGGGTATAAACTCTTTCATTCTCCTCAGTGTCTGGGATCTTTAAATGACAGTCAGTCTTCTCCACCAGATTCTCATAGAGCAAGCCTTCATGGAACAGATAAGAATGACATAAAAATTACCTATGCTCAAGGGTTAAGTATTTGCCATGCTCAAGGGTTAAAGTATTTGCCTCACAAATACTGTCATGATCAGTTTTCTTACATTGACAGAATCTAGAATCACCAGAAAGACAGGCCTCAGGATATGTCTCTGGGGGAATTATCTTATTACATTAATTGAGGTAGAAACAACTACCCCCAATGGGTGTCATCATTCCCTGGATGGAACCCCAGGCTATGTAAATGGTGAGAGGAAACTGAGCAGAAGCACATGTTCATCCCTCTCTGCTTCCTAATTGTGAATGTGAGGCAACCAGCTGTTTCGAGCTCCTATTTCCTTAACTTCCTAACATGATAAACTGTGATTTTTGAACTTCGAGTCAGTACCAACCCTTTTTTCTTTCAATTGCTTTTGTCAGTGTATTTCATTATGGAGTCGGCAAAAGAAACTAAGACAGATGCAATCAGCATCCATGCAAAAATTTGGGGCAGCGGTGCATGAAGCTATGGAAGGCAGAAACAGGTAGATGACTTTAAACTTGGGGACCAGAAAGCTTGACCTACCCAGCAAAGTTCCAAGACAAAGAGAGACTCTGTCTCAAAGAAAAGGTGAAGACACCTGAGGACTAATATCCAAACTTGTTCCCAGTCTCCATACATACACTATGTACATGTACCATGCCCACCAGATACACACACACACACACACACACACACCACACACACAATCTTCCATGCATTCAGATGAACAATGGGAGTCAAAGCCCTCTCCAATCTACTGGAGCATGGGTAACTCAGCACTGACTATACCACTGAATGTAACGACTCTCTATTCTCCAACAGTTCATATCAACCCTGGGCACGCTACATTCACAGGACTGCTAAAAGAAAGGAAAAACCTCACTTGCCAGAGGGCGTGTCTTTCCAAATATGGTAAAGTATGCCCAACTACTGAATGATCTCCCTCCATGTTATCCACCTGCACAGGGGATAATCCAACCACCATAGGCAGGGTCTTTCCCATCATTTAGACAATTTCCTGAAGACATGCTCAGAGTTTAACTCAACTACTAATTTTTTTTATGAATGTACCTACAGCTCATCTTCAATTGTCAAAATGGGACCAAGAATAATCAATGCCACCCTTAGTCTTGGTTAGAGGATCTTCTTTTTGCAATGAACAGTGGCTAATGCAGACACTCCTGGCCTGTAAAGATAGCAAGAATAAGTGACTGCTGAATGCTTAACTCTCAATGGAACATCCATATCACCCTGTCACACCATATCACACCATGGTATAAATGTGAGTTTCTCTCCACAGGCTTACGTATTTTAATCCTTAACTGGTGTCAGTATTGGGGAAGGTTATGCCACCTTTAGAAGGTGGAGCCTTGCTGGAGGAAGACAGGTCAACAGGCTGGTCTTGGAGTTTGGTGACCCAGATCTCCTGCCTCCTCTCAGCTTGCTCTTATATTCTCTCTCTCTCTCTCTCTCTCTTCTACCCTCTTTCTTCCCCCTTCTTTCCCTCCCTCTTTTTCTTTTTCTTTCTTTCTTTTTCTTTCTTTGTTTTTCTTTCTTTCTTTTTCTTTCTTTCTCTCTCTCTCTTTCTTTCTTTCTCTCTCTCTTTCTTTCTTTCTCTCTCTCTTTCTTTCTTTCTCTCTCTCTTTCTCTCTCTTTCTCTCTCTTTCTCTCTCTTTCTCTCTCCTTCCTTCCTTCCTTCCTTCCTTCCTTCCTTCCTTCCTTCCTTCCTTCCTTCCTTCCTTCTTTCTTTCTTTCTTTCTTTCTTTCTTTCTTTCTTTCTTTCTTTCTTTCTTTCTTTCTTTCTACCAGGATGATGCCTGTGAAGATATCATCCCACTTCTGCCTTACAACCATGGCTTCTGTTATGTGATTCTCACCAAATGGATAATATTCCCTCAAGAACTAACCAAAAAAGTCTTTTTCTTCTAAGTTGCTTGAGTCTGAGTATTGCCTCACATCAGTGAGAGAGAAGTAACTGTGACACTACTGAAAATGGAGTATAAATTTTTTTATTTTGGGAACTTTCCATGTAACATTTTCGGACTGTGGTTCATGTTGTATAACTAAACTATGAAAATAAAAGACACAGATTAAGGGGAAACTCTGTAGAGTTGAAGATCTCAGAATCAGGAAGAACTAAGGGCTAAAGAACATTTAGGTCTTTAAAGAGGTATCCCTTAGTACACTTCAACTCTGAGCTAATTGCTTCTACAGACTCGGTAGCTCCATGTAGATGACTGCTGAAATAAGTCTTATGGTAGGTACAAAGAAATACTCAACCTCAAGGAGAGATAGAACACAGAGCTCCTTCCCTCATGTCCACATCCTTGCACCTATTCCTGCCTCAGAGCATGTTAGCTGTGGCTATAGCTGTTGAGGTTTGTGAAATAAGATCAAAATAAGTAGAGGAAAACCCATTTTAGCATGTTCTTTTTTGCACTATTCTCACAATCAAAGACTGCTCTCCACCTTAATCAAAGAAGCCTCTCATTTTAGTGACTGAAAGTCAATACCAAGACCCATGGCTGCAATGATGCTGGGAATATGCGATGGCTGGGCCAAACTCTTCAGCATGGTGTTTTCACTAGTCCCTTAAGAGTCAGAAACCATTCAGAAGATCATACAGATAGAAAAGATAAGGAAAATGGTATCTGGAATATCATATTTGAAGTACAACACTGTCATAGTAATCACATGTTCACAAAAGCTGTACTTGCTGACACCAGACCTACCCCGATTGACCTGGTCAATGGTCAGCAAGAAAAGGTGGAGGAACCCATGCAGCCCTACCAATTGCTGATGAACTAATAGATGGAGGGTAAGATACTCAGCTATGTACCCACCAATGAGCCAACTTGGCTCCAGTAGATAACTCCAAGTCTGTGTTGACATATATGACCCTGGTTAAATTCAATAGGGAAACAAAGCAACCTGAAACAAAAGAGATGAATATGGGAGGGATGTAGTTAAGAGGGTGGTTTGCAGGGGTGAGTAATCAAATATATTAATTAAATGTGTGAAACTATCAAAGAACAAAGTGTATCGAAGAAAAAAATAAAAAATAGAACTAGTTGCTTACATGTAATGTTTATGCAGGAAGATTTTTCAGAGGGGATTCATATATATATGAATCATGGTGCTCTGGGGTGGCTACTAACCTTTATAGAAACAGCATTTGAAAGGATTCTCCTTCTCCTCTCCTCCTCTCCTCCTCATTCTCTCCTCTTCTCCTCCTTGTCTTTTCTTCCTCTTCTTCTTCTTCTCCTTCTTTTTCTCCTTCTTCTCCTCCTCCTTCTTCATCTGACTCCTATATACTTTTTCCATTTCTACCTACAATGGAAAGTAAACGTTGAAACAAATCGCTCATTTTAAGGATACTCTGGATGACTTGACAAATGGACCCCATGTGATCAACATTTCTACTCAAATCCCTTCAGGCTCACCTAATTCTATCTGTAAATAATTGCCATTAGATAACTCTAAAGTAATTCCTTACTTCTAATGCATTCGGTCAAGGTTTTCTTCCCCATTATTCTTAATATATGCACATTCTAGAGTCTTCTAGTTGGTTAGTGTTTCTTTTTAATGTTTCTTATTCCCAATATTTCCAAAGCTTTGGGAAAGATACTGACTGTGATATTACCTCATGCTTTCTGGTCCATTTATTCAGCTCTTCATCCAGTTCTTCCTTGGGCCCTGTTATCTGAACACTGGGCTGGGCATTTGATCTGATTTTTCTTTATCACTGAAGCTGCATCAGAAGGCTCCAGAAATGAGCATGAACTTTGGGATGCTATTCAAGTCAAAATTCAGAGTTGCATTGTGATCTAGGACTTCTTCTGGTCTCAGTACTTACCATGTTTGTTTATCCTACAAGAGACATTTGCCTTGTTTCTTAGATATGTATCTTTGTGCTATGACTCCTGACATTTGTTCTAGTTACTTTCTTTTAGTTTCAGCTCTAGTGTGGGCAAAACTCTTTTCCCTCAGTAACTTGTTGTATTCATTGTCAGAGTGCTAGGCCCTCTTTGGCAATATAGGCAAAAGGATAAAATTCTGTAATTACACTTAGAAATAACATCATAATTTTGGCATGTGCACTAAGGCCATAAACATGAATAGCAAGATGACCCTCAGCAATGTCTGCACACAATGACTGCCTGATTATGAATAAATGCACCTTATTTATTCCATTCTCCCAAGTCTCACACTCCAGCACAACTTACAGTTTTCATCAAAACATGACAGTTTTTACAATGAGTCTATATGTATCTAGTACAAATTCCATGTGTCTATTTCATCTATATCTGTTTTGTGAACTGAAGGCTTATCAGTAAGATAAGTATCAAGCAACTGGCAAGTTCAACCCAGAAACTTCTAAATCATATAATCCTGGCAGACATAACATTTCACACTATGCTTCATAATTGTGGACCCACAATTTTCTAATAAGCACACTCTTGCAGAATTACTTCATCCAATTTTGCTAACATCCACAGAAAGATGATTATAAGTAGAGAACATGATCTCAGTACCCAGAGCATGCTACTGGAGCTCCAAGAACAAGGGTCTTATTTCTAAGACAGTGTCTGTCTGATGCAGCCAATGACTGACCCTAGATTCCAACACCTCTGGTGATCTCTGATTGCATTCCTGCATTACATACCTGTATTAGTTAGGGTTCTCTAGAGTCACAGAATCACAGAACGAATAAAAAAAATTATATATATATATATATATATATATATATAATATATATATAGGAAATTTATTGAATTGGCTTACAGATATGGCCAAAGTAGTCCAGCGAAGGCTGTCAGTAGCCGAGGTAGTTCCAACGATGGCTGCCAACAGCTAGTTGCTCAGTTGATCCTTTTCCAGAGGTGGTCTCAGCCCAGCTTAGATAATACCCTGTGTGTCAAGTTGACACCCAGGCTTAACTGTCACAAGTCCACCCCTTGTCAACTTGACACCAAATCACATTTCCTTAGGCCATTAAAAATTCTCCAAATAAAACAGTAAGAAGATTCATAGTTCCCTAACATAATATAGCTATCCACGTAAAACCCACACGCATTATTTTTCCAAGATCAATGACAATGCCCTTAAGAAATGCTTAGTCTAGTGTCCATAACACAATATCATAACTACAGATTAACATTATATTACATTACATAAATACTTCTTAGAGTATGTGCACATGCACAAGTTTATTCTTGACAGTCCAGAAGCACTCATGGCAATTATAATCCTCGTTTCTGTAACTGGTTACGTGGCCTTAGGTGGTATTTAAACTACCCTCTACTACCCATTCTGTATTTCTCCACCTTCAGCAGTACTTCTGCAGGTCTTGGCTTTTACCTGGAGGGGTGATCCATCCTTCATTCCTGAAGGACTGGACCTTTACTGTCTTCCCGGTTGGGTTGCTGTAAATTCCCATTGACCTTAATCCAGGACATGGTATACCAAGAGACCTCTAGTGGGTCTCCTATACTCATGACAATCATTCTTCCTTACCCCATTGTGGAGAACCGTCCAATTTCTCCTTGGTGGTCTGGGTCAATCACCCCTCCATACTGTTATCCTTCTTGCCTGTTGGCTCAAGGCACAGAAGTCCAAAATAACCAGGAGGAGCTTAGCTTCCAGTTCAAAGGAATAGTGCTGTGTCTCCTGGCAGAAGCATTCCCTGCTCTGGACTCAAAACTCTAAGCCGTGAATACAGGCTTGCGGAACAGGAAGCAAGAATTTTCCTAATGGGTCACTAGGAGTGATAGTAAGAGGAGCTATTCCTGTTTCCACCCCTTGATTCCTGGACCCGTGAATCCTGGCTATAGGAGACACAGTACCATATATTGGATGCTGTTTAAGGCATATCTGCCTTCGGAGAATTCTGCCCCATCCCTCCAGACTTTACCACCTAATGTGCCTGAATTGTGCCTTTAAAAGCCATTCCACCATTATTCAAGCCAGCTGCTTCGGATGGTGGGGAACATGGTAAGACCAATGAATCCCATGGTCATGTGCCCACTGCCGTACTTCTTTCGCTGTAAATGAGTTCCCTGGTCAGAAGCAATGCTGTGTGGAATTCCATGACGGTGGATAAGGCATTCTGTAAGTCCCTGTATGGTGTCTTGGCAGAAGCATGACGTGCAGGAAAGGCAAATCCATAACCAGAATAAGTATCTATCCCAGTAGAACAAAGCGCTGCCCTTTCATCTTGGAAGTGGTCCAATGTAGTCAACCTGCCCCATGTTGCTGGTTGGTCACCCCGAGGAGGCTCCATATCGAGGACTCAACTTGGTCTCTGTTGCTGGCAGATTTGGCATCAGCAGCAGCTGTAGCCAGGTCAGCCTGGTGAGTGGAAGTCCATGTTGTTGAGCCCTGCATAACCTCCATCTCTGCCACCTGTGTATTTGCTCATGGGCCCATTGGGCAATGACAGGATGGCTGGAGAAAGAGGCTGACTATCCACAGAACGGGTCATCTTATCCACCTGATTATTGAATGTTTCTTCTGCCGATGTCCTTTTTGATGAGCATTTACATGAGACACAAATATCTTTGTGTCCTTTGCCCATTGGGAGAGATCCATCCACATGCTTCTTCCCCAGATGTCTTTCTCGCCAATTTTCCAATTATGTTCCTTCCAAGTCCCTGACCATCCCGCTAAACCATTGGCTACAGCCCATGAATCAGTATACAGTCACACATCTGACCATTTTTCCTTCCAGGTGAAGTGTACAACCATGTGCACTGCCCGAAGTTCTGCCCACTGTGAAGATTTCCCTTCTCCACTGTCCTTTAGGGTTGTTGCAGAAGGGGTTGCAGGCTGCAGCTGTCCACTTCTGGGTGGCACCAGAATAGCGAGCAGAACCATCTGTGAACCACGCCCTAGTCTTCTCTTCTTCAGTTAGCTGTCATAAGGCACACCCCAGGAGGCCATAGGTGCATGCTTGGGAACAGGCATTGCAAGAGGTTGGGGAACCATAGGCATTTGGGCAACTTCTTCATGTAGCTTACTTGTGCCTAGGACCCACTCGGGCCTGTCTCGTATGTACCACTTCCATTTGATAAGATTGCTGCTGTGCCGGTCCAACTTTGGCTTGCTGGGTCAGATAACACCCAACTCATGATGGGTAACTCAGGTCGCATGGTAACTTGGTGACCCTTGTCAGACGTTCAGTTTCCACTAAGGCCCAATAACAAGCCAAGAGTTGTTTCTCAAAAGGAGAGTAATTGTCTGCCGATGATGTCAGGCCTTGGTCCAAAATCCCAGGGTCTCCTCTGTGATTCACCCATGGGAGCCTGCCAGAGGCTCCAAACAGCATCTCTATCTGCAACAGACACTTCCAATCCATTGGTCGCTGGATCATATGGCCCAAGTGGCAAGGCAGCCTTTACAGCAGCTTGAACCTGCTGAAGAGCCTTCTCTTGTTCTGGGCCCCACTCAAAGCTGGCAGCTTCTGAGTTACTTGGATAATGGGCCTAAGTAACACACCCAAGTGAGGAATGTGCTGCTCCAATCCAAACAGGCCCACCAAACGCTGTGCTTCTTTCTTAGTGGTGGGAGAGGCCAGGTGCAACAACTATCCTTTACCTTAGAGGGGATACTCTACATGCCCCACACCACTGAACTCCTAAAAATTTTACTGAAGTGGAAGGTCCTGGATTTGGTTGGGTTTATTTCCCATCCTCTGTTGCGCAATGCCTTACCAACAAATCCAAAAGGCTTGCTACTTCCTGCTCATTTGAGCCAATCAGCATAATATCATCTAATAGATGACTAGTGTGATACCTTTGGAAGACAAGCGATCAAGATCTCTGCGAACCAAGTTATGGCATAGGGGGAGAATTAATATACCCTTGAGGTAACACTGTAAATGTAATACGGCTGGCCTTGCCAACTGAAAGCAAACTGCTTCTGATGACTTTTATGAATAGGTATGGAGAAAAAAGCATTTGCAAGATCAATGGCTGCATACAAGTACCAGGAGATGTGTTGATCTGCTCAAGCAACGAAACCACATCTGGTACAGCAGCTGCAACTGAGGTCACAACTTGGTTAAGTTTGCGATAATCAACAGTCATTCCCAATCCATCTGTCCTTCTGCACAGGCCAAATGGGAGAGTTGAAGAGAGGGGGTGGTCGGAACCACCACCCTGCATCCTCAGTCCTTATGGTGGCACTAATTTCGTAATTCCTCCAGGGATACGATACTGTTTCTGATTCACTATTTTTCCTTGGTAGAAGCAATTCTAAAGGCTTCCATTTGGCCTTCCCAACCATAATGGCTCTACTCCACATTTCAAGGACCAATGTGAGGGTTCTGCCAACTTCTAAGTATATCTATCCATTATACATCTGGTACTGGGGAAATACCACTGGATGAGTTCGGGGACCTACTGGACCTACTGTGAGTCGAACATTAGCCAAAACTCCATCAATCACCTGACCTCCATATGCCCTCTCTTTAACTGGAGGGCCACTATGCTTTTTAGGGCTCCTGGAATCAATGTCAACTCAGACCAGTATCTAGTAAACCCCGAAATGTCTGATTATTTCTTCCCCCAATGCACATTTACTCTAGTGAAAGGCCTCAGGTCCCTTTGTGAAAGGCAGAAGAAAGACAATATTAAAGCTTTTTGCTATGGTATCAAGGTCCTTCCTTAAAGGGGCCCGGCCTCCCCTTCATCAAGGGGTTCTGGATCTGTAAACTGGCCAAGTCTGGAAATTGGTTTACAGGCCGTGATTCCTGCTACTACAACTAAAGGCAGCTTTTCCTCATTTCTACTAGAATTTTTCTGCTGTACAGGTCAAATAAGAACTTTTGTAGACTTCTTATCTATTTTAGTTTTGGGGACACCATGGTTAATTAGCCAGGCCAAAGGACTAAGCGTGTGAGATTATAAGTACTGTTCTGTCTAGGCTGCACATTATGGTTAGTATGCTACTTTGCCATTGGCGATTCAATGCTGCCACTTGGCCCCTACTACTCCTCGATCCACCTAGGCCCATTGAATTAAGTCTCCAACTGGGCGGCAGCATCTCCCATTGTTAGTTCTGGAACAAGGGAAGAGCAATGATAGGAGCCTTCATATTTGGTGCTGCCCCTCTCACCAATTTATTAAGTACATTTCTGGTAAAGACATGCATCTGGATTCTCCATTGAGAATGGATTTTAAAGAACGTACCAGTCAAGCATACCAATTTCCGAGCCCTTAATCCCATCGTCAACATTAAGCCAAGGAATGTCTGATCTCAGTTCCTTTTCAGATGGCCAAACTTTAATAAATACTCCAGCACCCACTCGAATAAACTCTTGGCACCATTTTTAACTCTATGAGTAGCAGTGTAAACCTAGAATCCTTACTCAATGGGCCCATTTCTGTGAACTCACTTTTATCCAGTTTTTATGCTCCTTCCACCAGTATCCCACAGCCTTACAACCATTCCCAGGGGTATTCCCCAGATGGCTGGCTTAAACGTGTTAGAAAAGTCATGGAGTTCTTAGGGGTATAGCGCACCTCCTCATGGACCACACTTCTATTTCCACTTTAGGAGCCTGTTTAGCCTTGAGCCTAGTTATAGCCTGGAAGCAATCACAGGTGCGCGGAGTGAACTTCAGTATTTACTCGTGGCAAAGGTGAAAACGGCACTTTTTGAAAGGGTGGGTATGGGGATTCATCCTCTTCTAAGGTGGGGAGACCATTTCCTCAGGTGGAATAAATGCACCAGAAGTTAGGGTTCAACGTCCTCGTCCTCATCATCAGTTTGGTCGTCCCACACATTAGCATCCCACTTTTCAGGATCCCACTCTTTACCAATCAGCGCTTTTAGTTTAACCACCGACACCTTCGAGGCTGGGAATTAATTTACATTGTAACTCAGCCACTCTAATAATCAAGTTTGGGTTTGATTTTCAGCAATTCGAGCCCTATTGCTACTGGAGGAAGATTTCTTCTGGGCACAACTTAGAAACTTCTAAGTTGTTTTTATGCGCTTTCTGAGTTGGATATTTTCCCTCGCTGAGATCTTCCTTTTCCATTTGTAGTTTAATGAGAGATGCTAGGAACAACCAGCCAGCATCATCATTTTCCTTATTCTTACTCATTTTTGTAAAGTTCCATATACAGAATCGCTGAGCTTCTCAATCCTCGCAAGAGGGGCTCAAGACTGTCCAACACACCTACTTTTACAGTTCTAGAAACAGTTCACTCCAACAGTGTCCTCCATGCCACTAGGGGAGTCTTTAGCCACTGGCACTGGGTCACAAGCCAGCTCCAGAAATCACAAAACTTGCCAGTAAACATTCTTACAATTCGCTTCTCTAGAACCACTTCGGGTACCAATTTCTGTATTAGTTAGGGTTCCAGAGTCACAGAATTCACAGAACGAATATATATATAGGAAACTTATTGAGTTGGCTTACAGATATGGCCGAGGTAGTCCAGCAAAGGCTGTCAGTAGCCGAGGTAGTTCCAACGATGGCTGCCAACAGCTAGTTGCTCAGTTGATCCTTTTCCAGAGGTGGTCTCAGCCCAGCTTAGTTAATACCCTGTGTGTCAAGTTAACACCCAGGCTTAACTCTCACAATACCCCAGAATGTAAACCTCAAAATAAAAAGCAGCATGACGAGAAGGATTGGAAAGATTGAAAATAACTAAGAGGAAACAGTAAGGGTGGGGAGATTCTTACTAAACCAACTCAGCAGCATTCTTGATAGAAGTAAGTCAAGGTGATCAGATATCAAGGGCAGGAAGTTCTCTTTAAACTAACAATAGAATTCTTGGTAAAATGGACACCTCAGGTCACGCAAGGATAGAGCCCAATGAGAAGCCTCGTTGAAAGAGGACTTAAGCACCAGTGTTTATTAAAGTCTTCCTCAGGCACATCCTTCCTTCCTTTGAACAACAAAACCAATTTTCATTCAATCATTTTTGCTCATTAAGGAAAAGCTGAATCATCTGTGGAAACTTGGTAGTAGGGCACTCTATGGACATTTCTGAATGTTGGGCTGAATGCATGAGTGGGCCACACAGAGATGGCCTACATATGACTCATTATGATTAAAAAAAAAAACTAGTTTGAGTTTGAGGTTTATGTTACGTTATCCAGATCCTGATAGATCCAAAGCTCCCAGGACCTTTAGATTCTGTGCAAGCCACCAAAGTTTAATAATTAAATTAATAATAATAATTAAAAGGTGAGTTTTTCTTACAGTCTTCAAAATAGCTTAGAGGTTCCTTAGACTTCCCTGCAAAGCAAGAAGATACTGCAAACCAGGCAACAGGCCATTTCTCCCCCAGGTTTTTGTCAGCATCAGCTCCACAAGCCCAATCTTAGTGCCTTAAAACTGTCTGGTCATATCTGGCCTGACACATCATTCTCAAATATAATACTCTCTTCAAACCTTGGTATGTAAGCAATGTCCACAATTATGTCTGTCTAAAGAACAGTTTCTGGTTTCTAAATATATTACTCATTCTTCTAAGAAATTTCTAGTTATTTAGGATCCCTATGTGATTCCAGATGAATTTTATAATTTTTTATAAATTTTTATAGACCGTTCCTTTTCAAAAGGTATCTTATTGAATCTGTAGATAACTTCAGGTGTTGTTAGGGTCTATACCTACAATCTACCAGATCCAATAGATACATTGTTTTGTTCAAATTTTCTGTCTCCTAACAGCATCTTATGTCTTAAAATTCTATTCATATTGAAAGTAAAATGCTGAAAACTCCAACTATGATTATGAAATTGTCTATTTCTCATTTTAAAAATGTCAATTTTGTTTCATGTGTTTGATGACCTAATATTACATAAACAGTATAATTATTTCCATATTCTCGTTGCAACAATTTTTGTTAATAAGTAATATTCTTTTTTATGTTTTATTTTTGCATTTAATTTTTATATGGGTAGGGCAGAAACATGAGGGAAAGCTCATGTATGTGGGTGAGTGCATGCTTGTATGTATGTAGAGACCTGAGGTTGATATCATGAATCTTTGATTTCGCTTCTACCTTATTCTTTTGAGATTGGGTCTCAAATCAAACCCAGAACTTACTGATAGTGCTTGCATCACAAGGCAGCTTGCTCTGGGGATTTCCATTCTCTACCTTTCAAGTCTGGAATTAGAGATGAGCTGCCATGCCTATTGGGCATCCTAATTGGAATCTGGGAATCCAAACTCTGATCCTTTGGCTTGCATGGTGTCATAGTTAGATATAGGTGTCAACTTGGCAACTCAGGGCTCTGAGCTCTGGGAACAATTGTGATAAATTAGTAGTTGAGTTGAGCCCTAAGCAAGTCTGCAGAAGATTGTCCATAGTGGGTGGAGCTAGTTCTGGGTAGGTGAATAAGATGGAGGGAACTGGTTGAGAAAGTTAACATCATTCTGTTCATTTGACCAGACGCTTGCTGGTCTGGCAAATGAAGAATGTCCCTCTCATTAGTCCTGTGGCATTGGTGTGGCTATTCCCTTGACCCTTGTTGGTGGTGTGGACTCTTCTGCCAAACTGAGCAGGCAGCTATAACTAGAAAATCACAAGCCATAAGAAAACCCCTTATTCCCTTAAGCCCTTTAGTCATGAATTTATCAGCAACATACAGGACAACTGAAACATGTGGCAAGTACTTTAACCACTAAACAATATCCACAGCCTCTTCCTCTCCAGCGCATGCTTTGTCTGATACATCTGTATTTAAAATCTGCCTATGTGGATCATCCCTACCATCTGTTTGCTATTTGCATAGAATTTCTTTTTCTATCATTTCACTCTGAACCTATTTGTATCTTTGGTTCTACAGTGAATTTCTTCAAGACACATATAGTTGATCATGTTTGTTATCCTTTACCAATCACTGTCTCTGGATTGGCTGAAGATTTTAATTCATTTACATTTAAGGTAATTACTGATAAGGAAGGACTTACTTCTGTCATCTTGCTATTGTTTTATGTGCTTATAGTTTTCTGTATGTCAGTTCTTACATTCCTGTCTTTTCTTGTATTTAATTGATTTTTGTACTAATATATTTATATTTACTCCTTTTTATTTGTATTTTATAACTATAAGCATTTCCTTGTTGTTAGCATAAGGCTTATATTTAGTATCTAGAAATGATATGTTCTAAATTTATGTTAACTTCACCTCGATAGTTTACAAAAGGTTCTTTTACAGCTCCATCTTACAGTTATCATTATATGCTAGATACATAAACCATAGACAAAAGAGCTCAATTACAAAAGTAATTATAATACTATCTTTTCTTTTTTTCATATAATAGATTTTTTTACATATATAACCACATACAAATGGTTTATTGAATGCAGAATGATCATACAATTATATACAAAATATATGATATTTACTAGAAAGATAAAACATAAACTTGACATTTGCTCATGGGTGTTTACCAGAACTAGATGGGAAGATCTATAATAGATTTTTTAATTTATTTACTTTTGTGTGGTGTGTGTGTGGTGTGTGTGTGTGTGTGTGTGTGTGTGTGTGTGTTTCAGAGGGCATTGTGTGGAGGGCCAGGCATCTATACATGGGGTCTAGGATCTGAACTCAGGACCTTCCGCCTGCAAGGTAGAGGCTTAACCCCTGAGCCACCTCTCCAGCCCTGTGAGATAGAGTCTTAACCCCTAGGCCATCTCTCCAGATCTATTCTCTCCAGCTCTATTTTTCTCTTTTATATTGACTTTTTTTTCTAGCTTTTTAGGCATGCTAAGTAATTATCCCTACCCCTTCCCTCCTTTTCCCTTCTTTTCCTCCTTGTCTCCCTTCCCTCTTTTTCCTTCATCAATCAATCCCTCTCTCTCCCACCATCCCATCTGTCTGTTTCTATGGCTCTCAGGGTTCCCTCTAGATGGCCTGCTCCAGTAGGGCTTCAGGTCCCTATGGTAGGCCATGTGGCCCCTTCTTGGGCAGACCTACTGATAGGAGCATTCCCCCCTCTCACCAGTCTAGCCCAGGCCTAAAGTTCCCATTGCACTTAATTATTTCTCCTGAGATCCTTGCTAGTCTGTGGGGGCATGCTGGTGTGTCCATCACTGTGTAGGTCTGGTAAGACTCGGTACAGTAGGTTCCTAGTTAGAGCAACCCTGACTTGAGTGGAATGTGCTGTCCAGCAGTGTATCACCCCATCTTTAGGCTCTTACAATCTACTGGACCCTTTTCCTTATGATTCCCTGAGCCTTGGTATGGGGAGAGACTCAGTTGCCTTGATTATGGGTGATCACTGCAGGATCGATGGTACTCTGCAATACGGTTAGCTATTGTTGTCTATTTCATTGCTATTGCATTGTGCTAGGCTATGCTCTATCCGGATGCTGAGATCCTCTACTATCTAAAGATAAAATGACAGGTGTTTAGATGGAAGTTTACTCTTGGGTGTTTGTGGTTAGTGGTGGACTCGTGTCACATCTCACCGTCAACTTGTTCACAGTGTTGTTACTGTTCTACAGATGTGCTGTATTGAGACTGATTAGTGTGTTATGATATGTAGGTTGGTTGGTTACCTAGAGACTAACCTTACTCTCTTCTGTGTCCTATTCCTTTGGGTTTTGTTTGTTTGTTTGTTTGTTTGTTTGTTTGTTTGTTTGTTTGTTTGCTTGCTTGCTTGCTTGTTTGTTTGTTTGCTTGTTTGTTTGTTTTGGGTGGTTGCCTTTACTAAATATTCTGGGAAGGAAACATAGGATCCATGAAGACTATCTTCCCATTTGTACAATTACTAGCAAACTCTCCTTCATGTAACTACTCTGAAATTCTGGAGTTTAAGATCTGCTACCTATGGAGTAATGTTTAAACACTAAGCTTTACTTTACTTTAATTAACTTAACCTAGCACTGTGGTAACTACCTACCACATAAAATCCAGTGCCATGACAGACAATTTTGCCTCTTGGGAGGCTTTAAAGAAGTCTTTGTGCATCCTGTCCTTCAGACACTAGAGTTCTCTAATGTATGTTTCTGTTCATGTTTCTGTTCTGTTCAGATGAGGACATGGTAGTCATCATTATTATACTTCTCTTAATTGTTGACAATGTCCAACTGGCTGAAGTGGTCTCTGGGGGATTTAAAGATACAGCATTACTCATCCCTTTCATTTCTTTCTTTTTATCATTTAAGATCCAGACATTGTCGACTAGGCCATGATAACACAGCTATTGTGACTACCACCAGCAGCCATGCCTGCACAATTTTATGTGGGTTCTGGGGATCTGAACTCTGGTCCTCACACTTGCAGGGCAAGCGCTTTATCCACTGAGTCATCTCCCTTGACCTGATAATGAGGCTTTATTGAAGAGAGATAATGTTGAGCTCCACTGTTGGATAAAAGGCAGGATGCTGCCTATGGCCATAGAAAGCAGTGAATGAAGTAGACAGCAATGGCCAGCCACAATACATAATACCAACAACTCAGCAAGGTTCACCCAACCTAATTTCTCCCCATCATAAGGCTTTGGAAACTTCTCAGAAGAGAGGGCGGTGAGACTATAAAAACCTAAAGATGGGAAGGTCCCGTTGGACAAGGTATTTTACTCAAGGCAGGACTGCTGCATCTAGGAACTCACTACAGTGATACTTCTCCTTACCAGATCTTCATAATGACTGACATATCAACATGCTCCCCGTAGACTACCTAGGAACTCAAGAAAGATAAGAACATAGAGTGGAAACCTTTGAGACTAAAGGTGGATGAGTGAAGGTAAATTCTCTTCTCAGTGAGATGGCCCAAAGAGAAACAATTTGGTATGCCACAGAGGACTGAACCCCCACAAGAGTAGATAAACCAAGGGAGCCCTGGAGTCCATAGAAGCATACAGACAGGAGGGTGGGAGGGAATGGGAGGAATTGATGAAGGAAAAGGAGGGAATGGGAGGGAGGGGGATGGAAGCAAGCAAGGATGTACCCAATATGCTAGTAAAAGTAGAAAAAATTTTAAAAAGGAAAAAAATCCATCAGTCTCTTGACTATTTAATCCAGACTGAGATGAAGAAGCTAAGATGAATGACCTTACATGTTAGATACTGAGACTTTTTTATATTATTATTTCTTTTTTTCCTACTCATACAGACTTAATAGGTACCCCATCCCCTCCCCCCCTCCACCTCTCCTTGGTCCTCCTTGCTCCCTCCCTCCTTTTCCCCTTCCTTTCACCTCCCTCCCTCCCTTTCTCCCAGTGCCCCCTTTTCCTCTCCCCCAATCCCTGGAGCATCCTTTAGTGTAAATGTCAAACTTCCCTCTGTCCCCTCTACTCTAATGAGATGTAAGGACTAAGTAGCATTGCCTAGAGCCCTTTCTTGTGCTCCCCTTTAGTATGGGAACACTATTGTGACTGTTAATCCCTTGCTTCTAAGGATCCTAGTGCCTGTGATCCATGCTAGACTTTGGGGGGTCATTGATATGTCAGTCATTGTGCGGATCATGCAAATTCCTATTATGGTTACTGCAGCCCTAACTTGTGTGGAGTTTCTTGCTTATCGTTACTCCTCCTCATCTTTAGACTTTTACAATCTTACTGCCCCCCCACTTCTGCAAATTTCCCAGAGCTTTAGGATGGGGAGAGATTTGGCTGGTCTGGTTTCAGGTGATTAATGTAAGGTCTCTGATATTCTGAATTATGGTTTGTTGTTGTTTTCAGTTTTGCTGTTCCTGCACTGTCCTTGGCTCCATCTTGATTGATATCGGATGTCACCTCCTAGCCAGAGATAAAAGTCTGTTAAAATGGATCCTTACTATAAGAGTAAATTCAAAAGTAGATGGAATAAGTCTAGGAGACCCCACGGTGGGGGGGGTGTCAGTCTCCCATTTGCAGGATGGTTATCATCTATCTGCCAGACTCTATGCCCTCCCTGACTAGTGAGATCAAATCCCCTCAATTTCAAGTGACCAGGAAGGAAAGTGAATGAGCTTAACCAAATGTCTCAGAGATATTGAGACTTAAGAGTAGTATACTTATGGCAATGTCACAGATCTATAAACTTATTGAAGTCCTCAAGAGGCACATTTAATTTATATGAATAATATATATACTCACAATATATCTCACAATATAAAGGGATAAGATTTATCCTATATAAAGATCTATTTTGAAAAACATCTACCTTCTAGATGGCACTGCTATAAGAGAGCAAAAATAGAATCCATCAAACTGATGTACTAATTCAGTCAGACTGGTTTTATCTTCAGTTATGAAGAGATAGCCAAGCGATGAACAATTGTAATGATATGAAGCAATGGCTGATTTTATTGGGAATAAATAGCAAATATATCTACAACTCTCATCAATGTCTTCTTTAATAAAACACTTTTGTATCATTTTCAGATGACAAGCTATACCAAGGACATTGCTGGTAACATTCAAGCACCTTATGCAAATAAGTGATATGATGATAAAAATACTGATGTCAAATATATTAGAATACTGACTAGTGTGACTCTTCAGAATTTTATACTGTTAGAAGATGATAGCTCTGCATATAAACCAAATTTAGGTAACAGTTGATTTCTTTAGCAAGTTTATAATAAGGTTTTAATGGAGATCACAAGTACAAAAAAAATTAAAAAGTTTGTTTAGGTTTTATAAGAAACATTGTTTGGTTCTCTAAATCTATTTCTATCCCTCACTGCCCCCCATATGTTAGGTATATTCTTTCTTCTACCCTTACTGCATTCGGGGAGATGATCTTTGAGCATCTGGAATATCTTATTTGATAACAGTGACTTTTGTCGTACCAAGAACCTCATCTTGGCCACTCAGATAAGACTGAATGATAGCAATGATTTATGATGAATGCTTCTTACTGTTTACATGGGGCATTCAGTAGTGTTGTATCAATTTGATTTCTAGAAGAATCTTAGAGTGAGTACTCAGTCATCTCAATGAAACCAAACACACCAAGGATAGGGTGAGTTTTCCTGTAAATACACCTTATGGCTTTTTACACATCATTTCTGAGGGAATTAAGAGCTGTCTGTGTGACTGCCTGGAAACCATTAAGTAGAAGTTCAAACTTGGATCATTCTGGATTCCACCCTATACGCTCACTTCCTTTGTTGGTTTTTATCTGTCTTTTCATTGTCATGTACCATAAACATATGATCTTCTAGCAAATCATAGTGATCCTAGGAACTCCCAACTTCCTACTCTGACTTGATATTCTAGTCTTGGAGCCTCTGAAACACAATTGAATCAATTCCACACATTTACTCTGACCTACTGGGTAATTTTTATCTAATTCTGGATTGGAAATTGATTTATATCACTGGAAAAGTTATTTATCCACTTTCATTCCAAATAAAATACATGCTGAAATTCTTAGTTTGATTTGTTCCAAAATAGTCTGAAACAGAGTTTCACACATAGATATGTTATTTGAAAATGTATAGGACAAGGAGTGTGACACTAGTCAAAAAAAATCAAAAGATAAAGTGGGAAGAGAATAGTCAACTATTAAGAACGTGTTCACACAGAGACATTTGAGAATGCAAAGAAAACATATCTCAAAGGATTTTCATTGGAAAAAACAGAAAAAAACAAAACTTTCCATTGCACTAGGCTTTTAATGACAAACCAAGGGCACTTAGGAGATATCTACTCTGTACTTTAAGTTTCTATATATGTATTAAGAGTCCACAGGCATTTTGCGATATGTCAACAAAGAGCCCCAAATCATGAAGAGGGTGCTGTCAGAATGGTTCAAATGATCAGGACAGGTAAAAGGGAAGATTTAAATAGTATCTAAGAGGTATCAGTATCGTGTACAAACATCCCAAGAAAGTCTGATGACTGTGAAGTTGAAAAAGTAGGAGGTTCCCAGAACCAGAAGTGGGAACCAGCTGAAAAGCCAGTCACTGAGGTGGTGGGAATCACTATCCAAAGACATCCTCTGAAACAGAGAGCAGATTCATCAGCATATTCAACATTCATAATAGAGAATCAAAGCTCTTGAAGACAGAAGGGAATTCACCACAGTCTCTGATTATGCCTACTCAACAAAACAGAAGTGAAAAGTCTGAAATAAAGTTAGAAATTCAAAATGTTGACTGTACAAAGCCTTCTGTTTGGGGTGCATGATGCAACAGTGAGGGAATGTCAGGTAGCTTTCACATAGGTAAAGAAGACAGGACATAAGAAAGACATTTCTTTGAGAGCTAAGGTAAGAACTAGCAGTGAGCAGGATACACACATTTCCTAAGCTGAGTATGAGGTCGGTGATGAACTTAGTACCATCCACAATCAGGCCCTAGAAAACTCACAGGACAGTTACATGTGACACAGAACAGAAGATTTAAGCAAAAGCCCCAGTGGAGCAGCATGTCTGGCCATAACTTCCTATGATTTGCGTTCCTAAGGGGTGGTTTTGTGAAGAAGGAACCTGGACCTAGCTCCGGTGGAGAGCTAATGGGTACCAGAGACTGAATCTTAGGTGTGGTGTGGCCCCTGGCATCAACCTAGAGGGAAGCGGGTGACAAACACTAGAAGCAAGGAAAGGGATGGGTGGGGAAGGGAACAGAAACATCCACATCTAATCTCATTCTATGAACCTGTCATAGAACAGTGAATCATTTTTTAATAATCTGTCTTATAGGAGATAGTTATCTGTCCTTCCTTCCTTTCTTCTTTCTTTCCTTTCTTCCTTTTCTTGTCTTCTTCTTTCCCTCTTCTTTCTTCATTTATGTTATGTGTGTGTATGTGTGTGTATCCCCACTCCATGAAGCTATCATTTTATTTAGAAAAAAAGTAATGTCTTGTCTGAGTCCAAATCATAACCAGTCTGAACTTTTATGTTTCTATGTCATGCCAGAGAATACTGACAATGTTAGAGGAAGTATTTTTAGGATGGTTCCATATTATGAGACATGGTTACACCATCCTTCCTATCCAACTAAAGAGGTGTCTACTATACTTATGAACATGGTATCTAAAAGAAAGTGTCGCATGGAAGAAGTTTTCAATGAATAAAATTAATTTTAAAAAATAGATTGCAGGAGCTGGAGAGATGGCTCAGAGTTGTCTTTTAGAAATGAAAAAAGGTAAGAAATTTCCCAGATCATTGTAAAAAACTGAAGGAATTTATTAACACAAAGACATCTTTACAAGTGGAGACTTCCTTTAAACTGAACAAAATTAATGAGTAACATTAAAAATCAGAATGTATAAAATGCACTGGTAAAAACAAGCAATCTATCAAAATTGAATAATGAAGAAACTATAAGCCTGAACAGATCAGCAATAACTACCAATATTAAATAAGTGCTAAAATATAATTCACTGAATACAAGTCCAGGATCTTGTGGCTTCACTACTAAATCCTACAAAAGCATTTCAAGATTAGCTAATACCAATTCTTCTCAAACTATGAGGGAAGAGAACCTTCCAAATTTGTCTTACAAGGTCAAATCCAAATCCTAGTGCCCTATAAATATACAATACAAAAATAAATCTTTAGCAGCCTAGTATCACTGTTGAATATAAAGGCAAAAAAAATACTTAGTAGAAGTTGATGCACTGACTCTCAGAGCACACTGAAAAAGGCATTCACTATGATAAAGTGGGATTCACCCCAGTGATATGAGGATGGTTCAGCATACGAAAACCAGTAAGCATGGCATGTCATGTGTGCTAGTTAGACAGAAGTGTTAACTTGACAATTAAAGGCTGATTTGGGCACATCTGTGAAGAACTGGTAGTTAAGTCAAACCCTAAGCAAGCTTGTAGGAGATTGTCTAATTGGTGAGGAAGACCCAGTCCACAATGGCAGGTGGATAAGATGGAGGGAGCTCTTCAGTAGTTTGCATACTTCTGGCATGCTCTGGCAGACTTGCAGTGTGGTCAGTGAAGAGGTTTACTTCTTTGCAACTCTTCTGGATATGTTATAGCCAGTTCCCTCAACTCTTGGTGTTAGTGTGAACTCCCTGCCTAGCTGAACCATGAACTGTAACAAAGAATCATAAGCAATAATAAAACCTCCTGGTACCCTTAGTTGTGTAGATTATGTAGTCATATCAGGAGCATGCAGCATAAGTGCAACATCACATCAGGCACAAGGACAAATATCATGATGTCCACAGATGAAGAAAGCAAGTTGATAAAATTCAGAGTCCATGAATAAAAACATTCTAAAAAATTAAGTATGATAAGAATGTACCTGAAAACAAAGGTTCATGTGTGACTAACACAAAGTTAGCATCATACTAAATGGGAAAGGATTGAAAGTTTTTTTTTCTAAGCTTTTGGAAAAGACAACACTGCTGATTTTCACTGCCTCTGTTCAGTATCGTACTAAAAGTTTAGCTGGAGCAATTAGGTCAGAAAACAATATAAACACCATCCAAATGATGCCAAAGTCAAGTTGACCTTGTTTTTCTATACAAGATCTTACACCCACGAAACTTCATGAATTTCACAAAAAAAAAATGCTAGAGCTAAAAAGGAATTCAGCAATAGTATGAACACAAAAACCAATACACTAAGTCAGTATAAACTTTCTTTATGATCATGGCACTTTCAATAAAAGGAAATGATAAGGACAATCTCACTTAAAATAACTACAAAAATCAGTAATAAATCTAACAAGGAAGGCAAAATACATCTATGGGGAAAAGCTATGAAGCATTTATGAAAGAAGTTTAAGAGGATGAAAATATGTAGAGGCACGGAATCCCAAGCTTGAAAACAGAAAAATTGTTCCTGTTAAAATATTTATGCTACCCTTTGCTGATTCAATGTCATCCCTATCAAAATACCATCATTTTTCATTGAAATAGAAAAAAATTCTAAAATCTGTATGGAGGCCAAAGCTACCTTGAAAACGAAGCTTACATATCACACCACCTGACTACAAAATACTCTACAAAAATATAGTAGCTAAAGTGCACAATAGTATCATAAACCTGATACAAATACCAGTTGAACCTCATGGAGAAACCAGAAATCACCCCATGCGTTAACAGGCAACAGATATTAGCAAAGAAGCAACAATACAATGTGGCAAAGATAGGCACCTCAGTAAATAGTGCTGTGTAACCTGACATGCACACACAGAATAATGACACTAGATTGTCTCTCAATAGGGACAGAGAGCCACTGTAATGGATAAAAAGACTACCATAAGAAGTCAATCAAATGTAATTACTAGACAAAAGCATGAAGGGACATATTTCAAGACATGACCTGGGCACATTTTTTTCTTTTTTTTAAATTTATTTTTAAATATTTTAAATTCCTAGGGATACATGTTCCTTGCATCCCTTCTTTTTCTCTCTCTTTCTCCCTCCCTTCTCTTCCACTTTCATTCCTTCCCACTATCTTTCCCCTCCCTTTGTGGGTCCAATCAACTCTTTCCTATTTTCCTGTCCTGTCCAATAGGTTCTGTTCTATTGGTTCTATGGTTCCTCTGTATCATCTATTCTTATTGGGGTTTAGGCCTCGTGGGTTGACCAAGAGTCCTTTCCTTGGGTAGCCTACTGATATGATTACTCCCCTACATCTGTCTGACACCTTGCCCCTAAGGATCCTACTGCATGAAAATATTTCTCCTGAGCTCCACACTAGTCCATGGGGGCATGTTGATGTGTCCACCACTGTGCAGATCTAATGTGGTCAAGTCCCATTGCCATGGGTTCATGGATGTCCTATCTTGAGTGGAATGACCTGTCCAGCGATGGACCTCCCCATCTTATAGTCTTACCACCCCTCTTCCACAAAGTGCCCTGACCCTCTGGATTGGGAGAGGTTTGGTTGGCCTAGTTCCAGGTAAACATTGTAGGGTTGTCAGTGTTCTGTGTTCTAGTTGTTTCTTATTGTTTATTTTGCTGCTCTTGCACCACACAAGTCTGCATCCTATCTGGGTGTTGAGATCCTCTCCTATCCAACAATGCAGAATCTGTTAAAGAGAGGCCTTTATATAAGGGAAGTCTTGAAGGACAGGGAGGATCAGGAGTGGGGCACAGTTTGTTGGTGGGATCAACCTCCAGGACATCATCCAGCTGTTAATTAACCAATAATCCTCCCCACCATGATGGGGAACACATCCAATGCTTCAAACCAATCCAAACACCAGAAAACAGGAAGGATATCACCATGAATTGGACTAGATATATCATTAATTATGGGTTTTTCTTAACAGTGACTTTACTTCTCTATTGAACCTTGCTCCTTTGTCTTCATTCTCTTGGGAGTCTTCTTTGCCCTACCTTCCAAGTTCTAATCCTTTGTGGTTGTAATGGGCAATAAAAAGATTTTCACTTGAGTATGTCATTTTGAAGGCTTGAAATTAGGTTCCACTTATAAGGGAGAACATGTGACATCTTGTTTTCTGTGCTGCTTGAGATACTTCACTCAGTATGATTTCTTCCAACTCCATCCATTTACTAGAAAATTTTATTAGTTCATTTTTGATGGCTATGTAGTACTCCATCATGTACATATGCCATATTTTCATTATCCATTCATCAACTGTTGGACATCTAGGTTGATTCCATGACTTAGCTATTGTGAATAGTGCTGCAATGAACATAGATGTACATGTGTCTCTATGGTATCATGAAGCATTTGGGGGGAATAGTCCCAGCAGTGATATAGCAGGGTCATATAGCATTTCAATTTTTACCTTGTTTAGAAACCACCATACTGATCGCCATAGTAGTTACATAAGTCTGCATTCCCCCACCAACAATGTATGAGAGTTTCCTTCTCCAGCATGTGTTGTTGCATGCCTTTTGGATTTTCACTATTCTGACCAGTATGAGATGATATCTCAAGGTAGTTTAGATTTGCATTTTACTGATGGTTATGGAGGAGTATTGCAGTTTGCCTGTATAGTTGCTGATAAATGACCATCAAACAGCTTAAGGGAACAAGGATTTATTTCCTTACGACAGTCCAGTTTCAGTTTTCAATCCAGCTTGACAGTAGAGCTCACACTAACACCAGGTCCAAGGGATATGGCCACATCATCTCTACATAACAGCTGAGAGAGGGATGATCCTATACTTGCCAGACCAGCATGTCTGACCAAGTGTACAAAAGCATGCCAATTTTCTCAACCAGCTCTCTGCATTTTATTCCAGCGTCTAATCTTACCCGTCATGAGCTGAGCCTTCCCCATCAGCTAGACAATCTCCTGCAGGTTTGCTGTAGGCTTAACTCAACCATTAATTCTCTACAAATGTGCCCAGAACTCAAACCCTCAACTATCAAGTTGACACTTGTGCCTAACTATGATAAGGGGGAACATTTTTTAAGATGTTTGTTGGCATTTCAGTTTCTTCCTGGGAAAATTTTCTAAGTTCCATCCCACTTTCTAATTGGGCTGTTTATCTCCTTGATGTTTAATTTTTTGAGTTCTTTGTACACTCTAGATATTAATCCTCTATCAGATGTGTGTTAGTGAAGATTTTCTCCCATTCTGTGGGTTGTCTTTTTGCTCAGCTGACAATATCTTCAGCTGAACAAAAACTTTAATTTCATGAGATCCCATTTGTTGAGTGTTGGCTCAATTTCCTGAGCTATTGGGATCCTGTTTAGAAAGTGTTGGCCTAGGCCAATCAGTTCAAGGGAATTACCTACTCTTCTAGGATTTTTATAGTGTCTGGTCTACTGTTAAGGCATTTGATCCATTTTAGAGTTAATTTTCATGCATGGTGACAAGTAAGGGTCCAGTTTCAATTTTCTGCATGTGGATATCCAATTTTGCCAGCATCATTTGTTGAAAATACTGCTCTTTTTCCATTGAGTTTTCTGAGCCCCTTTGTCAAAAATCAGATGACTATATGTGTATGGGCTTATTTTGGGGTCTTCAACCCTTACCCAAAAAATCCAACTTAAAACAAAAATAGGCTTATAGAGATGAGTAGAAATGTCTCAGATGAAGATCTGAATAGGTACATAAAATAAATTGCTCAACATTCCTTTCAGAGATATTTAAATCAAGACCACAAGGTGATATCCCTTTACCTCAGGAAGAATAACTATTATCTACAAAGAAAGTAACAAATTCTGGCCAGGATACAAAGAAAAGAGAATTAATATATACTATTAGCAAGAATGTAAATGAGTACAGCTTTATGGGAAAAGAGTAAAAAGCTAAATATAAAAAACTATCTTACAAAGCTATCATTCTGCTACTGGAAATACCCCTCCAAAAAAAAAAAAGAAATGAGCATGTTGAAAAGACTCCCATACTTCACTATTTAAAATAGCCTTATTTGCAAGGAATGGATGAAGTGCTTAGGCTGTATGTATATGTGCGTGATAGGACAATGTGTGTACATAATGTATGAAATTCTATCATTTATGATGACAAGGAAGGAACTGAAGATCATTAGGGTAAGCAAAAAAGGCAAAGGAAACATTTCATGACCTCACCATGTAATTTTTATTTAAAAATGCTGTCTTATAGAAGATGAAGGTAAATAGGTATTGTTTAATTGTGCAGCAGGATGAATACAGTTAAGAATTGAACATAGTAGGCTAGCAAGATGACTCAATAGATAAAGGTACCTACATGCAAATCTGAGACCTGAGTTCTATTCCTGAGCCCACAACTTCTGAAAGTTGTCTTCTGATCTCTTTATCTCTCTCTTTTTCTCATTCTTTTTCTCTCCATCTCTCTTTCTTGTCCTCTAAATAATAAAATATTTAAAAAGAAATAGTCATAGTATATTTCAAAATAGCTGAAAGAATTTTAAATGTATTTGCCATAAAGAAGTAACAAAAATCTAAATGATAATTATACTAATAACCCAAATTGATTTGTACCCATTGTGTACAAAACACCATGTAGAACCTATACATGTATATAATTACGTATTGATCAAAAAATTTCAATTTAAATTGTTAAAAAGTCCACTTGAGCCGGTCCCGCCGCCGGAGCCGGTGCGGCTGAGAGGGCCGCGTCTGCCGCCGCCGCCGGCCGGGCATGGTGTTGGGCGCCGGGCCGACTCGGGGGACTCGGGCGCCTGGAGGAAAGGTGGCAGTAATGCTAACACTGGCAAGCAAACTGAAGCGGGATGATGGTCTCAAAGGGTCCCGGACATCAGCCTCCACATCCGACTCCACTCAGAGAGTTTCTGTGAGAGACAAGCTGCTTGTTAAAGCCTCCCAAGGTGAAATGCTTGACCAAGATCTGGCACCCTAATATCACAGAAACAGGGGAGATATGTCTGAGTTTACTAAGAGAACATTCAATTGATGGCACTGGCTGGGCTCCTACCAGAACCTTAAAGGACGTTGTTTGGGGATTAAATTCTTTATTTACCGATCTTTTGAATTTTGATGATCCTCTCAACATTGAAGCTGCAGAGCATCATCTTCGAGACAAGGACGACTTTCGGAATAAAGTGGACGACTACATCAAACGCTATGCCAGATGATAAGAGGAGATGATTTCAGGTCGGTGGCATGTGCCCCAGGCATCCAGTGTGAAACAGCACGAGGTAGCCCTCCTTCCCGTCCTCACACTCCCTGCCAGTCCCTCGGGATCGCCCCAGTCCTGCGACCATGTGTTGTCTGAAGATCGTCCCGACGTTGCTGGAAGTGGTGGTACAACATAATGCAGCAAGAAAGCGTGTCTGGATCTCCAAAGGCGCGTCTGCTTCCCTCGTGTGTTTGCTCCCAACTGTGCTGTCCAGCTGTGGGTAAAGCTGCTCCAGCTGCGACAAACTCACTACAGAGGCTAGCGCTTGCTTCCCTTTCCCCCAGCCAAGTCGGTGTCCTGCACAAAGTGATGTAGCGAGTGTTCAGTGTACCTACCGGCAGATCGGCAATAAGAAACCTGCTACCAACTGTGATTGGATGCGCATTCTCTTCCTTCTTCCCTGAATGGTGGCCCTGCCCAGATATGAACCTTCCCAAACGCAGCCACTCACTGTAGATCTCACTAAAATGCGTATTTTACTTGATGTGATTATATTTTGAAACAGATCTGTAATTTGTACAATTTAATGCTTTAATTATTTTTTTCTATTGTTTAGTTTGTACTTTGTGTAGAGCAGACACCAAGATGTTGGGACAAGCAGCTATTGAAAAGCAATGCAAAGAACCCTTGAAGGACGCATTGCTCGGTGTCCAGATGCAGCAGGAGTTTGGCTCCTAAAGACCAGCTCTTGTTCGGGTTCAGGTGTGGGGAGGATATTCCGGAGCCCTTAGAAGCTAGAGCTGGACGATAGTGAGAGCCAAAGGCAGGTCTTCCCAGAGGAGCGAGCTGGGGGCTCGGGCCCTCCAGAGTTAGCAGTTATGCAGTGGTCACGTGAGTGGCCGGTGCCTGCTTCCCGTAGCTCCATCTCTTTCCTTGAGTCCTGCTGCCTCGAGAGGTTTGCGGCGTCCAGCGCCCTACCACTGCGGGGTGTCTTTTCACATTGCGGTGGTTCCAGGCCCTGCTGGGGTGAACCTCAGGCCTTGAGGCAGCGGCAGCACTGTGCGGGGCCACGTGCAGTTAGGGTAGTGTATTCACTGAGCCCTCAAGTGAGCAGGCGGGTTTATTCCCACATCTAGACACTCGAAACCCTGAAATCAAATACAAAATAAATGTTTGTCTGGTTTCTAAAAAAAAAAAAAAAAAGTCCACTTGAGACTTGTATTGCCATCCAGATCTGACTGTCCTCAGGATACCATTAGAAACCATAGAAGCCTAGAGCTTCTAATCGATGTTATTCATCGGAGGATGCTGAAACCACATCATTCAAGCAAGACAGCCCTATCATCCAACCACAAGATAAGTAATTCATCTTACTTTCAATTCAATTTCTTCTCAGGTAATGGCCACTCCTGCTTATGACTAACCCACTCTGCACCTACACCCTATACATCCCACCTGCTGACTTTCAATCCTTCACTCTCACAAGTCCCTAATAAACCCCAAGCGCTGTGATCACTCAACTCTAAACTCCCCACTCCTAACTCCACTATTAAAGTCACACTATCATATCCTCTTGTGAACTGTTCGGACACTTAAGCCAAATATCACTCACAAAACCTGGCTCCTTAGGGACTGACAGTCACTGTAGTGTTCTTAAGCTTAAGGGGAACACAGGAAAGGGTTCTGGGAAATGCCCCTGGGTCCTTGCACCTCATCGGAGAGGAGGACCCAGAGGAAAGTTTGGCATGCACAGTAAAGGATGCTCCGCAGATTGGAGGGGGGCACTGGGGAATGAGGAGGGAGGGGGAAGAGGAGGGGGAAGTAGGGGGGGAACAGAGGGATGGGAGGGAAGGTGGAGGGAGGAAGGGGACTGGTGTACCTGTTAAGTTTGTATGAGCGGAAATAATAATAATAATAATAAATAAAAAACCTAACTCCTAAGCTTAAATCTTCAAACTCTCACCTCATAACTAGAACTAGGGTTAAATATCCCAGAGTGCATTGAAGCTGCCACATACAAAAGCAGCACAAAGCAGTTCTAGGCCAATCCTTAAGCAACATCTTCCCAGCCAAATAAAAGGAAGAAATTCTAGCAATAGTCAAAATCAGGGATTCAAAATTCTGAGTCAGAAATATGCCAAAAAGAGCAACTAAAGACCCAATACAGGATGCCTAAGTCACATCACAAAACACAAAATAAGGAAAATATATCTTCTATATAAAAGCACCAGCCCCTTATTGATAAATCTCAACCAGATGCTTCATAGATATTAGCCAGGAAATTGATAATCAAAATAATGTTTTCCAGAGGCATATTATAAACATGGTCAAGGAAATGTAAGAGAAACTCCAAAAGGAAAGAAAAGAACTCTAAGAGATGAATAAACACATGAACACGTGTGTGCAGAGAAAAGATAAATAGGTACATGAGATTTACAAAAAACAATTGAGGAAAGTAAAATAAGCATCAGTCTATTATAGAAACTGAAAAGGTAAAACAAATACATGAAAAAAATCCAAGAGCTATGGGACTTCTTTAAAGAAGCCAACCTTGTGCATACATGGAATCTCAGAGCAACACCCCCTCCCCGCCAAAAATGACACCAGAAGAGATTTTTCACACCATCATAAATGAAAATTTCCCATACCTAAAGAAGGAGATGCCCATCCAAGTACAAGATGCATATTGTACACCAACCAGATATGACCAAAACAGAAACACACCACAGAAAACGCTAGGCAAAACACAGCAGATATAAATTAAAGAGAATGTTTTGAGTTTCTCGAGAAAGACAAATCAAATTTAAAGCTATTAGAATAATAGCTGATTTTTCAATAGCAGCAGTAAAAGCCCAAAAAACTTGGAGAGATGTGCTTCAAGTTATGAATGATCACATATGCCAACCAAGGCTGCTGTATCTAGCAAAATTGTCAGTGATGATTGAAGGTGAAAGAAAAATTTTCCAAAATTAACATAAATTAAAAGCTTACATGAACACCAAACTAAGTCTGCAGAAGATACTAGGAAAAAAATACTTAAAACTAAAGAAAAGATGAACACACCCAAGAAACTAGAAGGGGGAAAATAAAGACAGTATAATACTAATGAAGAAATACACAAAACTCAGAAAATGACAGGAATCAGGAAACATTTTTCAATTATAACCTTTAACCTCAATGGAATTAACTCACCAATCAGGAAACATAGGCTAAAAGCATGGATGAAAAACCACAACTCATCAATTCACTGTTTTCATTAAACACATCCTACCACGAAGGACAAGCACTATCTCAGGGTGAAAGGCCAGTCAAAAATACTCCAAATTAAAGGAACAAGCAAACAAGAAGGAGTAGCAATTCTAATATTTAACAAAATAGACTGAACCTAAACAAGTCGTAAAAGACAAGAAAAACACACCATACTCATCAAAGAAACAATACATCAAGAAGACTTCACAATTTTAAATATATATGCACTTAATGTAGCCTTACCCACATGCATTACACACTACAATGTATAAAACAACAAAACAACCCAAATACAATTATAGTAGGGGATTTCACCACCTCACTCTCACCAATGGTTATATCAATGGACCTAAAATTTAACAGAGACACATTAGAATAAAATCAAACCATAAACCAAATAGACCTGACCAACCTCTACCGAACTTTCCGTCCTAACACTGAGGAATACACACTCTTTTCAGCAGCCTGTAGAACTTTATCCAAAATAGAGCACATAGTAGGCCATAAAGCAAGCCTCTATATATGCAGGAAAATTCAAACTACATCCTGTGCTTAATCTGATCACCAAGGAATAAAGTTAGACATTCATAATAAGGTAAACAACAGAAGTACACAAACTCTTGGAAACTAACCAACACACTAATTTTAGAAAGGAATGAATTCACACAGAAGTAAAAATGGAAATTCAAAAATTCCTAGAACTTAATGGGAATATAAACACAAAATATCAAAATTTGGGGGATACAATGAAGAAAATTCTAAGAGGAAAGTTCATAGCATTCAATGCTTACAACAAAAATATAGAAACATCATGAGTAAATAATTTAACAACATAGCTGTAAGCGTTAGAGAAATAAAAACAAACCAATCCAAAAGCGTAGAGAGGCAGAGATTAGTAAAATCAGGGAATAAATAATACAGAGAATCAATCGAAGACCTGATTCATTGAAAAAAATAATAGGATTGACAAACTCTTAGCCAATTAACCAAAGCCAAAAGAGAGTAAACCCAAATTAATAAAATAAGAGATGAAAATGGAGCTATCACAAGTGATAGCAGGAAATTCACACAATCATAAGTATAATAAATAGCAAAATAAACAAGTAAAATAATAAGTAGAATAGCAAGTTAAAAAATTAATGTTCAAAAATCAGGGCTGGAAAGATGGCTTAGGAGTTAAGACTCTGCCATGCAAGCAGAAGGACCTGAGTTCAGATCCCAGGTCCCAAGTATAGACACCGGGCAGAAGCGGGGGTGGCCTGCGTTTCTGGTCCCGGTAGGGTGGAGCTTGTGAATCCCGGGGCAGAATAAATAAGGTGGAGGTGGAGGTGGTCCACAGTGTTCCCAAATTCGCCCGTGGTTCTACACACACACACACACACACACACACACACACACACACACACACACACACACATATACACACACACACACACGCACAATCGAATAAATAATAAAAATAAATAAATAAATCAGTGGCTTTTCTAATCACCAAGGATGAACAAAGTAAGAAAGATCAAAGAGAAATAACCTTGGAATAAATTTAACCAATGATGTGACAGACATGTACAATGAAAACTTTAAAACTTTAAAGAAAGAAATTTCAGAAGACACCAGAAAGTGGAAACATCTCCCATGCTCCTAGATTGGTAGAATCAACATCATAAAAATGACTATCCTACCAAAAGCAATATACAGGTTCAGTGCAATACCAATCAAACTTCTAGGGCAATTCATTATAGAAACTGATAAAAAGAAATCTCAAAATTCATATGGAACCACAAAAGGCCCAGGATAACCAAAATAATATTGAGTAATAAAACCTCCTGTGGAGGTATCACCATACTAGACCTTAAACTGTACTATAAATCCATAGTAATAGAGACTGCATGGCACTAGCTCTAAAACAGACGATAAAACAATGGATTAGAATTAAAGACCCAGATCTAAGCCTATATAAAACAGTCAACTGATTTTTGACATAGTGCCCAGAAAAACCACTGGAGAAGGGATAGTATCTTTAACAAATAGTTTAACAAATAGTTCAAACGTGGAGAAAAATGAAAATGGACCCTACCTGCCACCCTGCATGAAAATTAATTTCAAATGGATCAAAGACCTCAATGTTAGGCCAGAAACTATAAAAACCGTAGAAGAAAGAATTGGGAATATACTTAAACTGATTGGCCTTGGTCAGCACTTTCTTTTTTTTTTTTAATTTTATTTATTTATTTCCGCTCATACAAACTTAATAGGTACACCCGTCCCCTACCTCCCTCCACCCTTTCCTGGACCTCCTTCCTCCCTCCCCCCTTTTCCCCTTCCCTTCCCCCATTCCCTGTCTGTCTCCCAGTGCCTCCTTCCCCCCATCCCTGGAGCATCCTTTAATGTGTATGTCAAACTTTCCTCTGGGTCCTCCTCTCTGATGAGGTGTAAGGACTCAGTGGCATTTCCTAGAACTCTTTCTTGTGTTCCCCTTAAGTATAGGAACACTATTGTGGCTGTTAATCCCTAGCTTCTAAGGATCCTAGTGCCTTTAGTCCATGCTAGACTTTGAGGGGTCAATAATGTGTTGGTCATTGTGCAGGTCATGCAAAGTCCTATTACGATTGCTTCAGCCCTAACTTGTGTGGAGTATCTTGCATATCGTGACTCCTCCCATCCTTGTGCTCTTACAATTTTACCGCCCCCTCTTCCACAAATTTCCCTGAGCTTCAGAATGGGGGGAGATTAGACTGGCCTAGTTCCAGGTGGAGCATTTTCTGACCCTGAATAAAGAGGAAATAAGACCAAAACTCAGCAAGTGGGATATCATGAAATTAAAAAGCTTTTGTTCGGCAAAAAATATTGTTAATTGAACAATTTGGAATAGAAGAAAATCTAATTATCCACATATCTGATAGAGGACTAACATCCAAAATGCACAAAGAATTCAAGAAATTGAACCCAAGGATGTAAGCAACCCAGCCAAAATAAATGGGCCTTGGAACTTAAAAGAACTTTTCTCAGTATGGAATTAAAATGTCTAACAAATATCTTTAAAACTGTTCCACTTCCCTAGCCATTAGAGGAATACAAATTAAAATCAACCTGAGATATCATCTCACTCCAATCAGACTAAAATCCAAAACTCAAGCAGCAACAAATGCTAGCAAGAATGGGGGAGAGGGGAAGAAACCATTATACACTGCTAGTGGGAATGAAAACTTGCACAACCTCTTTGGAGATTAGTATGGAGGTTCATAAAAAAGCTAAAAATTGAAATACCATACAACTCAGTTATACCACTCTTGGGAATATATATTGTCTTATTGTAGAGACATGTATATTTATGTTCATTACAGCTCTATTTACAATAGCAAAGAGGTGGAATCAGCCTAGATGTCTAACAGCAGATGAATGGATAATGAAAATGTAGTACATATGCACATTAGAATACTATTCAGCTGTCAAGAAAAAAATAATTAATGAAATTTAATGGTAAACAAATGGATACTGAGTGAAGCATCCCAAACACAGAAAGACAGTCATCACACGTACTCCCTTACAAATCGATCCTAACATTAAATCCTCAAAATGGCACACTCAAAAGGAAACTTCTATAACACCCACAAACTACAAAGGAATATATGAAAATCTCTCAACGCTCAACCAAGATGCACACTACAACAATGGAAGACTAGAAAGGCAGAAAATCACAACTAGGCACAGTGTAGAATATTTGCACCCCTGGAACGCTCAGCCCTACTCGAGCCATCAAAATCTTTCCCTACACCCAGGCTCAGGGAATGTTGTGGAAGAAAAGGTGGGGTAAGACTGTAAGAGCCTAAAGGTGGGGTTAAGTACTTCTGAACAACACACTCCAGCCGCAACAGAAGACCACTGAAAAAGACAACTTCTTCCACCAGAGCTACACAATGACCAATATATCAACATTCCCCTAAGGACTAGTGAGGATCTCAGAAGAAACAATTGCACCAGGAGAGTGTCTCTGGGGCAGCTATCAAAAAATGGAAGAGGAACTTCTCCTCTTATGACTTTGTCCATTGAAGAGTATCATATAATACAACAGATATCTGACTTTCTTACCTATACAGATACCATAAAGGGAGCCCTGTGATCCATACATGCAGAGAGATAGGAGTGTGGAAGGGACATGGCTGGATTGAACAGGAAAGGGGAAGGTGGTTGAGAAAGGGTATAGTTGGGGGGACGGTGGAGAGGGAGTAGACCAATGACATAAACCCACTTTGTTTGTATACAAAAAAAACTCATAAAACTAGTCCACTTGGCATTTTTGCATCTTACTGCAAAGGGGAAACAACTTATTTCCATGCAGACATTGTGACTTCCCCTCACAGGCCTGAGTCCATTGACATATGATTTATTCATTGCCACCTGCCCTGTGATATTCCAGAAGAATCAAAATGACCTTTTGCTGCTTTTGTATCCACCTCATATGACTAAAATGCATAACAGGATTAATTGGAGCTAAAAATTTAGAACTTTGGTCAAAAAGCATAGTTGTTCCTGGTGTAGATAATCAGGCATTTCCTGCTGATTTAATCCATTACTCTCAGTAGCCCTAGTGCCCAAGGCAAAAACACCGTAAGGGTGGACAGTTGGGTTAGCCTAGTGACATATTCAGACAGCAAGCATGAAAAACATGTTAAGCCAGAGATTTTCATGACAAAAGCTGGAATGAAGGCAGAGCAACTCTATGAGATTCCATTTCCTTTAGGCAGGGCTCATTTTTGATATAAAAGTCCAGCTGAGCAGAGATTCCTCAACAGATCTGAGAGTCCAGAGAGCTTCATCTTCTGAGGTAAGACCCTCTTGGAGTTTCTTCATATATATCCTGTAATATCTTATGTTGATTGACAATCTATGATGATGTAGAATTTTTTTTCAAACTTAGCTCTCAGGTTGAGGCACTAAAAATCAGAAAATAGGAGTGATTGATATAAGGACAAGCGTTAGATTAACAGGAAGCCATGGAGGAGGGAGCCTATGCAGATGCTTTAGTGATGTTATTGTCTACTTTTGTTGAGAATTTTCAATATCAAAAACATGGCACTATGAATGTGGATGCTCAAATATTAAATTTTTTCTTTGTTGCTTGAATTTATCAGTCAGTATAATGCAATACAGTATAATACAGTAACTTCCTAACATGCAATATGAAAAGTGATTACTAAAAAAAAAAAAAACAGGTCCTTGCTAGGACAAAAGGAAAAAGACAACTTGGAATGCATGAGAGGTGATTGGGGAAGAAACCACGGGGTGATCTTGTGTAGACACATGATGGGAATCTTTTAGAAAGCATGAACAAGGGAAAATTTGTGAACTGGGGCTCAGATGTGGATCTTGTCTTGAAGCACAATTCACACAGTTTTCCTATAAGAGCTAAAGCCCTGTATGAGACGATATAAGTGAGTAGAATCTAGGCTTTTTATTCTGTCCTTCTCTCAAATTGTCAAATATATGAGGCCTCACATAAATCCTAGAAGCCTTCTGTTGGTTTAAGTTGTGTTTTGAGGCAGTGCCTAGGTGTTTTAGAAACACCATGGTGGAATCAAGAGAAAGACTCCACTCACGTGGAGATCAACAATACACCCTATCATTTCCAACTGGTAAAGAGGAAAATCGCTTGCTTTGAGGGGACACACAGTGGGATATCCTTGCCTGTCCTTATACTGGATTCTCTATTTTCTCTCTAAACTACTGATTCAGCCTTCTTGTCTCTAGATTCAGCAGCCTTTGAAGCATGAGTTCCTACCAGCAGAAGCAGCCCATCGTCCCACCCCCTCAGCCTCAAGAGCAGCAGGTGAAGCAACCGTGCCAGCCTCCACCACCAGGACCATTTGCTACCATAACCTCAGAGCCATGCCACACCAGTGTTTCTCAACCAGGAAACACCAAAATTCAGGACTCTTGCTCTGATGCTGGTTATACCATGGTCCCTGAGCCAGATTATACCACGGTTCCTGAACCATGTTCTACCAACATCCCTGAGCCAAGCTATGGCACAGTTACTGGTCCATGTTCTACCAACATCTCTGAGTCAGGAAGCACCGCAGTTATTGGGCCGTGCTCTACCAACAACTCTGAGCTAGGATATACCACAGTTACTGGGTCATGTTCTACCAATGTCCCTGCCCCTGGCTATACAAAAATAGAAGAGCACACCTATACCAACCTCCCTGATCAGGGGTTCACCAAAATACCTGAACAGGGATACTCCAAAGTACCAGAGCCAAGCCAGTCCAAGGTTCCTGAGGTGTATCCCTCAACTACCACTCCAGAAACCTCTAACCTGAAGACAAAGCAGAAGTAATGAAGTCCATAGCCAGGCCTTTGAGGAGCTTCCTGTTGTCTGCTGAGCATCCTCCTCCAATCTGCATCTATGCCTTTACTGTCTGGAGATCATTAAATCAATATATTGCCACAGTGAATTATACACAAAATCTTCCCCAACACTCTGTGAAGTATTTTCTGAGTTAAGCATAAGGTCTTAATGCCTTGACTGGTCTTCCCTTCCTCAGGGTTCATCTGCAGAGGGATTCTGTATGGGAAGAGATCCATGCTTTCTGCTTTTCCCTATTAAATTGCTTTCAGCTGCATTCTTGGCTCTGTGTGTCATTTGCTGGATCTCTTCTCGTCCTTTGCCTCCCTTTGTGAGTCAAGACTGATCGACTGAAAATGGTTTGTGTCAATGTCATCTCTTCAACATTGTCACTGTGTGCATCTATGAAGTTGTGGTGACACATTTATATGATATGAAACCTGTCACTTAGGATGGTCACAGTTTAAATAAGGTCCTCCTCTTGCACTGGAATGAATCACATCTAAGTTCCATGTTCTTTGCTCCCAAACTGCTTCTTATCCACAATATTGTACCTGTGAGTCCTTACTTCATTCAGTGCATATATTGCTTGTGTACATTTGAACATTGTTTTCTTTTTCCCTTCTCTCATTTTTCTTTGTATGTTTTTCCTGATAGATACAGATCTATGCTCCTTCACTGTACTTTTTTATACACTGACATGATGTCTTACACCACCTCAACCTCTGTTAAGGCAATGTTCCTTTGTATCGGACAGTCACCACCATCAGGAAGTTCTACATCTGGGGCGACATGAGGAAAGGACACACAGTACTTCCCTCAGAGAGTTCATAGTCTCTTCTAGGAGTGTGATGCTTATATCCTTCTCATGTGTGTGCCATGCATTTCCTGTTTATTTTCTAAATATCACTTTAGCATTTCTATCCTTGACAGTTCCATACATACTATGAACTTCTGTCATTTTTACGCTTCATATTCAATCCTACTCACAGTTCCTTTTTATCCTAATGGAAACCTTCTTCTACCAATCAGCTTTTCCTCCTGTTCACTTGTCTTTGGGTTACATATGGGTTGCCTGTACTGACAAGTGACTGAGCACTTGCTGAAGTTACTCTTCTTCCTCCTTTTCAGCTGTATTTCTGCCCCAATATAGCCCACAGAAAGTTTTACCAAATGATTGGCACTGTAGGTAAGGTTTTATATCCATTTTTAATATATATGGGATGAGTGCACATGTACATCAAAATATGAGCATGGGCAATCACATGCGTCTATGGAGGCCTAATAGTGATATCAGGATCTTATCTTTGACTATCCTTTCACCATTTTGCTGTGAGCCTGAGTCTTTAATTAAGCCTGGCGCTCACCTAGAAGTCTAGTCTGGCTAGCCAGCTTGCTCTGGGGATTCCCAGGCTCCACCTTCTTGGGCTGGAATTACAGGCAGGCTGCCACACCCTCCTGGCATTTTTTTTAATATGATGTGGGGATCTGAACTCTGATCCTTTTGCTTGTGTATTGTGGACTTTTATTGCTGACTCATCTCTCCAGCTTGTGAATGAGTTTTAAGCAGTGACTTGGGCTACCACTATCTAGACAAATAAATAATTATCTACACTTAGAAAGTGTAGGTCATTGAACAATGAACTTTCAAGAATGAAAGGAAACTTTAAGAGCCACTATGCTATCAATAACTCTCTGTCAAGTAAAGAAATTAAATGTCATATCCAGAACCCAGAATCCCAGATCCTTACATTCTTCTACAATTTGGTCTCAATTACAGAGATGATCAACAGGTGAATCTGTGTACAGAGGTGTAGGGTATTGGAGAACTATTTCCAACAGCAGAAAATATATGAAATTTCATGAAGACTACAGTTGAACAAGTTCCATTTCTTAATAAGTTGCATGATTCATAGTACCAGATGGATAAGGTTGGTGGCACCAGAGCCTGCCTGTTACACAAGAATCTCAAATAGGCTCAGCAAAAGCTCCAGCGTACTGGGAAACTGTAAGATAAAGATCATCCACCAATTCACCATGAGGAGATGAGTGGTTGTCAAACTGGCAGGGCAGAATGACAGCCTTAGTTTCTGTTAGGTTTGTTCATGCTGAGGTGGTTCCACGTTGTTGCTGATTTTGGGTAAGTTTAAAGATGACTACAGGATGAATCATTTTAAATAATCTAACTCTGGGTGTAGAAATTCACTCTGACATACAGCTATTGCAAATGTAAAATAGTATACTTTTGTTTCTCCTAGGGTTTGGAGTTGCCTTTTTAACTATTTTCATTTTGGAATATGTGTGTGTGTGTGTGTGTGTGTGTGTGTGTGTGTGTGTGTGTGTGTATAAATATATATATATAATAAAATTTACACTTTTGAATATGCTGGAATGTATAGTTCCATGGATGACACTACATCTTTGTTAAAATATGTGCTTGTGTTTAATAATATGAAGCACAAAGGTAAATCTTTATGCTAAGTTCAGCAAGACATAAACAATAGTTATTTCTGGCTGCTTTTTGTTAAGGCTTATTTTCTCTGTTTGCTACAGTAATTTGAATTATGTGATGCTATCTCATTTAATATTTTATTGTGATTTTTAAATAATAAAAGTCAAGATATTGCTGGGCTAGAGGGGAAAAAAAAGTACTTCTGATTATCAAAGTAATTCCTGAGGTTTTCCTCTGCACACATTCCCCCATGCATATCCTAAAGTACACCTGAGAAGATGTCTATGTGAGGTAGCCCATGGTTTCTTCTGTAAGGGAACCCAAAAGACCCAATGACCACTAGCACTAGCAGCCTGAGGGCCCTCGATCAGACCAACTGATACTAGCTCAATTTAATGAGGATTTGTCCCCTTCCTGTCAGTTTTTTTTTTTAATTCCTTGGGCTTTTCTGTGACTCAACAGAATTCCCCCTACCCATATGCAATGTTAAGCTAAAGTAGTGAATGATGAATTTCAAATTCAAACTATTCAGCAAATCTCAGGGCAAGGTTTAGATCAGCTGGGCTGCTATCTCAATTGTATAGATAAAGAAAATGACATTGCCTTCTTTTCTTCTTTGCCTTCTAAATTTCTGTTCTTCCTAATGGGGCCATGTTCATGACAATTGATTAAATTAAAAGTCCACTTTATGATTCAGATCAAACCAAGCAATTAAAGGAGTTTCCAATACATCTATATTTCTGACTGAGGAAAGTCTCAAGGCGGATCTAGGTCAAAAGCACTCTCCCAAATTAGTTCTTGCTAACCTCCCATTTAATCTTCCCAGTCCCATTCCCTTCTCCTCTCAGACTGGCTGCATAGTCAATCTCTTTCCTTAACTCTACCACCTCACATACATCTTAAGAATCAACCCTTTATTTTGAAAAAGTTGTCAATTGTGCTTGCAATCTACACCAAACTCTCCTGTACCTCCCACACTGTGTTCTTATCCAACTCAGGATTCCCAAGTCCACATCTGATCCTCACCTAGCCAGAAGTCTCATGAGGGCAGAAACTTTTCTGTCCAGCTCAGGGCTTCTCAGTGGTCCTATGAAAAAAAATAATTTTAGATATTTGTTTGTTTAAAAAAAAGCATTTCTTCTGCAAATAAATCACAAGTCCTTAAAAAAACTTTTATGCTTTTAACCCACTCCTATAAGTAATTCTTCCTCTGTAGAGTGAAAGCTTGTTCTCACAACAAAAATGTCCAAGGACTACAAATTCCGTGTGGGCACCTGAAGAAGCACCTGTTTAGCACACTCTTCTCTGAGTCCATTACTCCTGCAGACTTCCCGGGATCTGTGGGAGGATGAGAATGGCTGGCAGCAGGGAATATAAGCATAGAAGAATATTCCCCTCCAGTCCTGGCCCACTTCCATTCTCAGTGCCACTGGGATATGCCAGGCAGGTGCCAGCATTTGCTGAGGTTTTGCCTGGAGTATTTGTCTTTTACTTCGGACCCTCTGCCCTAAGATATCCTAAGTAATGTCCTCTCAAAGAGAACTTGTGGATACTACACTCAACTCCCTCATGCTCCTAATTGGTCAGCCATATTCTTTTTTCCATAATTTTTAATATATAACTTTCATAGTCACCATGTTTTATTATTATTTATTCCTATCTTTCTCACTAGCGTGGGAGGACCACATGATCCAATATTTTCATGATTTTCAACTGACAGATCAAACACTGCCAGTTGTACATAGGCAATCAGAAATTAGCTGAGTGAATACATTGGAGGAGATCCTTTTTTAAGAGCTGGAAAATCCTCAAAATTTTCCACTGTGACCCATGACCCATTGTAACCTCAGGTTAAGAAGCAGCATCAGTGCTGAGCATACACCCTAGAAGGGAGGATCCAAGACGTGTCACTACCTGAAGTTCCCCAACTTATTATTTTAAATGTATCATGTTTGGATTGACAATCAACTGACCCTGTTTAGTCTTGGAATATTATGATTCTCACCCTATGGTGCTGTTTTGTCCCACAGGACTGAGCATGAGATTTTGAGTCTTTGGAGCATTTTAACTATGTTTTAAATATGATTATAGATCACTGTTTGGGACTTTGGACTTTTTATACAGGAAAAAAATGTGAGAATTGAGTAATGTGATTTTACTTTGTTTGACATTATATTAATTTGAAATCTCCACGAAGAAAGCTAAATGGATGACATTAAAATAAAAACAAAAAAGACAAGAGTCTCCATTTGAGGCAACCCTACTATATAGATTTTAAAAGAAGAGTGCATAAAACTTGGCCATTTTACTCCCATAGAGCTCTTTTCTCACTGCCAAAAGTTCTTTACTTAAAGTAAATCTCGTTGTAGGAAAAGAAAAGAGAAAAACTCTTATAATCAGTATTTTGAAAATTAGATTTGCCTTTCTTAGCTTTCCAACCAATTCCACTGATTATGATTTCTTTAAAATTAAAGTTTGTTCTTCAGCAATTTCATACATTTAATACAATGCATTCTGCTTACTTCCTCCCCCTGTCTTATCTTACCTCTTCATCCCCAGCAAGTCCTCCTCTTCTCTACAGGTTCCTTTTCCTTATTCATGACTTTGGGTTTATTTATTTGTCTATGAACCATGTAGTTTATCCAGAGTCATCTGTGTGACCATCGTGTTGAGATTATCCACTGGGGCCTACTAGGGTTCTCAATGAGTATACGTCTGAAGATAAGGACTCCCCTTCTTCCCTGAAACTCTCAGTAGTAAATAGCTCATCTGTGAGGATTGAAATCCATGCCTGACTGTCCAAAGGGTATTCCTATACAGACTCAGTGCGACATGCACAGCTGCTGTGAGTTTGTGATTACAATAGCTATGTCTTGCCCAGAAGATATTTCACAGCCCTCCTCCCTATATATCTTCAGCTGTTATGTTCAATACATCCTTTCTTCTGCATTATTTCCTGAGTTTTAGAGAGAATGATAGAAATGTCTTGTTCAAGACCAAGCATTCACCTGTGATTTATTCTGAGCACTTTGATCAGTTATGCGTCTCTACATTCTCTGATGAAGATGAGAACAGTATTTGATACTTGTCTATGAGTTCAAACACAAATCTTTAGAAGGCAGTTTGACAATATGCCAATTTAGCTAAACAAAAGAATTCAATTTCTTCTAGGGACTATTATTTCTTCCAAGATGAGTTTTTGGCCAGGTTTATGATCTCAGACACAAAACCTTTTCTGTAGTATGCACCTCAAATTCAATCAGAGATTGGTTAGTTACTGTTGTAGAAGTCACTACTATTGCACAAATGGGCACATCTCACCTGGCAGATTCATCTTGTAGTTCATGTGTTCACAAGTACCTAAGACCTTTGACATTTCTTCTGCCCTAACAGCCTATATAGCACTTTCCAGAGCTGTGGCATTTAGTTAGCAAGGAGGAAGTTTCTAGCCCAGCTCCAGCTTGAATTTGTTCTATTAAGCAACCAAAGAATGTAGAACCCTTACAACAGGGTCTTATTATCTCGTTCTGGTAGGCAACCAAGAGAAGTCTATATTGGTTTTTTCAGTTTTTTTTTTTTGGAGGGGGGGTTCCTTTGTGGACCTCCCTGACTAACAATTCCCATCCCTGGCATTGGGGTTTTTGTTTAATATCACATGGATTTTAGAAGTAACTTTTCACAGTCCTGTATCTCTCTTTAAACTCCTTTTAAATATAAGTTAATTTTAATAAGCTTACAAGATACTGGGTTTTCATATGACTTTTTGTACCTTTTCATTTTGACTAACCCACCCCAACCCTCATCTCAAATATCCCTCTATTTCTTTCCTTGCTTAAGCTTTTTCACAGCCAGTGCTCGCCTCCTTACTTTCTCAGTCTCCCTCCATCAAGACATCTCCATCCCAATGCCTTGGCTCTTTTATAGAACCTCAAACAGGATCACATTAAAAATTAGAGATTCAAAGTTAGGATCTACATATGAGGAAGAACACATGGCATTTGTCTGGGTTACATCACTCTATATAATTTTCAAGTTCCATTCATTTACCTACAATTTCAAATTTTCATTTAACAACTGAGTAAAATTCCATCCTGTATGTGAACCACATTTTCATATTCATTCGCAAGATGATGGACATCTACACTGATTTCACTTCCTATCTGTTGTAAATAAAGTAGCAATAAACGCGGATGAGCAAGTGCCTTTTGCAGTGAGATAAATAAAGGTGTGTCATATAGCAGCTCTATTTCAAGTTTTTTGGGGAATCGCTACACTGATTTCCATAGTGGCTACACCAGTTTGCACTCCCCAATAACAGTGAATAAAATTCCTCTTGATCATCTCCTTGCCAGTATTTGTTATCATTTTATTTTTGATGACAGCCATTCTAATTTGAGTCAGATGGAATCTCAAGAGTAGTTTTAATTTGCTTTTTTCTCATAGCTAATGATGTTGAGTGATTTTGAAAGTATTTATTAGCCAGTTGTATTTCTTCCTTTAAAAATTATCTGTTCGTATTTGTAGCCCATTTCGACTGGGTTGTTTTCTTTTTTAAATGATCTCTGTATGCAAGACATCAATCCTCTGTTAGATGTATAACTCACCAAGAATTTTTTTCTCATTCTGCAGGTTCCCTCTTCATGTGATTAACTGTTTCCTGTGCTGTAATAAACTTTTTACTTTCATGAAGTTCCGTTGCCAATTGTCGGCCTTATTTTCTGAATGACCAAAGTCATATTAGAAAGTTTTTATCTTTGCTCATAAGATCTATTGTATTCCCTTATCCACCTACCTCCCACCCCTAGGCTCAAAGAGCATCTAAGAAGAGGGGATAGTAAGATTATAAGAGCATGAAGTGGAACAGTCATGGACCACTTTAAACAGACATTATCTCCTGAGTATGATAAGACTGAGGTGTCCATGATTTCATGGCAGATATATATACTTCCACAAGAAGTGCATAGAAACTATCCTATCAACATCTCACCAGGAAAAGGGAAGCTTCATATCTCTCTGAGAGACTGTTGAGGACTAATGCTGATAGAGAAGAATAGGAAGATACTATTCTCAACAGTATACCCACTGACCTATAATATTTGCTGGAACATGAATTATTTCAGGCATAGGACATAAAAGATATAAACTAGATGAAGCACAATAGGCCACACAAGTGAAAAGATTTGAAAATAAGGCATTTGGCAAGGAGACGAAGGCTTGTAAGATTAAAAAAATAGAGATCTGACTAGAAATCAAGAAGAGAAGAAAAGGAAGCAAAATAAAATATCAAAGAAGGAAAATAAACAAATAGTCTATAGCATAAAAAGATGCAATGTATTCCCTATTTTTTCTTCTAAAAATTTTGTAGTCAGGCTTTACATTGAGATATTTTATTTGTATGGACTTTATTGTTGCACAGAATGATAGAAATAGTTCAAATTTCATTCTTCTTCATGTAGACACCCAGTTTTCTTAACACTATTTGTTGAATATGCTATATTTCATTCAGTGTGTATTTTTTATCTTTGTCAAAAAAAAACAGGTGGTTGAAATGTATGGTCTTAAATCTGTGTCTTCTATTCATTAGTCAATGTGTCTGTTTGGGGCCATTGACATGTTATTTTTATTACTATGTTTCTGTATGCAATTTGAGGTCAGGTATGGTAATACCATTAACATTAGTTTTCTTGTTCAGGTTTGGCTTGGCTCTCCAGGTTCTTAAGAGTCTGGTGAGTCTTAGACTCCTGGTGAAGGCCAGCAGAGTTTTGTGTGGTTCAAGGAGAAGAAAGAGCGGACATAACAATTCTAGAGAGGAGAAAGGAGAAGGCCTTACCCAGCAGCAAGGTAGACACAGGAGTCCTGGGGAAGGCCAGTGAAGTGTTAGACAGCTCATGAAGGAGGAAGGAGAGCACTATATCTGCCAACCTGGTTGGTCTGAAGTGCTTCCTGGGGAAAGACAGATGGGGTCTTGGGTGTCCTAGCTATGAGAAAGGAAAGGGCTCTTTTAGTTAATCAGTTAATCAGTCAGTCAGTCAGTCAGTTTGCTTGCTTGTTTTCTTTTTGCATAAAATGTGCATTTTCTTTGAACAATGGCATAGAAAGGAAGTATTGGTGGAATGAACTTCAGATTTCAAGCAAAGAAATAAGATGTGAGAAGAAGCAACCAATGCCATAATGATGGAAAAGCTGAAAAACTACACAGTTTACACAAGTATTGCCTGATTTATGGGAAGAACTTTACAACTTTTCTCTCTTTTCTTGAAAGAAACACAGACCCTCTATTAGCACAGATACCTCATTCATCAACAAATTGACTAAGTACCAGGAAAAATGCTCTGCCAGCTGTTGCCTTGCTTGCTGTTCCATCATCTTACCCGCATGCCCCTTCTAGAGTCTGAGATGTTTAGCACCTTGCACATCTCTATACAACCCACCCCACCATTGCGTATCAATACTGTTTGAGCTCACCACAGTCAATATTCATATCTCCAGTAACTATCTGCCCAAGAGTTTTCCACATTAGACAGAAAAAGTGGTTATGAGAAAAGGACCAAATACTTAGGGCCTATGGCCTGAATGTTCTCCTAAGAGTTTGCTCAGGATCCCCCTCCCTGATAGAGGTCCCCAGATTACTGATGCTATGTCTGTATATTTTCTGGGAGAAAAGGCTCTCTTAGGAGTAAAAAGACACTAAGGCTTAAGTACACTCATTAATGGATTAGTAGAATTATTACTTTCTTCCCCTTGGGGCAATTCAAGATATGACATCATGCCCATGGCTTCCCAGAAGGACAGGAAACACCTACCAGTTAACCCACATCTACTCCAGATTCTAATCAACCAAGCCAGCTCTAATGAGCCTAATTACCTAAGTATCAGTATTATCCATAAGATCGATTTCTGATTCCTGCTATCTCTCAGAGGTTCTTTCTTGCTTTTTCAGCCCCTATCACCCCTCCTGCAAACACCACACCTGAAGACAGAGGGCACAATATGACTCAAGTCCCCAAGGAGGGTAATTGTCTGCAAGTGCCAGAAAAGCAACGCATTGATAGTTTCATCACAAAAACTGAGCCAATAGGTGATGAGGAACGGGGTGAATCATGCCTGACAGGTAAGGAATCAAGACCCAGGATATCCTTGAGGCGGGGTTTGTTCTCTGCATAAAAAGTCAGCTTACAGACGGTGCCACATCAGATCTGAGAGACCTCGTTGCCTGTTTTCTGCATACCAGGTGAGCTTCTTTCCTTAAAAGGTTTGACTTTCCACTTGAAATTTATTAATATTTGACTTCTACTGAAAACATCCTGTGCATTTAGGCTGTCTTTCTTTTCATTGAAATTTGACTACAGTTGTGCAAACTGTTCATCTGAATTAGAGATTCTAGAAACTTTGTTTTGAAAGTGATCAAGGCTTAGGGTGGAAAGGACTTTTAGACTTAATTTGTTTTATTTCATCCATCCTTTCTGTGACCATGACCCAGAAAAATTAGTAACAGGATAAGAACTAGAATACAGGTCTAGAGTGCTTTCACTCACATAATCTCTTTACCCATCATTTTAAAACTAAGAATTTTATTTTTGTAAGAGTTTATTGTCTTTGAGACTTTGGAGTGCCAAAGGAATGACTGAGGCAGCAGGGAATTTGCTCCTCAACACTGAAATATTTTGATGAGAAAAGGAGCCAAAGCATAGCACTGTGAAGGATCTATGCCACGTGCTGGGAAATAAGTGTTTGGGGGAATACAGGAGATTTCTGAAGGGATGCTCTAAAAAAGTCATCCAATACTGTCCTGTGAGGCCATCTGAAGTGGCTGGGTAAACTCAAACAAGCAGGAGTGAGAATAGGTGCTAAGGCACAGGTGCATGTGAATACTGTGATTGTGTAGCATTCCATATATGATGAAACATGGTATTTATTGAATATGAGCTGGTAGATTGGTAGATGGGAGTTGTTTGGTCACTGTCATTGTCCATATACTGTCTATCGCATGTGACTGTGATCATGAGTCTCACTTGAACACCCTCTACTCTGTGTGCCTCTTTTTTCATGATGTACAGGAAGAGAGAAAATAACTAGAAAGGCCCTGTCCAAATGGAACATGATAGATCGCCTTTAAGTTCCTCTCCATCCTTTGTGGTGGAGAGGAAGAGAGAGAAGGGAGAGTCTTTGCTGCTTAAGACATCAGAAGCGGTGTTGCACGTGACTTCTTGGCAAGTCATTCCTTCTTCAAACTATCTGTTCTGTTTTAAGGACCAGATTTCTTGAAGCATGAGTTCCCACCAGCAGAAGCAGACCTCTACAGCTCCTCCTCAGCTGCAGCACCAGCAGGTGAAACAGCCTTGCCAACCGCCACCCCAGGAGCCATGCGCCCCCAAAACCAAGGAGCCCTGTGGCACCAAGGTTCCTGAGCCCTGCCACCCCAAGGCTCCTGAGCCCTCCCACCCCAAGGCTCCTGAGCCCTGCCACCCCAAGGCCCCTGAGCCCTGCCACCCCAAGGCCCCTGAGCCCTGCCACCCCAAGGCTCCTGAGCCCTGTCACCCCAAGGCTCCTGAGCCCTGCCACCCCAAGGCTCCTGAGCCCTGCCACCCCAAGGCTCCTGAGCCTTGCCCTTCAGCCATCACTCCAGAACAAGTTCAGCAGAAGATAAAGCAGAAGTAATGCGATCCTCACCCATGACCGCTGATGTGGAGTCTTCTTATCCACCATGAGTCATAGTTCCTCTCTCATTTATACCTTAACATCAAGTACTGTGAAGCTTCCCTTCTGGCAAACTTGGAGCCTTTGAGTCTCTGAATTAGACTGAGGGACTTGGTCCCTGAGCTAGTTTATCTGCTTTAGGATTTGTCTGAAGAAACCTAAAATAAAAAAAGTGATTTCGGTTCTGTTATGCCTCCATTAAATTTCTTTCTACATATGTCATTGTCTGACTGTGACTTCCTTCCTTACCCTACTGAAGCAGAGCCTGTTCACAGGGACATGAGGACAAAGGAGACTTGGGTCAGGTGCCATCTGATCCTGGCATTCATGTTTGGAAAGCTGCTCCCATTGAGCACTCCTGACTCCCAAAGGAAGGGTATAAAATGCCACACAGGGCTGGAGGAGGTCTCTCCTCTCACAAGTCAGTAGGTCATAATGAAGTTTTAGTACCTGTCCAAGCTAGCAAGAAACAAAACCTGAGTGGCCTACCTCCACACCTGTCCTCCAGATTACTCGCTTACTCAACCGCTTCTGTTTATTTCAAGAAATGTTTCTACAGAAGTGACTCGGCTCCTTTTCATTCATTTTCTTTGATATGTTCTAAATTCAAATTCTCAAACATACCCAAATACTCAACAGCCTCCGCCTCCGCTGTTCTTACCTCAGTAGGTCCTCTCTACTCTTGAAGAAGCCATCCTGTGCCAAAAGGAAAGTGAGAAACATTAATAGTGCTTGGCAGGAACATTTACAGCATCCTAGAGGAAGATGCTTTACATGCCACACCAACCCTCATTTGAGCACATACACATAAAGATGCAGACACAATTGCACACAGAGAGACATGCACACAATGTGCACGTACAGGTATACTCGCAATCCACACAGACACATGTATATGCACACACACCAACACAGGGAGCTTGTGCTTGTTTATTATTCATTTATTTAGCTTCCTTAGAAAAAATATGCATCTGGTGAAATTAAAGAGCTTCTGTTCAGATAAAGAGATTGTAACACGAGCTCAAAGGCAACCCACAGAATGGGAGAAAATCTTCACTAACCACACATCTGATAGAGCTCTGCTGTCCAGAGTGCACAAAGAACTTAGAAAACTAAACACCAAGGAAACAAAGGGACCAATTAAAAAATGGGCCTTGGAACTTTAAAGAAACTTTACCACCTCTCTTCGCCCCACCCCGCTCCGCCAGTGGGGACGCGCACGCGCGATCCAGCCGGGCCTCACCGCGCGCTCTAGGACCCCAGGTCAGCCCACAGGGACCCGGCTCCGACTCCCGCCATGCAGCCGGAGCCGCGCGGGGGCCGAGGGACTAGGAGGACCTCCCCCTGCGCCCGGGCCCGCCCCAGCTGCCCTCGGGTTAAATAGCTCCACGCCAACGCGCCTATCCTCCCTTTTCACCCCACCCCACTCCGCCCATCCGGACACGCGCGCCATCCACCCGGGCCTCACCCCGCGCCCTAGGTAAGTCCCGGTTCGGGCCCGCCCACCAGTACCCCAGGCCAAATAATTCAGTTTAGTGAAATTGAGAGATCTTAAGAGTTAAAATGACAATGCCAAATTCAAAGTGCAAATCCACGAGAAGCAACACTCAAGTAAACAAATTTCCCACTGAAGAAATTAATCCCATAATGTTAGACTCCAACAAGAACAAACCCGCGGAAAAAGGCCAAGAAAGCCTGACCCAGAATAACGACTTTCAAAATATGATCATTACCATGTTCAATACTATGAAAGAGGAATTACATAATCGAATCAATCGCTTTGAAGAGGAACACAACAGACATCTGGAGGAGTTGAGAAAAACAGTGCAAGAAACAAAAAGTGGCATAGAGCAGTTAAAACAAACTCAAGCAGAGTTTAAAACTGAGCTAAAAGACAAGTTATCTTCAACCCAGAATGCCACAGAGAGTCTTATCAACAGAACTAATGAAGCAGAAAACAGAATTTCGGACCTTGAAGATAAAGTGGGAGTACTAACCAGCTCAATGGAAGAGGTTGTTAAAGCCAAAAAGATACTTGAGAGAAATATCCAAGAGATATGGGACACCCTGAAGAAGCCTAACATGCGTATTCATGGAATACCGGAGCAAGAATCTCAAAATACCACCCCTGAGGAAATTTTTCAAACAATCATCAAGGAAAACTTTCCTCATCTAAAAAAAGAGAGGCCCATTCATATACAAGAGGCATTCCGCACCCCAAACAGATACGACCAAAATAGAAGCACGCCGCGGCAAATAATAGTTAAAACACTCCACATTCAAGATAAAGAACTGGTGCTGAGAGCTTCAAGGGAGAAAAAACAAGTCACTTTTAAAGGCAAACCTATTAAAATAACAAATGACTTCTCAGTCGAAACAGTAAAAGCAAGAAGAGCTTGGAGAGACATACTTCAAGTATTGAATGAGCAAAAATGTCAACCCAGGCTGATTTACCCTGCAAAACTATCAGTCATGATCGAGGGAGAAAGAAAAATTTTCCAGCACAAAGACAACTTTAAGGGATACATGGCCACCAAACCAGGCCTTCAAAAACTGCTAGAAATGATACTCAAGCGTGAAGAAAAAAAACAGGCATATCCAGGAGAACAGAAGGCAAATATAACACCATTAAAAGCGAAGCAATATACTTATAAAAGCTACTAAACATAATAAATGTCTGGAATTAACAATAGTTTCTCCATTATAACACTAAATGTTAATGGACTTAATTCACCGATCAAGAGACACAGATTACAAACTTGGATTAAAAATCACAATCCATCAATCTGTTGCCTGCAGGAAACCCATCTCACCACAAAAGATAGGCATGCTCTAAAAATAAAAGGCTGGTCAACAATTCTACAAGCAAATGGAAGCAGAAAACAGGCAGGGGTAGCCATTATGCTATCAGACAAAGTGGATTTCAAACCAAAAAAAATTATAAGAGACACGGATGGATACTACATTTTAGTCACAGGTACAATTCATCAGGAAGATTTCACAATACTGAACATATATGCACCCAATACGGGCCCCTCCACATTCATTAAGAAAACCCTACAGCGTCTAAAGCAAGAAATCAACCCCCAAACGATAATTCTTGGGGACTTCAACACCGCCCTCTCTACATGGGATAGATCAACAGGTCAAAAGCTTAACAGAGACATTTTGGAACTTAATCAAACCCTGAAAGAAATGGACCTCACAGATCTCTATCGAACTTTTCACCCACGCACCAAAGAATACACATTTTTCTCAGCAGCACACGGAACTTTCTCCAAAATAGATCACATATTGGGCCACAAAATGAATCTACACATATACAAGAAAGTTGAAATTCTAACCTGTGCCCTATCAGACCACCACGGCCTAAAGCTGGACATCCACAACATATCAAACAAGAGAAAATACACTAACTCCTGGAAACTTAACACTATGATGCTGAATGAGAACTGGATTCAGGAAGAAATTAAAAAGGAAATTCAAGATTTCCTGAAAGTGAATGATAACGAAAATACAACTTACCAAAATCTCTGGGACACAATGAAAGCTGTTCTAAGAGGTAAGTTCATAGCTCTTAATGCCCACGTCAAAAAAATGGAAACATCAGAAATAAACAACTTAACAATGCAGCTTAAAGCTTTAGAGAAACTAGAGCAATCTGATCCCAAAAGCAGTAGAAGAGAAGAGATTAGCAAAATAAGGGGAGAAATATCTGAAATCGAGACTAAGAAAACGATAGAAAAAATCAACCAATCAAAAAGCTGGTTCTTTGAAAAAATCAACAAGATTGATACACCCCTAGCTAAACTAACCAAAAGCAAGAGAAAGAAAACCCAAATTAACAAAATTAGAAATGAACATGGAGTTACCACTACTGATACCCAAGAAATCCAGAAAATTATAACATCATATTTCAAAAACTTATACTCTGTGAAGTTTGACAACACAAAAGAGATGGATGAATTTCTAAGTAAACACAACTTACCTAAATTGAATCAGGAAGTTGTGAATTATTTAAATAGTCCTATAACATATAAGGAAATTGAGGAAGTAATCTCGAATCTTCCCACCAAAAATGTCCTGGACCAGATGGATTCAGCACAGAGTTCTACCAGACATTTAAGGAGTTAATAACACCAATACTCCTTAAACTGTTCCATCAAATAGCAAAGGAAGGAACACTACCAAATTCCTTCTATGAAGCTAATATCGTTTTAATCCCAAAACCTAATAAAGATTCACTTAAGAAAGAAAACTATAGGCCGATCTCCCTGATGAACACATATGCAAAGATTTTCAACAAAGTCTTAGCAAATCGGATTCAAAAACATATTAAAAAGATCATTCATGGGGACCAAGTAGGCTTCATCCCCAGCACACAAGGTTGGTTCAACATACGCAAATCAATAAATGTAATTCATCATGTAAACCAGTCCAAAGTCCAAGACCACATGATACTCTCGATAGATGCAGAAAAAGCTTTGACAAGATCCAACAGCCTTTTATGATCAAAACGCTAGAGACAGTAGGAATGGAAGGAACCTTTATCAATATAATAAAAGCTGTATACAACAAGCCCACAGCAAGGATTATGCTCAATGGGGAACAATTGGAAGCATTCCCACTTCGATCAGGAACTAGACAAGGCTGTCCACTGTCACCACTTCTATTCAATATTGTACTTGAAGTCTTAGCTGAAGCCATAAGACAAGAAAGGGACATAAGAGGGATTCAAATCGGCAAGGAAGAAATCAAGCTATCCCTATTTGCAGATGACATGATCTTATACCTGAGGGATCCCAAAAACTCCACCAGGAAGCTCCTGGAACTAATTGAGAAGTTCAGCAGGGTGGCAGGATACAAAATAAATGTGCAAAAATCAGAGGCCTTCCTATATGCCCAGAATGAAAGAAGTGAAAAAGACTTGAGAGAAACCATGCCATTTACTATAACCCCTAAAAAAATGAAATACCTTGGTATAAACCTAACTAAGGATGTAAAAGACCTTTACAATGAAAACTTTAAAACCCTAAAGAAAGAAATTGCAGAAGACACCAGAAGGTGGAAAGACCTCCCTTGTTCCTGGATTGGCAGAATCAACATTGTAAAAATGACCATCCTACCAAAGGCAATATACAGATTCAATGCTATACCAATCAAAATCCCAAAGCAATTCTTCAAAGAAGTTGACCAAATAATCTCAAAGTTCATATGGAGGCACAAAAGACCCAGGATAGCAAAAACAATCCTGAGTAACAAAAACACAGCTGGAGGTATTACCATACCAAACCTAAGTCTATACTACAAATCCATAGTTATAAAGACAGCCTGGTACTGGCTCCAAAATAGACACACAGATCAATGGATAAGGATTGAAGACCCAGATATAAGCCCACAAAGTTACAGCCATTTGGTCTTTGACAAAGGGGTCCAAAGAATCCAATGGAAAAAGAACAGCATCTTCAACAAATGGTGCTGGCAAAACTGGATCTCCACATGCAGAAGATTAAAGCTGGACCCGTACTTGTCACCATGTACAAGACTTAATTCCAAATGGATCAAGGACCTTGATATCAGGCCAGAGACTTTAAAAACCATAGTTGAAAGGATAGGGAACTCCCTCGAGCTGATTGGGCTAGGCCAACACTTCCTAATCAGACATCCAATGGCACAGTCACTGCTACCAACTCTCAACAGTTGGGATCTTGTGAAATTAAAAAGCTTCTGTTCAGATAAAGAGATTGTCACACGAGCTCAAAGGCAACCCACAGAATGGGAGAAAATCTTCACTAACCACATATCTGACAGAGCTCTACTGTCCAGAGTGCACAAAGAACTTAGAAAATTAAACTCCAAGGAAAACACTGGCCCAATTAAAAAATGGGCCCTGGAACTTCAAAGAAACTTTACCAGGGATGAAATTAAAATGTCTAACAATTATCTTAAAAAATGCTCCACTTCCTTCGCCATCAGGGAAATGCAAATCAAAACTTCCCTGAGATATCATCTCACCCCGGTCAGGACGGCAAAAATCCACAATACAAACAACGACAAATGCTGGAGAGGATGTGGAGAGAGGGGAACTCTCCTACATTGTTGGTGGGAATGCAGGCTCATACAGCCACTCTGGCGAGCCGTCTGGAGATTCTTAAAGAAATTAAAGATTGAAATGCCGTATGACCCTGCTATCCCACTTTTGGGAATAACCCCCCATGCAGCAGAGGTTCGCCTCTGCTAATCTCAGCCTAATCTCTCAGGGACATTTGCGGAAGAGGGGGCGGTAAGATTTTAAGAGCAAAAGGATGGGAGGAGCAACGATTTGCAAGATTCTCAACAATAGTTGGGGCCAAAGCAATCATAATGGGACTTTGCATGCCCTGCGCAATGTCCAGCGCACTGTTGCCCTCATAAAGTCTAGCATCTGTTAAGGGCACCGAGACCCCTGGAGGCAAGGGATTGACAGCCATAGTAGTGATCCTATGCTTAAGGGGAACAAGAGAAAGGGCTTATGGAAATGCCACTGGGTCCTTATATGTCATTGGAGAGGAGGACCCAGAGGAGAGTTAGGCGTACACAATAAAGGACTCTCTGGGAATTCGGGGGGAGGCACTGGGGGAAGGGGAGGGGGAGGAGGGGGGAGGGAGGGAACTGGTAAAAAATTTTAAAATGTATATTTAAATTTTTAATAAAAAAAAAAGAAACTTTACCAAGGACGAAATTAAAATGTCTAACAAATATCTTAAAAATGCTCCACATCCTTAGCCATCAGGGAAATGCAAATCAAAACTTCCCTGAGATATCATCTCACCCCGGTCAGGATGGCAAAAATCCACAATACAAACACCACCAAGTGCTGGAGAGGATGTGGAGAGAGGGGAACTCTCCTACATTGCTGGTGGGAGTACAGGCTCATACAACCACTCTGGCGAGCTGTCGGAGATTCTTAAAGAAATTAAAGATTTAAATGCCATATGACCCTGCGATTCCACTTTTGGGAATAACCCCCCATACAGCAAAAATTCACCTCAATAGCACAAGCACGACCATGTTCATAGCAGCACTGTTTACAATAGCAAAGTCATGGAATCAACCCAAATGTCCAACAGTTAACAAGTCGATATGGAAAATGTGGTACATCTATACAATGGAGTACTACTCAGCCATCAAAAATGATGAATGTTGCAGTCTGCCTGCATGGTTGCTGATAAATGACCATCACACAGCTTAAGGGAACAAGGAGTTTACTTTCTTACGATAGTCCAGGTTACAATTCATAGTCCAGCTTGACAGGAGAGCACACACCAACACCAGGGCTGAGGGAACTGGCCACCATAACGGCTGAGAGATGGACAATCCTTACTTGCCAGACCAGCATGTCTGGCCAAGTGAACAGAAGGACGCCAACTCTCTCAACCAGCTCTCTGTGATTTATCCAGGGCCTAATCCCACCCACCATGGACTGGGTCTTCCCCAGCAGCCAGACAATTTCCTTCAGGTTTGCTCTGGGCTTAACTCAACCATCAACTCTCTATAACTGTGCCCAGAGCTCAAACCCTCAAGAGTCAAGTTGACACCTGTGCTTAACTATGACAGTCCACCCCTTGTCAACCTGACACAAAAACAATACACTTTTTAAACTGTAACCTTTCCTTGTCCCCACAGATGTTAAAATATAAATATATTCTATGGACAAATTTAAAATGTTCTCTCATTAAAACTTCAGTTCCAATATTTTAAAAGTTTAAAAGAGATAAAACATTAAAACAGAAGGATCTTAAAACAATAAGAAAACATTAAAAAGATCAAAGTCCAGCAAATCACCGCATCCTGTACTTCAGTGTCCATCTTCTGCTACTCATCACGTAGTCAAGATGGCTCAAAGATTCTAGGCATTCCCAGTCCCTGTTTGCAGTTCAAAGTTATAAGAGCAGAGTTCCTCTGAACCAGGCTGAATCTCTACTCGCAGTTGTCCTCAGCAGCAGTCCCACAGTTCTGGCATCTCAAACACAACTCTAGGTTCTCCTCTGCAGCTTTAAGATTCACCATCTCTTGCAGGAACTCTACGCCTGCCACTTGGTGCCAAGCTTTTGCTGCTCTCCAGGAACCCTTCAGTAGTCACGAAAACCAGTATCACCTGAGGGACACTGCCTGATTCTGAAGCGAGGTTGAAACACAGCTTAGTCCACTGGAGCTACAGCTGTACCAACTTCAGTGCGCTGACGCTGGAAAAGCCTCTCTTCTAGGCAACCAAATTTGCAAAGGGCAAGAAACAGCTTTAACTTGGGCTTTCGCCCCCTGAAGGAATCTGAGCTTCCAAACCACGAACTTGCCATACGGTGGTTTCCACGTCTTCCACCGTCTCAGTGCAAGTCACTAGGTTTTCCTTCACTGATACTCATTTGTCCAACAGCCTACCCTTTGCACATCCAAACCTCCAAGGTTGCCAACACAGCTCTCCTCTGTCAAGCAAACCAGTCCATTGTCCTTATATTCAGTTTTACCAAAGTCCTTGTTTCCCTCATCACAAATTGGGCCCAAACAATTTCTCTCAGCAATTGGCCCACTAAACGCTGAAGAACGGTATTTGTAAATCCACAAAGTGAAAATTCTCAAGCATTTTCAACTTTGTCCAGCGAAACTGTTCAAAAGACACAAAATCCACAGTCAGATTTATCAGCAACACCCCACTTCCTGGGTACCAAATTCTGTTGCAGTCCGCCTGCATAGTTGCTGATAAATGACCATCACACAGCTTAAGGGAACAAGGAGTTTACTTTCTTACGATAGTCCAGTTACAATTCATAGTCCAGCTTGACAGGAGAGCACACACCAACACCAGGGTTGAGGGAACTGGCCACCATAACGGCTGAGAGATGGACAATCCTTACTTGCCAGACCAGCATGTCTGGCCAAGTGAACAGAAGGACGCCAACTCTCTCAACCAGCTCTCTGTGATTTATCAGGGCCTAATCCCACCCACCATGGACTGGGTCTTCCCCAGCAGCCAGACAATTTCCTTCAGGTTTGCTCTGGGCTTAACTCAACCATCAACTCTCTATAACTGTGCCCAGAGCTCAAACCCTCAAGAGTCAAGTTGACACCTGTGCTTAACTATGACAATGAATTACTGGAATTTGCCGGGAAATGGATGTTATTAGAAACAATTATATTGAGTGAAGTATCCCAGACATGGAAAATTAAGCACTGTATGTACTCCCTAATAGGTGGCTCCTAGTACGAAACCCACTTAGAGACACTCAAAGATAAATCTCTGTAATAACTACAGTAATTGCTAAGATAATGAACAGGAGGGATGGGGAAGGAGGGCCACACCAGTAACAAGGAGAGAGGGGACCATGTTACAGCAGAGAAAATAGGCCACCATCAAGGATTGCCAGTAAGTAATGAGACATCTGGTTAAGTTTACAGACTTTCCTTCCTAATCATTTACAACTGATGAGGTATGATCTTACCAGAATGGGAGGGTGTATAGTCTGGCAGATAGAAAGTAACCATTTCGCAGATGGGTGATTGACCCCTCCCTCACCATGGTTTCCTACTTTTATTACATCTACCTTTGAATATACTCTTATAACAAGACTCTAATTTAACAGGTTTTTATCTCTGGCCAGGGGGTGACATCCAATTCTCATCAGGGTGGAGCCAAGGGCATTGCAGGAGCAGCAAAACTGAAAAAAATAAATCAACAAACCATAATCTAAAACATCAGAGACTCTATATCAATCACGTGGAACTAGGCCAGCCTAATCTCTCCCCATCCCGAAGCTCAGGGAAATTTGCGGAAGAGGGGGCGGTAAGATTGTAAGAGCACAAGGATGGGAGGAGCAATGATATGCAAGATACTCCACACAAGTTAGGGCCGAAGCAATCATATTTGGACTTTGCATGCCCTATGCAATGTCCAACACACTATTGACCTCACAAAGTCTAGCATTTGCTAAAGGCACTAGGATCCTTGGAGGCAAGGGATTGACAGCCACAGTAGTGTTCCGATGCATAACGGAAATACAGGAAAGGGTTCTGGGAAATGCCACTGGGTCCTTGCATCTCATCAGAGAGGAGGACCCAGAGGAGAGTTTGGCATGCACATTAAAGGATGCTCCGGGGATGGGGGTTGGTTACTGGGGGATGGGAAAGAAATTGGGAGGGGAGGGGGGGCACAAGGAGATAGGGGGTTGGAGGAAGGGGGGACCGGTGTACTTGTTAAGTTTGTGTGAGTGGAAATAAAAAGTTAATTGCCCAGAGTTAAAAAAAATAGATTAATTATACCACAAGTTAATAAAAGCTTTTTAAATTTAAAAAAATAAAAAATATGCATATAGATCCTTTGCTTATATCTAGTTACTCCTTCATTGTTGATGTGCAAAATTCTTTACTAATCAAGATAAAAATCATTAGCCAGATATCTAACTTAGAAATCCTTTATCTTTCTGTTGGTTATCTTTTAGTTCTAGATGTTATCCACCAAAACATAAAAATTCTTAATTTAGATAAAACAAAGATAGCAGTGATAGTGAGTAAGAGGATGATAATTGTTGAGTCTGCATGGGAAAGGGATTGAGCTACTCCCTAGCAATACATGAGACTGATGTGAAAGTCTGTAATAAAGAGAAGCCAATAAAAGGGAGAAACGTAGAAATGCAAGTTTTTTTAATAACAAAATTTATTACAAGTTTTTCAAGAAATACAGGTTTTATTAGAGCTGATGACCAAGAACACCTTAGTTTAGCATTAAGTCTGGAAAGCATTACAATAAAAAAGATAGTTTACAGTCAGAGAGAATAGTGAGAAAGCAGCTGCAGACAGTATGGTAAGAAATCTAAAGAAATGTCCTAGACAGGAAAAGCAGATCTGCAGAATCCCAGAATGAATCTTTTACAGGCTTCAGATATTGCTAAGGAGTTGCCAGTGAAGTAGGGCAGTGCAACATCTGGAGTAAAGTCCTCTCTCAGGGTCATTAGGGTAGGGAAGTCAGAGATCTAGGAAGATAAATAGTAAGTGGATTAAGCGGCTCTGGTGTCACCACATTCCAGCCATGCTGGAGAAGATGCCACAAAATGGTGTGGCTAAAGCTAGCAACAATCATGGTGATTTCCCGGAGTGTTAATTATACACTAAAGCCTTCTGCTAATCATGTAATGCCTGGAACAAGGCTGTTATTTTCACTTTTTAGCAACAGGGAAATTAAAGTCCATAGTTGTTAAGGTTTCATTCAGCATCACTCAACAATAGGTAGAGGGACAGGATTGCAGACCACTGAAGAGTCTGGTGTATCCTAAAATACATATTTTATTCCTTCAGCATTCACACGCCTTGGGAGAGCTCAAACCTAGTAATAACTAAATTTCAAAAGCAATGAATCAGGAAAACTTCTACCCCAAATGAATCACTGTGTCTTCTAGGAAATAGTGAAATTTCAGTACACGAAGTAACAAAATTAGTTGTTCACATCACACCAATAAGCACCAATAACACATCTGACAATCCTTAGTCAGAGATTTTGGTGTAAATCTCAACACTTTATCATGAGTTTGTAAAGTCCTTGTCACTCTTGCTATTTGATGGATGAAGAATTTGTTATTTTTGACCCAATGGAGGATGTTCATGGAAGACCCTGTCTCCAAGGGAAGGAACATTTTATTGAGGCCCTCTAAACAGAGATGAAGGTACACACTGAGGAGCTGGGATGAGAACAAGACACTGAAGCAACCACACACAAGGCACCTGGGAGCTCTCCCTGCACTGGGGACAATGTTGAGAGGGAACCCTGTCAATGTCTCAGAAAATTGAAGAAAAGCTTTCCTTGGCGGCATTCAAAAGAGAACTTTCCTACACTCTGAGCAAATCAAAGACATGGGTCTTTATAGTCAGCCTCCAAGAATGCCTTCTGTATCACACATTTTAATTGCAGAACAGAGAAGTCAAACTGGAATTGACTGAAAGCTTCCTGTCAGCTGGTTAGCTTCCATAGTGCCTCAAGGTGCTATGCAGTTTGCTGAAGGGAAAAGTCTTCAACAGTCTTATCAAGATAAGAACTCTTCATTCTAGAATATTGACCTTGACAAGCAAGATATGCCTACTAGGGCAATATAGCATGACAGTTAAGGGGAAACCAACTGCACTATAATTGAATGTGAAGCCTATGCCACAGAAGGAAATTGATACCAACACAATAAATCTAGTCAGAAATTCACAGTCTGGATTTCACAGGTCCTGGGAGTGGAGGAACCTGTTAATCCGTTTTGTTAGATGGACAGTTGTCAAGCTATTGTCTAAATATTTGCTAATGCCCACAGGCTAGCACTGTTTCAAAAGTGGTCAGAGAACTTTCTTTTGCAGTTAGCAGCAGTTAATGCAGACTCATGACTAGTCAAAATGTTGAGAATAAGTGACTGTTGAGTGATCATCCCCACATAAATAAACGTCACCCCTCTTCCAAGGTTTAATAAACATCACAGAAGAGGTGGCTAAAAGAATCTTAGAGCTGGAGGATGGGGAGGAGTGCTGTGAACTGCTGTTTTCTGGATGACATGACCATTGCACTTATGAGCTTATAGCAGGTGAGGTTGCCTAGAAAATCTGACCAAGAGGAGGCCTGTCAGTTTTCCATCATGAATAGGAGAGAAGCATATGAGAACTTATCCTTAGCTGACACATCATTGGCAACAATCAGCTGCTGAACGAGAGGAAGTCACTTTTCTTCAGTGGTGTAACCACTAAATTACCTATGTTCCAATAACTAGCCCATGCCCATGTTCATACAAGCAGCCCCAGTTTAACTCAGCAGGTCATAAAAAAGTAAAGGTATGAAGTAACTTGCTAGGGAAAAAGATGGGGTTCAGAGAGACTTGGTGAGGATAAGAGAGGGTAAGGGGAGAATATGGTTAGAAATTAGTACATTATATAAGAAATTTCCAGATCATAAAAATAATAAAAATATTCTTTGATATCAAATACAATTACTAGAATTCTATAAGTCTTCTTATCTTTTCTTTATTTTATAAATCTCATTTCCTTGTTTCCTTTCTCTTGATAGAAAAGCCTGCAGGAGCAATAAAGATCAGCTTATATTACATAAAGGATCTTCAGTAAGGTGGATTTAACTTTATAACTTACTGATCAATTTCATAAGTACACTCATCTTGCTGTCCTTTAAAGCACTGAATAAATACTTAATTAAGTTTCCTTAGAAAGGACTCACCTTCTGCTTCAGAGAGTCAGTTGGATTCTGGCCTGTCTTCAAAGGTCCTTATAATTCAATGGCTATTATATTTTACATTTCATGGAAAAGAAGAGTACCTTTCTTCCCATTTTTTGCAGTCCTGTTCTGAATACCTGAGACCACAAGAAATGATAAACATCTTCTTCCTGTGAGCATTACCTTAACCAGCATGCTAAGTACTTGGAAAATAACTGCTGAGTAGAAGACACTTTGTAAATGTATATAACATTGAAATCACCAATATTTTTCAAATGTGGAATCAGAATACTCAGGTAATCAATAGAGATAGGATATAGTATTTTGTGGATTGTTAGAAGTGGGCAGGCATGGAAGGCAATAAACACAACTTTGGCCCTGTTCTCTCTCATTTTCCTACAATTCTATGTTTCAAGAACTGTCATGATTTTGTGCATGATGCTCCAAATAGTTCCCCCAAATTCTCTTTTCTCTGAAATAGCATTTAAGAAATGACTCTGTACACATGGAGAAAACAAGTTGGAATGGATTATGGAAATTTCCTCTTTGCTGGCAAACTTTCATGTTGCTAGAAGGTATGATGCAGACTGTCAGGGGAAAAAAGCAGTCAACAGACTGACCCAACTTGTGAATGTTGCAAGCTACAAAAACAACTCAGTCAAGAACATTGATGCAATAATATCATGTAAGGTATCAGAGTAACCAACTGCTTTCTGATTTGATTTAAGGCCTGGTGTTTGGCAAAGAACACATGCCTGGTACTATAAGTCTAACTAAGTACCTGTAGAAAGTGAGACCATAGGTCCTTGATGGGAACAACTGTAGCTGTTTAACTGTAGTTTGACTGTAGTTTTGCTTGATAGTAAACTGCTATCTAAACACTCATCATTATGCCTATAAGTTAAACAAGTTCTCAGTACTTGGTCAACAAGCATCCTGTGCAATGGAAGATTTTTTTTATTATTATTTATTCAAGTGTGTGTGTGTGTGTGTGTGTGTGTGTGTGTGTGTGTGTGTGTGTGCGCGCGCGCGCGCGCATGTAGAACCACGGGCGAACTCGGGAACCACCATGGACCGCCTCCATCTCCTCCTGGTTTACTTGTCCCGGGATCCACAGGCTCCGCTCTACCAGGACCAGAAGCGCAGGCTGCCCCGGCTTCCACCCGGCGTCTATACGTGGGGTCTAGGATCCAAACTCAGGACCTTCTGCCTGCAAGGCAGAGGCTTAACCCCTGAGCCACCTCTCCAGCCCCCGCAATGGACGATATTTAACACAAAGACCTATGACTCATGCTCAGTTCTAAACAGGACATCAAAATCACCTCTCATCTTAAGAATCATGGAATCTTGCAGAAGACGAGTTGGTAAGAATGTAAAATTCTTAGGATGGGGAGAGGTTGCTGCCAGACCGTGTTTTCTGATTTTTACAGGGCTGCCACATCGAGAACTCACTGCAGTGATGTTCACTTCCACAAGACTTGCACAATAATTGGTCTATCACATTTCACCATGGATGAAGGAAGATCTCAAGAAATACTACGCATCCCTGAAAGACTATCTCTGAATGTCATACTGAAGAAGGGGAACATTTTTACTCAATGATTTACCTACTAATAATTCATGTCCCAACAACCATTCAGGCCCTTGCCAGTACAGAAATCCCAGATGTAGCCCAGTGCATCACACATGCAAAAAGACAAGAAAATAGGAAGACTGCCTGGAAAAGAGAAAGCATAAAGTGGGACAGGAGGGGACATGGAATTGAGTAATAAAGAGTAAAAAAGCACATAAATTCATTATACTTATATATGAAAGTGTCAAAGAATAAAAAATAATTGAAAAAAGAAATGTTATCAAATAATACCACAAAAACTGACTTAATTATAAAAAGATATAAAACACAATAATTTTAAAAATCTTATTTCCTAGATTAGTTTCATACAAACTGCCTTATTTGAGCAGGAACTGTGTGTGGAGTGATGATGATGATGGAAATAATGATGATTACCTACTGTAATAAGCTACTGTTTACTGAGAGCTAATTAGCTCCTAAACACTTCCATCCTAATGAAATATGTTGATACAATCCATGCCAAAAACCAGTTTATAATGTAAACAATAATATCCAGAATTTTCAAAAAGAGAATTGTGTTCCTGAATGCTTCAAAAAATTAGCTCCTCAAAACAACTAAATAGAAATTGAGGTTAACAGCAAAAGTTTAAAATAATATATAAATAATCTTAGAATGGCCCAAAATCTAGACAGCATTGATTATGAGAGGCAGGCCTAGGGATTTGCTCTGATTCAAATGCAAAATATGCCCCTGAGACTTGTGAGTTTAAACACTTGGTCTCTAGCTGGAGGTGCTATTCATTTTGGAAGGGTCTAGATCATTAAAGAAGAATTATTCAGGGCAGGAAGTAAGTCACTACAGTTGGGCCTTGGTATTTTATACCTTCATAAAACTCCTTGTCTGTTCTCTGTTTCTTGACTGTAAATAGAATATAAATATGTTTGTGCCACTATGCCTTCCCTACCATCATAGACTGTATCCCTACAAACATAAGTCAAATAAACATGTCTTCTCTTAAGTTTAGATACAACCAAGAAAATAAACTGATGAAAATTCAAAGGATAGAAATATAATAGAGCTATGAAATTTTTTGAATGAAAGAAGGAAAATGTTTATGCCATTACAAAGAAATATACTTTATTCAAAAAGCAACAGGACAGTTACAATTGTTCAGCCGATAGAAATCCCAAGCCATATGGTTACAAGAAAGAAAAAGATTTCTTTGAGCTCTGACTTCAAAGATCTGGGAGTCTAGAACCACTGAGGAAACATTTTCAGGCAGCTCCTTGAGGGTAACAGGATAACCGTCTCAGAAAAGATGCCTTCTTGCTTCAGGAATCATTGCAGGTAGATTAAAGGATAAAAGGTGGAGAAGATCCTGCTGGCTCCATGGCGGGCTTAGAAAAAAAAGATGGAAGTGTTGCTGTAGAAGCAGGTAAGACCATATTCCTTGTCTTCTCTTGGTCCTGAAGAATCCTGAAGTCATCACTTGCTCTTGGGTGGGCACTTCTGCTGGCAGGGTGGAGGAGGCTGCACAGGAGGGCACTTCTGCTGGCACAGCTGAGGTGGGCATGGCTCAGGGCACTTTGGAGGTGGGCATGGCTCAGGGCACTTTGGAGGTGGGCAGGGCTCATGGGCACTTTGGAGGTGGGCAGGGCTCTGGGCACTTTGGAGGTGGGCAGGGCTCTGGGCATTTTGGAGGTGGACATGGCTCTGGGCACTTTGGAGGTGGGCAGGGCTCTGGGCACTTTGGAGGTGGGCAGGGCTCTGGGCACTTTGGGGGTGGGCACACAGGAGGAGGCTGGCAGGGCTGCTTGCACTGCTGCTGATGATAAGACATCTTGCTGGAGTCTTGGAATCTGAAAGAAAATGTTGACAGTGTTCACAAGAAGGAATCCCACAGAGAAAGAAGCTGAAGCTTATGGAATAGCAGAGGATGTAACTTCCTTCTCTAATCACCCAACTCTTCCTTTTATGATTTTCTGGCCTTTCCTTTCCACTTCTGTAATGTGTTTCATTGGTCTTAACAAACCCTCCTTTTACTCCATGATATTTTCCCTAAGAAAGCATGTCTGCTACAAAGCATAACATAACAGGTATTTGCACAAATAACATCTTCAAGAAAGGCAGTTTCCAGTTCTTAATCTCCATTTCTCAAAGATATTCTAGTCATCATTATCTGTTTTGAAGTCCCATATCAACCAGAGAGTACAGCCAAGTACAGCTATGGAAGAATTCAAGGATCTGACAGCTTCTAAGAACTTAGCCTTTAAAGGGGACACTACAATCAAAAAAGAATGAAAGAGAGGAAGACAGTCTGCGCTGTACTCTTCTTCAAATCAACCTTCCATATGATCTTGCTTTTACATATTAATAGCAAAGTACAACAAAAAAGTAAAGATGTCGTTCTACAATATTCCTAATTTTCTGGCTATTTGGCAATATTCATCCCATCTTCACAACTGAGAATTAACAAACATATGGCTTCTGCATTAAACTCAACATGAGAAGACCTACAACTGCAGCCTACAAAGTGAGAAGACAGTTCGACTCTAGATATCCCACTCACCAGGTTCTCCGAAGCAGATCAGGAACTGAGCTCCAGGTGTGCTGTGATCGCGCATCGGAGGACCTCTTTATAGTGCTGCTGCCCCACCCAGGGGAAGTGGTACTGCCCTATAGTGGGCAGGTCCAACAATTTCCTAACCAAAATGCAAATCCATGCACAACTGGCTTGACCAGGACTGCAAAATAGGAAATATCCTGCTTATGGGTATCGTCATGTTTTGAGTGTTCTGACTCATAGTCCCTTCCTGGCCTCTAAGTTTCTATAACTGGTATCAGTTGGAAAACTTGGGGAATTCTATAACTGATGTCAACATTCTCTATTATTATTGAGAACAATATTACAATATCCCTTCCTGTCTTTCAGCTTCCCTGGAATTTAAAACTATCTGGACTCTATGCTCTTATCTCTTTGTTATTTTGTGGTACATGCATTCCTGTGCTTTCCTTATATTTCTCATGTAACTTTGTAGAATGCTTAAAGAAGAAAAGCAGAAGAAAGTCAAATTCTGATCTCTGTTCCATCATAGACAAGCCCTGTGATCATTGGTTGTCCACTTCTCCTACCTAGATTTAAACCCTGCTCTATGAACAGAGAAAATAATGTCTGCTTTCCAGAGTGGGTAGTGGACAATTGGAACATCTTTCTCTACCATATTAAGACTGAGATTTTCTCTGCCTCTTTCCTTCATCTATAGAATCCCAGATCTGACCTATATTCCCTGCCTCTTGGAACTCACCATCTTCCCACTCATAACAGTGCTGCTTTCCCAGAACAGACTGTCTTTTCAGAGTGGTTTTCAGTCTCCTCAGTTACTTTTTCCTTTATGGTTCTCAAAGATGTGTACTTGTGCCCTTCCAATTAAAAAGAAACTTTGTCCATCAGCATATGAAACAAACAGGGAAAAGAGAATAAAATCCATGAACACTTATTCAAAATTTATTTAGTGAATTACCCAAGTGTGATCATTTCTGAGAAAAACTCACACCATGATATTAAATGATTAAGGGAAGGTTTGAGGAGAGGAGAGCAACAGACAATTAAAATCTGAAATGCAAGGAGAGAAAAATCACTATCGGAAGTTGATTTGTTCTCTTTCATTTTACAGATTTTTAAGCCTTTGAAAAGGGTTACTATTTAAACCTGTTCACGTGCATATTTACTCAATTTCCTCCACTCTAACCAATCCACCTTTTACATTATCTTCTTATTAACACATGTACCAAGTAGAATATACAAACACCTGGTATTTCTCTTACCTATACAATTTGCTAGAACTTGCTCACTGAAGACATACTTTGTCAATTCAGTTGGGGGTCAGCTTTTTTCACACTTTTTTTCTACCTGCAATCTGAAGGCTGACTAGAAATACCACATTAAATGTGTGAAGTGATGTTCCTAGACCTTTCTAATCTAGATAGAGTAATCATGGGGCTTTCTAAAATGTGGTTTTATAATTGGAGGAGAAAGAACAAGAGAATGAGGAAGAGGAAACATCTAAAAATCTCTAAGCTATTCACAACCATTCTACCAAGAAATACAAAGCACTGAATCAATTTCAATGAAGCAGGTTAAATTTCCAGAATTGTCTATCCTTTTGACAGTAAGGAAGAATTTGGCCCTACAGAAATAGTTATGTCTTCAGGGCCTGAGGCAAGGTCCTTACAAATAATATCATCACTGGATGATTCATACAGGCTGGTGCACATACCACAGGGTAAAGTAAAGAGACTTTACTCAGCAGGCCAATTACTGTTTCCCATAATCTCTCATCACATCCAAAGAATTAAAGTTAGAAAAATGTTTGATTAATGCCATCCAGAATTAGAGAATTAACTTGCCAAATATGATCATAGCACTTGACCACACAGTTTGCTTATATCTGAATATTTCCCATTGAATATTACCTACTTCAAATAACAACATGTTCAGGGTAATCATCCAGCAACAAAGATGAATATCACATTTGTTTTCTCCCATATGCTGAATCCAGGGGATAAAGGTGAATATATGCTATATGCATATACAGACTTTTCATTGAATCAACGAATTGCATTTGGTATGGTGGTCATCATCACAATGTTGATTCTTTGGATCCTGTGAGCATTAGGGGTGTGACTGTAAGTTCCTGAAAGAAACTTCATCTGCAAGGCTGATTGTCTGATTAGGGCCTCAATGATGTGAAGCACTCTGGAATGTTGCAAATCTAGAGCCAAATTACCTTGGGCCCTCTTTAGCCCCTTTAATAGCCATTTATTACCCACCTCCGTATGTGACCTAAGATCATTGTGACCATTAAGTAAATCCTCTGGAATGCACAAACAGACCCCTGATTCCCACCAACCAAAAGGCTAAGAATGTCATCAGACAGCATCTAAGTTGTATCTCTGTAACTTGCCTACCTGGTGTTCCCACCAATGAATTTGAAAAACAATTTATGATTTTCTTTGTTCTGCAGTTATAAAACCTATAGAAATTGATACCACAGTGAAACATGTGGAGTTTGGGTTCATCTGAATCTCTGTTTCTGGATTTTCTTATCTGCTTTGAGACTAGAGTCATTACTTTCTGTCCACCGAGGTCTTTGCATCTTTTAGTGTCTTCTTCAATTTCTCACTTAAAGTTTTTTTCTCACTTAAAGTTACTTTGCTAGTTAGATTTATTACAAGGTATATTTTTTTTGCTGCTATCATGAATGGGATTGATTCCCCAATTTATTTCTCAATTTTTTTATATATGAAGGCTACTTATTTTTTGTTGGCTAACTTTGTATTGTGTCAACTTTGTTGGAAATGATTATCAACTCTTAGATAAGTTTTCTGCTGGAGTCTTTAATGTTTCATATGCATGAAATCATAGCATCTACAAATTATAAATACTTTGACTTGTTCCTTTCCTAAAATTGTATCACTTTTATTTCCTTATTTTCACTCATTACTCTATACAAGACTTCAAAAACAATAATAAGTGGGGAGAGTGGACATCCTTTTCTTGTTACTGATTTTAATGGTAATACTTCATGTTTTTCTCAATTTAACATGATGATAACTACTGGTTTGCCACAGAGAGCTCTTACTGTGTTACATTCCTCAATCTCTAGTCTCTTTAAAGTATTTTTCAGAAAGTGATGTTGGATTGATGAAAACCCTTTCTATTGAAATGATAGTGTGATTTATGTTCTTGAGTCCATTTATATGATAAATTCAATTTATTGATTTATGTATGTTGAATTATACCTGTTTAACTGTGATGGTTGATGCTTTTGATGAATTCTGTCTGCAAGTACCTGTGTTCCTCTGGAAGACTGGTCAGTGGTTTTATTTTTTGTAGTTGTTGTTTTTATGTCTCTCTTGGTTTAGTGATTTGTGTACTGCTTGCTTTTTGTGTGGAAGTATCCTAGTTTTTTTTTTATTTGGGGGAATCACTAGTTCTTCTTTACTTCTTTAGAGAACTGACAGACATCTACAGTGAATTGACCTGAAGCAGGTCTTTTTCCTGCTTTATTACTCCTTCAATCACATTGCTTTTATAAGTCTGTTTAAATGCTCATTCATTTTATTTCAGTTTAGCTCTGGAAAGTCATAATGAATCCTGATCATCCATTCCTTTTAGATTTTCTAATATGGTGGAACATAGGTTTGAAAAACATTACTTCATGATTTTGAGTGTTATTGATGTGTCTTGTAATGTCTCCCTTTTCATCTCTAATCTTATTATATTGAGTCTTTTCTCTCTTTCTTTTGGTTAAGTTGACTATTTGCCAATCTCATTTATATTTAAAAATAATCAACATTTCATTTCCACCATTCTTCATTTAGTTTTCATTGTTGTTAGTTTGTTTCTGTTTCATTTAATTCTGCCTTGATATTAATTCCTTGACCCCATCTGTAGATTTGTAGTTAGATTAGTTCTTGCTTCTCCTATGCCTTAGGCCACATCATTAAGTCATTTACTTGAGACCTCTGGTTTTCTAAGTAAACTTTTAACACTACAAATTTCCCTTTTCTGACTACCTTCTTTTGTTTCATAGGTTTGGTTTCCTGGATTTTCATTGTCGTTAAATTCTAGGAATCTTTTATTTCCTTCTTAATTTCTCCAACAACCCTTCCCAATTTAATAGTATTTAATGTCTATGAGTTTGTGCATTTTATGTAGTTTTTCTTGCTGTTTTTAACTTTATTAACATGTGATCCATTTGAAGACAGCAATTCTTTTAACTTTCTTTTATTTGCTGAGACTACTGCTACATAGCTACAAAGGATTTCTGGGTGACCCAGAAGGGGAGTTTCAGGTATTATCATGAGGTAAGGTGCTATTCTCTTCAGAAATGGGCAGGTTCTGGACTGGAGATGTCAGAGTACACTGAGATACACTTGCCATTGGACTCAAAATGTATATGTATGTCCTTTCATAGGGTTTCTTTGTGGGCACTAACCTCTAAATTTAGAAGTTGGGGAGCTCTCCACAAGGTTCCTTTGTGAGATATGAAGTACAAAAGACTATTGGAATGCCTGCTTCTAAACTAGAATTAGGAAGATGCTATACCTGGCTCCTTGTCTAGAAAACTCTGAGGCACAGCCTCTAACTTTATAAATCAAATGCCATTACAGCAGTTTAGTAGAATTTCAAGGAGCAAAGTTAATTGGCTAGAAATTTAAAATGAAATTTAAATTTATTATAAAATTTTGATCCAAAAGAACCTAAATTCTTGATTCTTATTGTAATTAGTAAAGGAATTGAAAAATATAGATTAATAAACTATCCAAACAGGAAGATATATGAGACCACCTTATTTAATTTTATACAAGATTTGTTATGATAAAAATTCTTACATATATATAAAAAAATCCAAGAAGAGTAAGTAAATTAAGATAATTTCAGAGATTAAGAAACACATGGATACATATTTACATAAATGTGATATCAAAGTACCATAGTAATTAGTAAAATGTGGATGAAAACTTTATACATACCCAAAGGTAAAATTAATCACCCAATAATGTAAAATATGGAGAAAATAAATGTAAGTTAATTGGAATTCTAAGAATTTGATCTTGCTAGGATATTCTTTATTTGTCTTATAACAAAGAAAGCTTTCTTTGCAATGTTTTATATTTGTGCCTGTCAATACAGCTAGAGTTCAGCTTTTCCAATAAATATAGATATATATGGATATAGATGTTGGTACAGGTATGCAGGGGCTGGGGAATGCAACTCTCTTGGAGAGCAATTTACAAAGACCTGATTTCAACCCCCAGCACTGCCTAGAACAGGCTTGGTGAGCATACCTATAATCCAAGGAGGTTGAAGTAGAAGGATCAGAAGTTACATGAGACTCTGACTCAAAAAGTAAAATCAGGGATTAAGTACAGAGCCATTTTTCAGGTCCTAAGTTTCACAGCTGTGTCCCCACTTTTCTTTCCATCTTCCAGAGCATTGTTTCATTTATAAAGTTCAGTCAAGTGGCACTCAAATGTAGTAACAAGAAAAACTATCAGGCTAGAGATTAAACCTTTATCTCACAAGCAAAAGAATCTGAGTTTGGATCTCAGATTCCACGTAAATATGCAAGGTGGATATGGTGGTATATTGCACTTCTAGCCCTGTAAGGTGGAGCCTGGGAAATTTCAGAGCAAAGCAATAAGGAAGTAGAGCAATCTAGGCTGACCCCTGAAGTCATCCTTGGGGCTCTACAGGCACACATGGTATCCTCTGATACATACATCCATCCACACAAGCATCCACACCTACCTATGCAAAATAATAATAATAATAATAACAATAATAATAATAATAATAAATAATATAATGGAAACTGTCTTTTCAACCTCCCCATAAGGAAACACCTAAGAATCTCATTGAGTCATGGAGTCAGAGGTGGAGAGATGATATGAAAAGTATGAAAGGTTATCAAAGATTCAGAAATTCCCTGCTTCATGACCTTGCCTCTGTGTCACTCCTTTATAAGAAAATACTCTGTCAGTGGCGATGACAACGTGTAGGCTGATGATCATAGCCTGCATCATAGAAGGCTGATGATGTTAAAATGACACCAGGCTGAATGCAGTTATGTGCCAGGCATCAGGATAAGTAACTTAAGGCCTAAGGCAAGGTTGTCCCTTTGGAAGACAGAAAAAACTAATGTTTGGAATTAAGAGCTTGCTTCAGGTTATTCCACAAATTAATAGCAGCACAGGAATTTGAAGCACTGAAATGATTTCTTGCCTTAGAAAGCCCAAATTCAGGAAACATCAATTGTGCAACAGTATCATTCCTAAAACAAAATCAAAGAAAGTAAACATTTGCTTCAAAATAAAACATGTGGCTCTTTTTGGAATGAAATTAAAATTTATGTAACCATGATCATAAAATTACTTGTTCAAGTACTAGACGTAATTTTGTGACTATTGTTGATAAACCTCAATTATTTATCCAGAGATTCTGAAACTTCTCCTTCTTGGTCCTTAAACATCGGAAACTTGTTTAACTCTAAATGGTTCCCAAAGACCTGAATTTTTGAAGACCTCTTATTCTTGCTATTTGTTGGTGCTGAGATGTTTGAATCCTAACTTCAAAATTATCATCAAATTTATAGGCAGGATGAGGCATTCGTTGCTGTTGGCCCAACCAAGTATACTTCGGTGATGGCCACAAGAATAAAGGAAGGGGCAGTTGTTTGAGGATGACTTCCAAGATGGACAGGAGTCTAAGCACTGTGGAGTTGGAAAGCGACACAAAGTATATGGGAAGGCTGATGCTGAGAAAGAAACGTGTCCTTATCTCAGGAAACTGAGTAAAAGCTTCCATTGACGATATCCAAAGGAGGAATTTTCCTGGACTTTTGATCAAGTCAAAACCCTTGTAAAAAGATGGTACTTCACATTTTCTACCCCAAGAATTGTTTTATATAAAAACAGGATTATTTACCATGAAAATTACACTCATGTTTAGGACTAAGGTGTGAGTTGGAAAGTCATATCCAATGATTCTGTTCAATCCCCTAAGAACCCATTTGTTTTAACATTTCATGTCTGAATGTACCCAGTCAGGATCTGACTAGCTTTCTTGGAAAAGACCCAAGTAGTAATCTAGGAAAATCACCTAGAAACTTATCTGTCCTCAAGGGACTTCCAATATAGCAGACAACTTTTGTAGTTCAGCTGGAAATTATGATTTAAATGTAATATATTAGATTTGACTAGAGATGAAGGCATTTTCATTTTTTGCATGTGTATGTGTGTGTGTGTGTGTGTCTGTTTGTGTATCTGTGTGTTCATGTGTATCAGAGGACATTAAGTGTGCCTGTGGAGGCCCAAGAGTAATTCCAGAAATTATCTTGGATCATTTTACTTCCTTTTGGCTTTTGCTCTGGGTTTTCCCAGATCTGTGTTCCAGGGCCAGAAGTGCAGGTTGCCACTATGTCCATTGGACATTTCTACATGAGATCTGTAATCCAAATTCAGGTGCTTCTGCTTTCAAGGCAAAGGCTTAACCCCAGAGACATCTCTCCAGCCCCACAAGATGAATAAAGGAACATCTGAAGTAATTCTATACCTCTGAGAGACTATGTAAGGTTACTGTCAAACAAGAGAAGGTAGTTTCTTTAGTCAATGATTTACCTGCAGATAAGTCATCCATACCCAGCCAGGATTCAGGCACCTGCCAGGCATCTGAGATGAAACCCAGTGGGTCACACATGCTAAAAGATGTAAAAGTAAAAGAGAGACTGACTGAAAAGGAGAAAACATGAAGTGGGACAGGAGGGACAATAGAGCTGGTTAGTAAGGAGAGAAAAATATAAGTTTATTGTATTTATGTCTGAACATACAAAAGAATAAAAAACTAATATAAAACAAAATAATGAAAAATAAAAATACATGGAATTAAAAGAGAATATCTACTTTTCATTATGCTTACTTTTCTATTTTTTATACTACAGAATACAAGAAAAAAATATAAACATCCTTTGTTAGGAGCTACCTTGGTCAGCATTTCCTCTGCTTGGGAGAAAAGAAAGGCCATATAGTGACAATAACTTTGAAATTCTAAATGAACGTGAAAAATACCAACTTTATTTACATGTAACGTTGGTCATCCCAGAAAGAACCTCCTAAGAGGAACCACAGTGGTTAAGATGCTGAATCATTGTAGGATATCAAAGACAGCAGGTAACACATAGAATGAAAGATGATTTTTTTACTTTGTAATAATCTTCTCTACCTTTCTTCTGTATCATCTGGGATTTAATTACTGCAATAATTTTACACAGTGTATTCACCAATCCACCAATCTTGTGTAGCTCTTTATCTCCAATATTGCATAGAAAATGAAGCCCATAAGAAAATAAAATGAAGAAGCAAACATAAAGATATAAAATATATGCATAATTATATATAAGACATACAATATAAAATATATTTTTAAGTCTTATTTCATACAGTGCTTATGTCCAAGTCACTTTCCTGCAGGACTAAATGTGGTGTTGTTATATGGTAATTTGGTGGTGCTGGTGGTAATGATGACAGTCATAAAAGGTGGTAATATTGATGATAATATAATAATGTCTCTAGTGATTATGATGATGGTAATGGTAATGATGTTAGGGTTGGGTGGGAACATGATGATACTGGCAATATTGGCACTGTCGTTATGGTTGTGATGTTGGTGATAGTGGTGGTGGTGACAGACTTTATGATGGTAACACATCCTATAGCAAAATTCAGTCACATCATTTATGGCAAGTGGATGAAAGTAGATAAACAAAATAAGCATACTCAAAAAAGAAGGTACTGCATGTTTTCTTTCAAATTTGTTATGTAGAATGGTAGATGAAATTAGAAGTGTAACAATTAAGGCAGAAGAAGGTGGCAGTGGAAGGCATATAAAAGGCAATGAAGGTAATGAAGATGACCAAAATAATATAGGCAAGTATGAGAGGATTGCAGATTTTTGCAAATAACACATACTAAAATGGACAAACTAATATTCTGCCAAATAGTAATATTCAGATATCACCAAACAATTAAGAATGATAACAATATTTTCAATAATGCACAAGTGATTTTTGATATGATCAAAAATTCAGTCAAAACCTGGTTGTGACAGACCAAGGACAGAAATGAATCAATATGAGATGATGATAAAAGCAGCTTTAAAAAGAAGCAACATGTGCATACCATTGCCAGAAAATGTACTTTATTCAAGGAGTAAGAAAAAAAAATCACAAATGCTCAAGTGGTAGAAATCTCAACCCATGTGACAGACTGAAAGGAAAACATGCTCTATTGGTACTGAGTAGACAGCTGCTGTTCTTTCTTCAAAGATTTAGGAGTTTGGACCACTGAGGATAGATGATGCTCAGAAAGCTTCTTTACACCAACAGGGTTGGAGCCTCAGGAGGGATGCCTTATGCAAACAGGATGATCACAGGCAGATGAAAGGAACAGGCGTAGAGAAGATTCTTCTGCATCCGTGACAAGCCATGAATAAAAGATGAAGCTGTTATGAAAGTAGCTGAGATGAAATTCCTTAGCTTTTCTTGGTCTTGATGAATCTTGAAGTCATCACTTGTTCTTGGGTGGGCACTTCTGCTGGCAGGGTGGAGGAGGCTGCACAGGAGGGCACTTCTCTGTTGGCACTGCTGATGTTGGCAGGGTTCTGGGCACTTTGGGGGTGGACAAGGCTCTGGACACTTTGGGGGTGGACACACAGGAGGAGGCTGGCAGGGCTGCTTGCACTGCTGCTGTTGGTAAGACATCTTGCAGGAGTCTCAGATCTGAAAGAAATCATTGACAGTGTTCATAAGAAGGAATCCCACAGAGAAAGAAGCTGAAGCTATGGAATATCAGGAGATATTGCTTCTCTCTGTGTACGTATACTTTAATCTCCTAATCCTTCTTTATGACTTCCTGATATTTCCCTTGTGCTTTACCAATGTTTCTTTGACCGTAAAAAACTCTCCTTTTATTTAATGCCATGCTTCTTGAGAAAATATCTGTCATAAGAAATAACTAATGTTACTTAAAAATAATATTCAGAGAAAGGCAATATCAAAGAAAAAAGAGGAGAGAAGAAAAGGAAAGAAAAGAAATAAAGAAAGACAGCATCTAGTTCTGAATCCCTAGATGACTACATAGTAAATCCTATCATCATTGTCCCTTGTGAAGTCTCAGACTGACTCAGTCATACCCAAAGAAAGCTGAAGAAGAATTCAGTCTAATGCCTTCTGGGAAATTAGCTCTGAAAGAAACACGAAAAGAAAGTATGAAAGAGAGAAAAACACTCTGCCCTGACCTCGTCTTCAAATCGAACTTTCCTTACTATTTTTCTTTTCCATGTGGATAACATACTTTCAAACAAAAGTAAAAATTAAAAAAAACTAATCCAATGAGTCACTGTATTTGATTACTACTTCCTATCTATGAAGTAATAGTTTACATTGATCCCATAATATTGGAAATACAATATTTATAATCTCCACATTAAAATCTGCACATGAGAATTTTTTTTAATTTGCTCAAGAGAATCAGACTCACCAGGTTCTCCTAAGCAGATCAAGACTTGAGTTCCAGGTGCGCGGTGATCACCATCTGAGGTCCTCTTTATAGGGCTGCTACTCCACCCAGAAGGAAGTGGAAACACTTTACAGTGGGCAGGTCCAAGAAGTTCCTAACCAAAAATGCAAATTCGTCTGTAACTGGCTTGACTGGGACTCTAGGAAAATAGGAAATATCCTGTTCTTGGATATCATCATGTGTTGGGTAATGTGGCTCAGAGGTCTGTTCTATCCTCTCAGTTTCTGTAATTAAAGGCAGGTAGGAAAGATGAGGAAATCGCTAACTGGTGTCAAAGCTCTCTTTATTGATTGAGGACAACTAATAATATTCAATTATGCCTGTCAATTTCTCTGGGCTTTAAAATTACCTGTTTTATTTGCTCCTCTTACTCAATTGTCATTTCGTGGTCCATATATTTGTTTCATTTGATTTCATATTTCTCATATAGCTTGTTATGCTAACAGGTAGAGAAAATCAGCTCTCAGTTCTGTCTTTGACAAGCCCTGTGACAATAGGCAGGCTGTTTCTTCTCCATAAACAGAGAAAAACATACCTACTTCTCACAGTAGATCCTGATCACATGGGAATACCTTTCTATGCCTTGATCAAGTCTGAAATTTCTCCTGTGTCTTCTTTCGCCCACAGATTCCCAGACTTGTCCTAACTTCTCTGGCTTTTGGAAACAACTATCCAATGCAATCGGCTGCCTGTTTAGAGTAATGCTGCTCTTCTTGACAGATCCTGATGTTAGAGTGGGTTCCACCCTCCTCGATTATTTTCTTTTTGCTTTCTACAAAGATGTGTACTTGTGCCATGTCAGTCTGATTATTTATTTATTTAACAGCTATATGAAGGAAATGGGGGAAAGTGAATGAGTAGCACAATCATTCAAAATTTATTTAGTGAATCATACCAATATGGTCCCTTTTGGGGCATAGATCAACAACAATGATTAAGAGCAGGAAGAAGGAGGGGAGAGTGTTAGAAAATAAACAGTCTGAATTGAGGGCTGATAAGAACATACATCAATCTCATTTGTTAAGTTGCTCTCACTCATTTTGCAAACAAAATTTGAAATCTTTGAGGAGGATTACTATTAAAAACTGTTCCTCTTCATGCTTTCTCAGTAAGGTTTTTATCCCATTCACCAGATATAAGAATCTCTCATTGCCACATACATAAAATGACACACATTGACACCTGGTATCCCTCTTACTGGTGTAATTTAGTAGACTTTCTCATTAAAGGCATATGTCATCAGTGCATTTGGGGTTGACTTCTTTCATATCTCATCTTTTCTTCCTGCAATCAAGGTGGGGGGGCTGACTGGAAATAGCCTACAAAATATGTAAGATAATGTCCCTAGAGTCTTCTTATCTTATTCAGGTAATTATGAAACTTTCCAAAATGTGGACTTATAACTGAAGGAGAAGGAACAGGAGAATAAGAAAAGGAAACACTTAAAAATCTCTGAGCTATAGGGAAATTTGTGGAAGAGGGGTCGGTAAGATTGTAAGAGCACAAGGATGGGAGGAGCAATGATATGCAAGATACTCCACACAAGTTAGGGCCGAAGCAATCATATTTGGACTTTGCATGCCCTGCGCAATGTACAACACACTATTGACCCCACAAAGTCTAGCATTTGCTAAAGGCACTAGGATCCTTGGGGGCAAGGGATTGACAGCCACAGTAGTGTTCCTATGCTTAAGAGGAACACAGGAAAGGGTTCTGGGAAATGCCACTGGGTCCTTGCACCTCATCGGAGAGGAGGACCCAGAGGAGAGTTTGGCATGCACATTAAAGGATGCTCCGGGGATGAGAAGGGGAGATACTGGGGGATGGGGAGGTTGGAGGAAAGGAGGGGACCGGTGTACCTGTTAAGTTTGTATGAGTGGAAATAAAAAAAAAATCTCTGAGCTAGTCACAGAGCACTGAATTCGCCTCAGTTAAGCAGGTTACATTTCCCAGAACGGTCAGTACTCCTGATGGTAAAAAAAAAAAAAAAAAGCAATAATTACCATTGACTGTAGTATTATAAGGATAGAGCCACCTCTTCAGAACCTGAGGCAAGATCCTTAAATATGGTGTCATAAAAGAATAGTTCACGTAGGCTAATAAACACACCAAAGGAACTGTACTCAACCAGTCAATTATTCCTCCCCAAGAGACTTATATCACATCTAAATACTTAAACTGAAAGAAATACCTGGTTTGTTGCAATCAGAATTAGAGTATTAACTGACCAAATGGGATTATAGTGCCCCATAACAGTATTAGTTACAACAGAGATTCTTTCTCTGAATATACTGCACTCTAAAAGGCATCCTGATATGGGGTACGGTGGGGGAGAGGGAAGGAGAGTCGGTACCACAAAGACAACCATTAAGAGTGTTTTGGTTTCATTACATGTTACTACAACAAAAGACCTAACTCAAGTAACGTAGGTGGCAAAGGGTTTAACTGACTCATAATTCCAAGTTACAACCCATCTTTATTAGAACTTAACAAACAGGAGCTTAAAGCAGCTGACATACCACATCCACAGTCAAGAGAAATGAAAAGGCAAGTCTATTTGCTTGGCCAGTCTCTCCATTTTTATACAATTATGGACCACTTATGCGAAGGATGATTCTGCCCACAATGGGTTTGGTCTTCCCACATCATTTAATGTAATTAACATAATCACCCACAGTTATCCCAAAGGCCAACTTTAATCCAGAGAATCCCAGTTTCCTTATAAGTGTCAGATTAACAACTAATAATTATCTTCACAATTCTGTCCCTTGTTAACCTAACACTAAAACACATCACCTTTTAACCGTAACCATCAATGCTTTCTCCTCAAGATTTCATATTCATATTCTAATAAAAAATTGTTGAAAATCCCCACCTTAAAAATTCCATAGTTGAACTAGAGAGATGGCTCAGGGTTTAAGACTCTTTCTCACAAGCAGAAGGTCCTGGGTTTGGTTCCCAGGTCCCATGTAAAAACACCAGGCAGAAATGGCAGAGCCTACACTTCCGGCCCTGGTGGACAGAGCCTAGGAAAATCCAGAGGGAAGCAAAAAGGAATTAGAAGAAATCTATCGATGATCCTCAAAGTTATCCTTGGTCCTTCATAGGGACACACAGTGCCCTCTGATACATACATACATACATTCACACACACACACACACACACACACACACACACACACACAATTTTTTAAAAGTTACATAGTCATCAATATTTCTTTTTTTCTTTTTATAGTATCCTTAATACTGGGATTTTTATCACTTTCAGTAAAGTGGTTAAACCTATAAAACTACAACATATTCCAAAAGATCCCATAAGTTAGTAAACTCTCTGCTTAGGACTAGTTCCAACTCACTGTACCAATGTTTTCTTTAGACAGACTCTTGAGTGTGGTCAGGTCACATCCCTCCCTCTCTCAGAGCAAGGTGGCACAGACTGTACATGCAATCAGAGTTGTGGCCAACTTTTTAATAGATATTGCCACTGATACTTTGTTCTTCAGTCTTTAAAGATTACATTGAATTTCTACAGAATATTCCAAAGATTCTTACCAGCCATGTACTCCTTTTTGTCAGTTTTGAACTCCATTATTTTTATTATTATTTATCATTTATAATTAATTGGGAACCCTAAATTAAAACTATGATCTAAAAAATAAGCGTACTTATTTTATGTGTTGTATGCTTCCAACGCATAGTACAGATTAAGCATGTCTGTTTAAAAGCAGCAGAATTGGGACACACGCAGCACACACAACTTCTCTCTGAGCCAACCTGAATTGCCTGTAGATTTTCTTGTACATGTCTCATCATCTGACATCTCCAGTATCCTTGGAATCTCCACTAGAACTTCAGACTTCACTTCCTTTCTAGGCACTTTGACCTTGCTGCCTACTGCCTGGCCACAATTGCTCTCCACGATTTCCTCTGTCTTGACTCTTCCATGCCTGCAAAACCAGTGCCACCCAGGAAATGCTGCAACCTTGGGAGGGAGCCCCGCCTGCCCTGACCACAGCTGCATCAGCCTTTGTGCATTGGCTCTGAAGAAACACTTTCCTAGGCAGCTACTTTTGAGGAACAGGGAGCCTCTTCAGATTGACGTCGTTCCTTTGAATGAATCAGGATGTTCAAAAATTGGAACCTCTAAGGCTTTTGCCCTTGGGATGTCGTTTCCTATTGTCCCAGTACAACAGAGCTTTCTGTTTCATGGTGCCAATCACTTTAACACTTACAATTGCCCTCTAATATCAGCCTGAATGCTCTCCTGGGCCAAAATTTCTTCCCAAAATAAAGCAGTCTATTATCTTCACATTCACTTTCACTCATGTTCTTATGACATAGGAAGAATGAGGCTGGTTTTGAGGCCAAAATGTCACATTAATCTCCCCTTTTGTACCCCAGATTCAATTCCTAAAAAGTGTGCCAAGCCACCACAATCTACATTTTCTTAGCATTTCTATTCTCCAATTTCCACTATAATGTCTACTATTAAGCTCTGTTTGCAGCATTTTATTAATTCTAGCTCAAAGTTCCAAACTCTTCACACTCCTACAAAACAGCTCCTAAGGCCTAAAATCCACAAGGTTTCAAGCTTATCATAGTAAATGACCACTCTTCCTGGTATCATTACATATTGTCGCAATAAAATAACTGAACCAAAGCAACTTGGGGTATAAGAAGCTTGGGTGATAAGAGGTGAAGTGGCTCACAATTTCAGGTGAGAGTCCAACATTGTGAAAGTCACTGTCATGGTTTGTAATGTGTTCCTCACAGATTCTTGCATTTTGGAAGATCATGGCACCTTTAGGAGGTGGAGCTTTGCTGGAAGAAGGCAGTCACAGGGAGTAGGTGTTAAAGTAGATTAGTCCTACCCTACCTAGCCTGGGTCTCGACTATTCAAACTTGGAGAAATTTTGTCATATTTCACTTTTTATTTGTGGCATCTCTTCATTTAGCTGATATGGGGCAAACTGTGTTCAACTACACAAGTTCAGCCTGCAAAGTGAGTAAGTCAATGTTGGTGCTGGTGCTGTTGTGATTTTTATCGCCTATTTTACAAATAATTTTTGTTGGCATATAAAATTATATAAAATAGTTTCACTATGCTATTTCAAGTGTTTTTGCCTTTACTTTTTTATACACAGCTAAAAAGCACGCATATGACATGGCATATATGTGGAGGTCAGAGGACAGGTTACAGATATTGGTTTTCTCCTTTTACCACATGGGCTCTGGGGATCAAACTCAGGTCATCGTGTCTGCTTACAAGCACTTTTAACCATTGAGTCATTTCGTGTGTCTTAGTTATGATGCATCTAATATACATTCACCCTCACCCCTTTTTTTATCATGTGAGAAAAGACACATTGAAATGATTAGTATTCATTGTCAACCTGACACCTAGGAGGTGGCCTCTGTGAAAACTCATGGTATTCTCTAGATAAGATTGGCCTTTGGACATGTCTGAAAGACTGTCTTGATTCCATTAACCATTATTGGCTGCATTATTCCTTGGACAGATGATCTGAGACTGCATGAAGAAGGAGAGAGTGAGGTAGCAAATATGTACACATTCTTTCCCTCTGTTTCTTGACTATGGATGTGATATGGCCAGGACTTTAAATTGCACCACTGTGATTGTATTATTTACTCTGTCTTGCTGTGAGAGAACACCCAAAGTCAAGCAGCTTAAGTGAGAAAAGGAGATTTATTCAGCTTACAGTTTCAGAGGGGAGAAACAGTCTTTTCATGGCAGAAAAGGCATGGTTGGCTGGCATAAGCTGGAGACAGGTTATATCACACCCATCCCAGAGGCTGAGAGCTGTAAGACTGCTAACTGCAAAAGCAGACTCAGGCTAGGGAGATGCTCACAAGCAAAAGGACCCCCAGATCCCATGTTTAAAAAAAAACTAGATGAAAATTGCAGGAGCCTATAATTCTGGCCTTGGAAATCAAAGCCTGGGAGAATGAGCAATAATAAAATAGAGAAATCCAGGATGATTCCTGAAGTTACCTTGGACCTCCACAGACACACATAAGGGTCCCTCTTGTACACACACACACACACACACACACACACACACACACACACACACACAAAAGACTATCCAAGACCTGAGACATGGAACACTTGTAGCCATACATAGGAATCTTATGTCTCCATTGTCTATCTTTATTTCTTCTATTAGCTATATAAATATGAAAATAGCTTCTGTTGTTCTATTGTAATATAGGGTGGCTGTAGATAGCAATAATGCACCTATCAACTGAGTAGAACAAAAGATTTTGAATGCTTCCACCACAAAGAAATGATTTTTATTCTTGGTTATAGATATACTTAACCATTAATATGTGTAACTACAGTAAAACATAAGTATGTAACATCATACAGTATAACGTAAGTATGTAAAGTATAATGGAATATTACTCTTCCACAAAGAGGAATGAAGTTCTAACATATGCTTCTGCTGTCATGCCTTTCTTTATGTGTTCCCTGCCATGATGTGTGTGTGCATGTATGTGTGTGCATATATGTATATGTGTATGTGTATTCCCACATGCATACTGGGTATGCTGGGTGTGCTTGTGTCTGCTGTGTGTATATGCATAATGTACATTTGGGGTATGAGAAGTTGACATATATATATATATATGTATGTGATGTTTACATTATGTGTGTGTGTATAACACACATCACATACCTATATGATATTTATGTATGTGTGTGTGATATGTGTTAATGGTGTAGGGGGATGGTGTATGTGTGGTGTGGTGGGGGGATGAGTTGGTGTGGGAGGGTGTAAAATATCTAACATTCTCTGTCTCTTGGAAACTCCGACCAAGAAAAACTTTAATTGTGTGCAACATTTTGTTTTTGGCAGTTCTTCATGTAGGTTACCTGTGAGGGATTCTGAGTGATCCTTCTTACTACCTCAAGCTGGAAAGTTTAGAGCAACTGTGATTAACAGGCATTATTTCTTTTCTTCTTCTTCTTCTTCTTCTTCTTCTTCTTCTTCTTCTTCTTCTTCTTCTTCTTCTTCTTCTTCTTCCTCTTTCTCTCCTCCCACTTTTCTTTTTTTAATTTTTTCATTTATTCAGTTGCACATGTGTGCAGGTGTGCACTGTGTGCTTGTGTGTGTGTGTGTGTGTGTGTGTGTGTGTGTGTGTGTGTGTGTGTGTAGAACCACAGGGCGAACTCAGGAACCACCATGGACCACCTCCACCTCCTCCTCGTTTACTCTGCCCTGGGATTCACAGGCTCCGCTCTACCAGGACCAGAAACGCAGGCCGCCCCCGCTTCCACCAGGCGTCTATACATGGGGTCTCTAGGATCCAAACTCAGAACTTTCCACCTGCAAGGCAGAGCATTAACCCCTGAGCCACCTCTCCAGCCCCTCCTCCTCTTTTCTGAGATTGCCTTTTATGATATTATTTTATATGAATATTACTTAGTTCTTTGAAACAAAATGTTTTCTCATAAAATAAAAATTAAGTTTGCCCATAGTTAACAAAACATGTGGCTAAAGTGGAATATAAAGGCAAAGAAGTCACAGAGAGAAATTAGGATATTGAGTTATATGCACAGAGAAAATATCATCTCCTGATATTCCATAAGCTTCAGATTCTTTCTCCATAGGAATCCCCTCTTGTTAACACAGCCAATAATCTCTTTCAGGTTCTGAGACTCCTGCAAGATGTCTTGCCAACAGCAGCAGCTCAAGCAGTCCTGCAAGATTCCTCCTGTGTGCCCACTCCCAAAGTGTTCAGAACTTTGTCTGCCCCCAAAGTGCCCAGAGCCCTGCCCATACCCAAAATGTCTTGAGCCTTGTTCAGTGCTAACCCCCTCCACTCTACCAGCAGAAGTGCCCACCCAAAAACAAGTGATGACTTAACACTCATCAGGATCAAAAAAGATGAGGATCATTGTCTCGCCTACTTCCATAATACCTTAAGCATCTATCGTATTGAAATGATCGTGTGATTTATGTCTGAGTTCATTTATATAAAGTATTATACTATTAATTTGTGTATGTTGTACCATCCTTGAATTTCTTGAATAAAACCAACTTAGTGACAATTACTTGTCATATGTTTAAGTAATTTCCCCCAGGAAAGACCACCCACTCCAAATAGGAGCTGGAACCACTACTCAGACCCAGGGGAGGTATGCCCACATGACTGGGTTCCTGAGAAACACCACCCATGCCAGATAAGAACCTGAACTCCTGTGTGAGTCCAGAGGAGGGAAGTCCTACTCATCCCAGACTCCTACCAGATATGGACCCAGAATCAGGAGACTGCCATATCACACAACCAAAAGATCCTATCCAAATTTAGAGAAGATTTACCAATAGCAGTCAAAGTCAGACAGCCTCATCTAACTCAGAAAAGCCAAAAATATCTGCCAAAAAAGCAATCACAGACTTAACTAGAAAATGCCCAAATCACATTGTAAAACCATAAAATATATTATGTACAGATGTCAAAGAAATTCAGAGTTATAAGATCATTCTTTAAAAATTTATATGCCACCAAATTTGGCAGTCACAAAGAAATGGATGAATTTCTAAGCACATACAACACACCAAAGCTAAACCACAAGGAACTGAATTATTATTGTCTATGGCAAAAATCATTCTAAATGGTGGAAAGCCAGAAGCATTCCCTTTAAGATCTGTAACTAGACAAGGTTGTCCACTCTCAACACTTCTATTCAACATTGTATTTGTAATCTTAGCTAGAGTCATAAGACAAGAGAAGGAGATAAAAGGGATACAAGTTGGAAAGAAGAAATCAAGCAATCCCTATTTATAGATGACATGATCCTATACTTCAAGGATCCTGAAGATTTGGCCAGTAAATTCCTAGAACTAATGAATAAGTTCAGTAGAGTGGCAGGATACAAAATTAACAGTTCAAAAATCAGAAGATTTTACATATACCAAGGATAAAGAAAGTGATAAAGACCTAAGAAAAACAATACCATTTACCATGGCCCCTAAAAAAATTAAGTACCTTGGAATAAACCTAACCAGAATGTGAAAGATCTATATAATGAAAACTTTAAAACCCTAAAAAAAGAGAGAGATTAAATAAGACATCAAAAGATGGAAAGACCTCTCATGTTCCTGGATAAGCAGAATTAACATTGTTAAAATGACCAGTTTACCAAAAGCAATATGCAGATTAAATGCAATACCAATCAAAACTCCAACCCAATTCTTCAAGGAAATGAGCAAAACAATATCAAATTTCATATGGAAACATTAAAGACTCAGAATGGCAAAAGCAATCATGAATAACAAAATCTGTGCAGGAGATATCATCATACCAGACCTTAAACTATAATATAAAGCCATAGTAAAACATACCATAAAACCACATGGTACTGGCTCAAAAAAAAGAGAGAGATAGACAAACGGACTACAATTGAAGACCCAAACATATGCGCACTCATCTATAATCAACTGATTGTTAACACAACTGTCCAATGGAAAAAGGACCGCATCTTCAACAAATAGTGCCAACAAATTTGGATATCTACATGCAGAAGAATGAAAATTGACCCTTATTTGTCTTCCTGCACAAAATCAACTCCAAATGGATAGACTCAATGTTACACCAGAGACTATAAAATTCCAAGAAGAAAAATAGGGAATACCTTCTAATTGATTTGTCTCAGCCAACATTTCCTCAATAGGACCCCAAAGGCACGGAAAATAAATCCAACATTAAGCATACGAGACTACGTGAAATTAAAAAGTTTTTGCTCAGCAAAGGAGATTGTTAATTGAGCAAAGTGGCAAACTACAGGATTGGAGAACATCTTCACTAATCATACTTCTGACGGTGGAATAATACCCTGAGGGCATTAAGAACTTTCAAACATTACGTACCAAGGAAGCAAACAAACCCATTAAAAATGGCTTGTAGAACTATAAAGAAACTTCTCACAAGATGAGAGCCAAATATCTAATAAACACCTTAAAAATATTCTACCTTGCTTTCTGCCCGCCCTCCTGGGATGCTCGCAGTCCAGTAAGGACACATTGTGTCTCAGGAGGTGACATCCAATACTCATCAGGATGGAGCCAAGGGCCAGTGCAGGAACAGCAAAACTGGAAGAAGAAGAAAAAAAAAAGAATAACAAACCATAATTCAGAACATCAGAAGTCCTACATTAATCACCAGGAACCAGGCCAGCCTAATTTCTCCCCATCCCAAACCTCAGGGAAATTTGCAGAACAGTGGGTGGTAAGATTGTAAGAGCCTAAAGATGGGGAGGAGCAATGATATGCAAGATACTCCACACATGTTAGGGCCGAAGTAATCATAATAGTACTTTGCATGACATGCACAATGACCAACATGTCTGAGGAGCAACGATATGCAAGACACTCCACACATGTTAGGGCCGAAGTAATCATAATAGGACTTTGCATGACCTGCACAATGACCAACATGTCATTGACCCCCTCCCAAAATCTAGCATGGATCACAGGCTCTAAGATCCTTAGAGGCAAGGGATTAATAAGCCACAATAGTATTCCTATACTAAAGGGGAGCACAAAAAAGAGCTCTAGGCAATGCTACTGAGTTCTTACACCTCATCAGAAGAGGAGGACCCAGAGGGAAGGGAAGTTTGACATGCACACTAAAGGATGCTCCAGAAATTGGGGGGGGGAGGTTTGCACCAAGAGAAAGGGAGGGAGGGGGCAAAGGAAGGAGAAAAGGGGGGAGAAAGCAATGGGATTCAGGGAGGGGTGCAGGGAGGGAGGGGACTGGGGTACTTATCAAGTTTGTATGAGTAGAAAAAAATAAATTAAAAAAAAACACCAAAAAACAAACAAACAAACAAAAAAATTCTACCTTTCTAGTCATTAGGGAAATGCAAATTAAAACCACCCTGAGGGGCTGGAGAGGTGGCTCAGGGGTTAAGCCTCTGCCTTGCAGGCAGAAGGTCCAGAGTTCGGATCCTAGACCCCACGTATAGACGCCAGGCAAAAGCAGGGGGCGGCCTGCGTTTCTGGTCCTGGTAGGGCAGAACCTATGAATTCTGGGGCAGAGTAAAACAAGGAGGAGGTGTAGGCGTCCATGGTGGTTCCCGAATTTGTCCGTGGCTCTACACACACACACACAACATACACGCACGCACACATGCATACACACAAAATTGAATAAATAATAAATAATAAAAAAATACCCTGAGATTTCATCTCATTCCAGTCAGAATGGCTAAGAGCCAAAACACAAACAAATGCAAATGCTGGTGTGGATACAGTAAAAGGGAATCCTTATACATCGCTGGTGGGATTGTAAAATCATACAACCCCTTTGTAGATCAATTTGGAGGTTCTAAAAAGGTTAAAAATTGAAATTCCATAAGACCCAGCTATATGACTCCTGGGATTAGTCCCAAAGAACTGCATCCTTCAAGAGTCACATGCACAACCATGTTCATAGCAGTTCTTTTCACAATAGCAAAGAAATGAAACAAACTTAGATATCCAACAGTTGACGAATGGTTAATGAAAATGCAATACTTATATACTATGGAATGCTATTCAGCTGTCAGAAAAGATGAACTAATTCAATTTTCCATCAAATGGGTGGATCTGGAAGAAATCATACTGAGTGGAAATATCCCAGACACAGAAAGATAGACTTCAACACATTCTCCCTTATAAGTGATTCATTTTGATGTAATAAAATAGAAACTCTTACAACTGCCACGAACCAGGAGTGGGAGATGAAAGAACACTCCAAAAGAGCATAAACAAAAGAACAGGGATAATCACAGTTTTAAAAGGCTTTTATATAAGAAGTCTTTAAGGGAAGGGAAGAACAGGAATAGGACACCGTAGTCTCGAAGTAACTAACCACCTGGTTGCTAACGCCTAACCTCTCCCCACTTCAATGACAGGGAACACAAGCCCAACAACAGTGGACAGGGAGAAAACTGAAGGTAGTCAGATGCCTCAATTACTAACAACAAACACTGGATAGTAAACCTCCATCTAAATGCCTTTCATTTTATCTTTAGGAAAGAAAAGATCTCAACACTCAAACAAGACACAGCCTAATGCATTGGAAGAACAGTGAAACCAGAATGCAGAATACTGATGACCCTAAAATGCTCAGCCAACCAGAATCAAACCAACCAAATCTCTTCCCATCCTAAGGTTCAGGGAATCTTGAAAAGAGGGGGTGGTAATATTATAAGAGCCTATAAGAGTGGGGAGGTCCTCTGCCTTGCAGGCAGAAGGTCCTGAGTTCGGATCCTAGACCTCACGTATAGTCGCCGGCAGAAGCGGGAGGCGGCCTGCGTTTCTGGTCCTGGTAGGGCGGAGCCTGTGAATCCTGGGACAGAGTAAACAAGGAGGAAGTGGATGCGGTCCGTGATGGTTCCCGAACTCGTCCGTGGTTCTACACACACACACACACACACACACACATACACACACACACGCATACACGCACAATTGAATAAATAATAATAAATTTTTTTTTTTAAAAGAGTGGGGAGGTCCACTGCCTGTCAGGATATTTTACTCAAGACAGGGCTGCTGCATCCAAGAACTTACTGCAGTGAGATTTATCCTCACCAGACCTGTACTATGACAATCAACATTCCCCCATACACTAGCAAGGCACTCGGGAGAAATAATTAAATGAAGGTGGAACTTTACAGGCCAGAGCTAGACAGGTTCAAAAGAGTGCCCCTTTCAGTGGGTCTACCCAAAGAAGGGCCACATAAACTGTAGGGCCACATAATCTGCAAATGAATGTAGACAAAGAGAACCCTGGGGCTCAGGTAAACAGACAAGCAGAAGTGGAGGAGGGAAAGGACTGGACTGGTAAAGGGTGAGGAGGGTAAGAAAGAAAGGGAGAGGAAGGAGGGGGAAGGGACAACTACTCATTACGTTTGTAAAGCTAGAAAAATAAAAAAATAATATAAATAAATAAGCCTAAGTTATTAAGCTCATCTTAGTTTAGCTTTAGTTTGTCAGACACATCTAGAAATTTATCCATTTTTGATGTTTTCCATATAATACAGTTTTTTGAATCATGTCTATGTTTCTGAATTTTATTGCTAGTAGTTACAATGTCTGTTTCTCATTTGATTAATTTTATCTTTTCTGTCATTTCTCATTTTCTTATTTTAGCTAAACATTACTCAATCTGCTCATTATCAAAGTAATAATTCCTCATTTCATTGATTCTTTGTATTTTTTTGTTTGTTTGTTGGTTTCTACTTCATTAGTTTCTTCCCTGGCTTAATCATTGCTTTCTGGCTACTGGTTTTAGGTTTCATTTGCTCTCATTTTTTTCAAAAACTTAAGGTTCAAAATTTATTTATTTGTATTTTCTATGATTTTTTTATGTAGACTCTTAGAGACAAGAATTTTCCTCTAACCCCTGCTTTTATATTATCCCAGAGATTTTAGTATGCTTGGTTTTCATTTTCATTCAATCCTAGGCAATTTTTATCACTATCTGTATTTCTTCTGTGACCCATTCATCATTTAATATTGTGTTACAGAATTTCCATGATTTATGCATTTTCTGTAGTTTCTTTTGTTGCTAATTTCGAACTTTATTTATTGTGGTCATATAAAAAACAAGACATGATTCAGTTTTCCTAATTTGCTGAATCTTGTTTTGTATCACAATATGTGTTCTAATTTTTAAAAGTTCTATGAAGGTTGGAGATATGAAGGTTGGCTCATGCATTAAAGCCTCAGGTTTTCAAGTAGAAGGACCTAAGTTCAGAATCTAGATCCCATGCAAAAATGTCAAGCAGAAATAGTGGCAGCCTGCACTTCCATCCCTGGAGGGCAGAGTCTGGGAAACCCCAGAGCAAAGAAACAAGGAAATAAAGCAATCCAGGGTGATTCCCAGTCACTCTTGGTCTTCTGTAGGCATACATATCCTCTGGTACAGACACACACACACATACACACACACACACGCACACACACGCATATACACACACACGCACACACATGCCTGCATACATATACACGAAAATAAAGAGTTCTATGAGTTGATAAAAATGATGTTTATTCTGCAGTGCTGACTTGGGATACCATGTGTGTGTGTGTGTGTGTGTGTGTGTGTGTGTGTGTGTGTGTGTGAAATTCATTTAATCAATGATGTCATTAAATCTAAAGTTTAGTTGTTTGTTTTTTTTTTAATCTGGCTGGCCCATCAGATAGGGTCTCAAAGTTATCCACTATTAATCTGTGGCACTGCATATAGTAGCATTTTTTAGAAAATTGGATGCACCCAAATTTGGTAAGATGTGCTTAAAATTGTAATATTCTTGGTGGACTGTTCTTAATGTGAAATGACCTTTATCTCAGGATTAGCTTTACTTTGAAGTCTATTTTGTCAGATATTAGAAAAGCAACCTGCTTCTTTCCTTGTTTCATTTGCTTGGAATTTCTTTACCTATCTTTATACTTTAAAGTGGTTATGTTTCTTAGATACAGAAAAATGATAGATACTGTTTGCTAGCCCAGTCTGTTAGCCTAGGTGTTTGTATCATAAAGTTATTAATGAAAGATGTGTACTAATTCTTGTCAATTATGGGGCGTTGTTAAATTTATGTCTTAGATCTCCTTTGCTTATCCACATTCCTAGTATCATATTTTTCCCCTTAGTCATTTGAATGAACTTATCCTTATCCTCAGCTCAGAGTTTTAATTTCAATACCCTTTATACTCTAGTTTAGTGGCACAAATTCCTTTAGCCTGCTTTTATTTAGAGAAGTTTTCCTTTCCCCTTCAGCTATGATAGTTTTGCTGGATATAATAGTTTTGGTTGGCATTGAGATCTTTCAAAATGTGAAGAACATTACCCCAAAGCTTGTTGGCTTTTAGTGTTTTCATTAACATGGTTCTGTTAGTCTGACTAGCCTGCTTTTATGTGTCACTTAGTCCTTCGCTCTGGCATGCTTCCTGGTTCTGCATGGCAGATTGTTGGTTTCTATTGCATAGCAGAGACCATGTGTTTTCTGGTCTTGTCTATTTTATATTCCCATTCTTTTCTATTTAGATAAGCATTTCTTTCTATAAATTTGGAAAATTTTCCTTTTTGATTTTATCAAAATTATGTTCAGAACTCTTGGAATGTTCTTTCTTCTACTCATAATTCATAGATTTAATCTGTTTGTGGTATCTCAAAGATTCTGCATACTCCATTTAAGTTTTCTTGATTATCATTTTTTGACCTAGGAATACAGTTCTTCCTCCTGTTCTTCAATCCCTGATAGTCAGTCTTCCACTTGATTCATTCTATTAGTGAAGCTTTCATTGAAATTTTTATTATGCTTACTGAATTTTCCATTTCAAGATTTATTTTAATTAGATTTTCTTTAGTAACTCTAACTTTTTTTTTAGCTTGTGAAAATACACTTTAATTGAAGAAATGAGAAAGGTGATGTGTTCTCACAGTTACAGCCCATAGAAGTAAATTTATTAAGCACTGGGTTGTGTGATGGCTTCAGGGCCTTCTGATTCCCTATCCACTCAACAAAATTAACAACATGTCATGGACTTCCATACATTTCCTTTTTTTTTCATTTTTATTTTTTTCTACTTTTACAAACATATTGAGTATTCATCCCAGCTTCCCTCCCTCCCTCCCTTCCATTTCCCCTGTCTCCCCTCTCCTTCCTATCCTTTTCCTTTTCTTCGTCATTTCCTGCTACTCCCTCACATACTTCTACCTGTATGCTTCTATGGACCCCATGGTTCACTCTGGTTTGTCTACTCATGTGGGGGCTCAGGCCTCTATGGTATATCAAATTACCTCTCTTCAGACCACCCCACTCAAATTCTTAATGAGTTCTATTTTCATATCCTGAATTTTTTTCATTTTTTTATTTATTTCTTTGTGATTTCTTGAACTTATTCCAGGAATTTATGCCTATCCTATTTACGTTCATTGAAGCATTTATTTGTATCTGCTCTTCATTCTTTCAACATAGTCATCATTTTTCTTTCAAGTGTCATCTAAGTCATCATCATTGGGGATCATTGCTGTGGGTTGGCAATTTGGAGAGGAAACACATTGTCTTATTTTGTATTACTTGTGTTTTGATTGAAAGCATTTGGAGTTAGACCACTGATTGTATCTTTCATTATGGGTTCACGGCAACCCTGTGTTGACTTGGAATCTCTATTTACTGTTACCTTGTTTAGTGGGTCTGATATTAGTTAATCAATGGCTGAAGTTCAGTCTTAAGGATATTCCATGCTGTTTCTTGAGTGGAATAGATCAGGAAATCCTAACTTATCTGTGGAAAGACTCAGTGTACTCAGCACACATTCTCAGGTGCTAGCATTAGGATCTGAGAGGGAAGGAGAGGGAGGGTTTCCTCTAGGTGAGCGGGCACCCAGCACAGGTCCTTAGATGGCAGTATTTTGAGCAAGGACTCAATGAGCTTTTCATATAGTGGTGTTAGGGTCACCGAAAAAGATTAGGTGAGGGTATCCTGTAATATAAACAGGATCACAGTGTAGGCCTTCATATGTAGGGTCCCACAAAAGGAGTGTATGACAACCACGTATAAGGAAAGCAGCCACTCAGGGAAGAACTTCAGGAAGTGGTGTTAAAGCACAAGAGGAAAGGAGAGCTGAGGGTTACCTGTGGAGTGAGCAAACTGTCAGCAGAGATAATTACCTTTAGGGTTCCATGGTGAAGAAGTGAAGACTTCTGGTTGAGTGAGCAGTGAATCAGGGCAGGATCTCTAAAAGCAGCATTAAGCCCTTGAAAGAGAGCTATTGTGGAATAAGCAAACAAGTGCTCAACGTAAGTCTCTTCATTTTTCCTTCCCAAATATTCTTTCTCTCAGTGGGCAACAGCTATTGACTAGATTTAAAACATGTAACATATATGTACATAATGGAAAAAAATGTTTGGACATACAAGAATTAAATCTTTTTATTTGTGATTAACTAGATGGAATAGGGTGATGTAGTAAGTGAAACAAGATAGTAAGAAGAAGATAAATACTGTTTGTATCATTCATATTTCTAAAGTAATATATTGCTCTTATGTCATTTGATACAAGTCTAATAGTTTCAAGGACTAAAGATAGTGTGGGTAAGGAAAGGATGAAGAACTTTTCATAAATTGGTGCTAAATTACAGTTGGATAAGAGAAATAAATTTTGTGTTCTTTCATATGGTGGTATGACCATAAATAATAATACAGCTTGATTTTCAAAATAATCTACAATAAGGATTCCAAATGTTTTGCCACAAAAATGAAAATGTTCAGGTGATTGTTTGAATTTTAAATTCCTGTTATTGAATGAATACAGGAACCAAGTAATTTCAGGGAACAAGAGAATTTTATTATTGTAACAATTGCAGTTTATACACTCCATTATGGCGGTAGGAACGTACATCAAAGCATCAATAGCCTTGGAAACTTACCATACCATATCCACAGGAAGAGCTAAAAGAGAGCCTTTCTTCCTACTTTGCCATTCTCCCAAATCTCAACTAGATCTCTCTCTATTTTACCCTTCACCTCTTTCTCCAGAGACTTGTGCCAGCATGTTCTGAGTCTTCCTACATCAGTTGGATAATCTCATCAGTGCTCCCCTTAGCTAGAAATTTGTTCATATATGTGACTAAAGGCTCACTTTTCAATTGTCAGGGTGATGCCTTTTATCTAACTGGTACAGTCTCAGATGCATTTACCCTGATTTGAACGTCCTACTACACACACACACACAGGCACACACACAGACACATACACACACACACACACACACACACACACACACACTATTTTATTATACCCCAGAATATGTACATTGTGATGAAATGCATAGAAATCAAGAGGAAATCTGCACTGAAAAATATTCTGATGGCTTAATTTGTTTTTTTTTTCTTTTGAGGGTTAAAAACACTTTCCACTGAAGGCCACACAAGACTAATGAACTGATCTCAGTATCAGGAAACAATGTAAAGCGTTCCTATAGTTGTGTTCATCTGTAATCCCAGCACTCCTGCAAGATGGGATGCAAACAGGACAATCAATTAGAAACCTGCAGGCTAGCTAAACTAGAGTATGCTGCAGCAAAAACAATAAAAAAAAAAAAACCTGCCTCAACAAGGCGAAAGGAAAGAATTGCATTCTGAACGTTTGCTTCTGACCTTCAGATGGACACCACAGCACATGTATGTCTTTACACAAACACACACACACAATTAAAAAATACAACCATTTTCTGCTAACAAGAAAGTCACTTTACCGGAAAAAAATAGATGTAGACACAACTCAGTGCATGAATAATGATACCCCCAACAAATGAAATCAGAAAAAAAACTAGAGTAGCTACACTTACATCTGACAAAGACAACTTAAAGTCAAACCTAGAGAGAAGAATTAAAGATGATCACTACATGTAACTAAAAGAAATAATACATTAAGAAGAAATACTAACTATAAATACATGTGTAGTGAACCTTGCTGCACCCAATTTCATAAGCAAAAACTATTAGACATAGCTTGGTCCAGTAACATCTGAGTAAGTAAACTCAAGCTATTGCTCTCATTAACAGATGATCTTTCAGACAAAAATAAATCAACAAAGAAACTTCAAAATTAAAAAATGTCATAAATCACAAATACTTAATATACATTGACAGAATATTCCATGAAACAACTTCAAAACAGATGTTCTCAGTAGCCAATAGAACTTTCCCTTAGATCAACTTTAGGACTCAAATCTTCATGAATACAAAAACTGAAATAATTTTTGTATCTTATTGTTTCATAATGGAAGACAATAACAAATCAACAGAAAGAGGAAACCCAAAAAATATTCAAATACAGAGATTGAGCAATTGCTTGCAAATGATCAGAGGTTTAAAGCAAGAGAAAAGTTTTGTAATCCATAGAATTTGATACAAATGAAAACAACTTTCCAGGACATGTGGGAAATAAAAAAGTAGTTCTAAATATAAGCGTGGAGCTATGAGTGCCTACATTAAGAAAAAATGGTCACAAACATATATCCTAACAAAACACAGAAAATTCTTTAAAACTAATAGCAAGAAAAAAGCTAAAATTAGGAGGAGGAAATGAAAAGTACAGATCATAACTGAAACTGAAGAGATGGAAACCAAAGAAGAATGCACATGATAGATGATAATGAAGAGAACTGTTGTGAGAAAGTAGAGAAACATGCACACCAATACTCATTGCAGGACTACTCAACCTAGCAACGAAATGGAACCAGCCTAAATGCCCAACAACTGATGAAAGGATAGTGAAAATATGAATATTATCCAGCTGTTTAGAAAGATGAAATTTGCAAATAAATGCAAAGAGGTGGGATAAAGTTATACTGAGTGGGGTAACTCAATCTCAGAAAAACAAGTACCACAAGTTCTCTCTCATGAGTGGATACCAACATTAAACTTCCAGATTTATACAGTTAACAGCCTGTATCCCAGAAGCTTTATTTAGTAATAGTTGGTGGTTAACAGGGAACAGATGACCATAGATCACTCAGCTCTAGGTGGGACATCCAATCCTCTGGCCTCAAGCATTCATCAATTAAAGAAAAAACAAGAAAGAAGGAAGATACTAACACAGTATAAAACCTCTAAGACTTTGAAGTGCAGATTCAGATTCTACCTGAGAAACCCATGAGTAATTATATCTGGAATATCTTTTGCAGAAATCATATCCAGATTTATCGTGACACATGTGTATTTTGATCCACTTAAACTATATTGAGTTTGGTAGTATTTCTATAACTTGTATCATAAAGGTTTAGTCAAGGAATGAAGGGGAATGGGAACTAAGGGAAGATTAAAAAGGAACAATAAAATTATTAAAAAGTAATAAGCAAAAAATAAAGAGCTACCAGATTCAAAAAACATAAAATTTAACCAGATTGAGGAAGAAGAAGAAGAAGAAGAAGAAGAAGAAGAAGAAGAAGAAGAAGAAGAAGAAGAAGAAGAAGAAGAAGAGGAAGAGGAAGAGGAAGAGGAAGAGGAAGAGGAAGAGGAAGAGGAAGAGGAAGAAGAAGAAGAAGAGGAATAAGAAGAAGAAGAAGACACTAATCCTAAAATTTGCACTGAAGTACAAAAGAGCCCTCAAAGCATCCCAAGCAAAAAGAGCAACGCTAACATTGTACTCTACCTGACTTTAGATTATAGTAAAGCCATAATAACAGAAGTAGTCTGGTGCAGGCACCAGAGCAGACATGCAAAGCAATGGCACAGAATACAAGACCCAGAGCTAAGCACTCACAGATAAAGTTATCTAATTCTCCACAAAAGTGCAAACATATAAGGAAAGAGGGTGGTATCTTTAACTGGGGTGAATGGATAACAACATAAAGAAAATTGAAGCATGAATTCAATTTCCTGATGCTTAAAAAAATCAATTCAAAATGCCCTACAACTTGAAACTTTTCATCTACTCAAGAGAAATTTAAGGCAATTACTTTGAAATATAAGTGTAGACAAGGGCTTTGAGCAAAGGACTCCAAAAACTCAGGAAATGTGATATATAATAAATGTGATTACACTGAATTAAAAGATGATGAAGAACCTCAGTGAACAAGTACAGGAAGAACACAATTCAGCCCCCCAGAATACCTTTACATACCAATTTCCAATATAAACTATAGAAAACACAAGAGCCAGGATAACTGAGGATGCCTTTGGAAAAGATGGCTTAACCTCAGAAAATCCACAAGAAAACTGTAAATTGAACCCCAACGTAACAAGCCTATGTTTATATTTAAGGAAATTATCACTGGAAATTTATCATTATAAGCTTTTATATTTGTATGTATAATTGAGTAGCATAATTATTAGCATAATTAATTAGCTTAAAGTTTTTACAAAAATAATTTCTCCGAATAAAGTTCTTATGGGTTTAGGTCACTGAAAAAGGATAATGTTAATGTTCATTTATAACAAACCATCAGGTATTTATTTCAAGTCTTTCATCAACCTATGTTTTTCAGTGGGCATACAGATATCTTCCTAATACTGTATCGCCCCTTCCCTCACATACTAAGATGGTTTTAAGGTCCTAAACTGTAGTCAGGCTTCTGAAAGGGAATATAAAGAAAAGCAATAATATAATGAATCTTGTGAGATGCTGGAGTGAGAAAGTACACATGAAAAAAAAGCAAAGTGACTTCTGGAGACCTTTCTCCCCTCCTCCATATTGCCTGTGCTATAAGGGCTGCATAAATCTCATGGAAGACTCTTCAACCATTCCTAAAAGTTCCTATTATGGAATATTATGCAGAAAATGCAGACAATAAGAATATAAGAAAAATTCAGATTACTCTGATTATTAAAGCCTGACTTAGGAATCACTTAAAAACAAACCAAAATAATAACAAGATAATGCTGATAAAAAAAGTTTTTTTTTAATTTTTATTCAATTGTGCATGTGTGCGTGCGTGTGTGTGTGTGTGTGTGTGTGTGTATGTGTATGTGTGTGTGTATGTGTATGTGTGTGTGTGTGTGTAGAACCACGGATGAATTCGGGAACCACCATGGACGCCTCCACCTCCTCCTTGTTTACTCTGCCCCGGGATTCACAGGCTCCGCCCTACCAGGACCAGAAACGCAGGTCACCCCGGCTTCCGCCCGGCGTCTATATGTGGGGTCTAGGATCCGAACTCAGGACCTTCCACCTGCAAGGCAGAGACTTAACCCCTGAGCCACATCTCCAGCCCCAGATAAAACAAGTTTTAAAAGAAAGAAACTATTTATTAGGCCATCACCAGAAACATACTTTATTGCAAGAGAAGAACAACAGGCAGAACTGGTAAACATTCTCTGACAGCCCTGGGGAGACAACTGCCACTCATTCTTTCAAGATCTGAGATGCTGAAACCACTGAGGATGGGGCATTCTTAAGAGGCCCTTGGTGGTGCAGAAAAACAGCCTCAGGAAATGATGTCTTTCCCTCTGTCAGGCACAGCACATGGAGATTAAAGGACTAAAGACTTCAAAGACAAGGTGGAGATGCTGCTGTAGAAGTAGGTGAGACAGGGTTCTCATCTTCTCTAGATGAAGGCTGCGTCATCATTTGCTCTTGGGTGGGCACTTCTGCTGGCAGGAAGGAGGAGGCTGCACAGGAGGGCACTTGTGCTGGCACTGCTCAGATGGACAGGGCTCTGGGCACTTTGGAGATGGACAGGGCTCTGGGCACTTTGGGGGTGGGCAAGGCTCTGGGCACTTTGGGGATGGGCACACAGGAGGAGGCTGGCAGGGCTGCTTGCACTGCTGCTGTTGGTAGGACATCTTGCAGGAGTCTCAGAACCTGAAAGGAATCATTGACAGTGTTCACGAGAAGGAATCCCACAGAGAAAGAAGCAGAAGCTCATGGAACAGCAGAGGATATGACTTCCTTTTCGCAGATCCTCTAATTGTCCAGTCCCCTTTCAAGGCTTCCTGCCTTTCCTTCACTTTCTCAACTTGCTATATAAGCCTTGGCAAGTCTTTCTTTCATCTAATATCATTTCTTCCCAAGAGTTATTCATTTCACAGAACTAAGAAATGCATTTTCATGACAGTAATTTCTTTAATAAAGAGGCTGGTAATTCTGGGCCTCTCATAAGCAATCCCCCATCCTCGCTCTTTCATAATCCAAGTAGGATGGCTGGTAATAAAATGGCTGTTGGAAGAACTGATAGATCACACATCCAATAAAGACATAATCCTTTGAAAGGAACAGAAAGGAAGTATGCAAGAAACAAGTACTTTTTTCTACACACTTCTTCAGATGAAACCTTTCCTATTTTCTTGCTTTTCCTATGGACATCAAACTATCTATCCCATAAAATCTAAAGTAAACTTTCTAGTATATTAGCCACATTCCTAATTTTGCATCTAATAAGTAACATTCGTTCCAATATCATAACTTGCATCCGCCAAACTTACTGTCCTAAGATTAAAACTCGAAGCATGAAAAGACCAAAACCACAAATCAGCTAAAGCACCCAGACTCACCAGGTTCTCCAAAGCAGAGCAGGACTTGAGTTCCAGGTGTGTTGTGATCACAAATCTGAGGACCTCTTTATAGAGCTGCTGCCACACCCACAGGGAATGGTACTTCCCTGAAGTGGGCAAGTCCAATAGTTTCCTAACCAAAATGCAAATCCATCCATAACTGGCTTGACTGGGATCTGCAAAATTCATAATATCCTGTTCATGGACATCATCATGTGTTGTGCGCTGTGAGTCAGAGGCTCTTCCTGCTCTTTCAGTTTCTGTAACCTACAGAAGAAGGACAACTCTGATTATTCTCCAGCTGGTGATCCAAGAAGATGTTGCATGATTTTGGACAATATGCCCTTTCAATCTTATTTCCTCTCTGCCTTCAACTTGCATGTTCCATTTGGTATGATTTACCCATTGCTGTGTTCTATTACATTTACAAATGTGACAGAAGGAACATGGTAATCTAAAGTAATTGGAATTCTAGTCTAAGTTCCACCTTAACCTAGGCTTAAATTTTTCCCATAAATGTGAAAGCATAATGTCTGACTCTTGAAGTGGGCACTCACAGCTCTGGGTGAAAGAGTCTGCGCAACATGAAATTTTCTGCTCCACTCTTTCCTTCATCTGTACAGTTTCACTCTGAGCTGCATTTCTGGCTTTTATAGGCTATCATTTCTCCACAAAGAATAATGTTGTTGTGTCAGGACAGATTCTGTCATCCAGTTTCCTCACTGACTTTTTCTTCTTTATATACTCAGAAGATAAATACTGTGAATACTGAGAATATTTTTCAGAATTTGTTCTTAATTAGAATATGAGGGAAATTGAAGATGTGAACAAAATCTTAAGCAATCAATACATATTTATACCTATACAATATCAAAGCAGTCCCCACCGATGTCCCCTGAAGCACAGAACAAGCTTGGACTCAATCTTCACATGCAAATAATTTAATCAAGTTGAGGGAGAGAAGATCAGAGAATTAAAATGGTTGATTTGGGACAATGAACTTGGATTCATCCTCTGTGCAGGGTTTTACTCAATTCTTTCCAAATAGAAATAATGATGTTGAATAGATATAATGATGTTAACATTTTGTTTGTTTTGGAGAGGAGAGAGAGACAGGGATAGAGATACAAAGGAGAGAAAGAGAATAAGAGAGAGAGAGCACTTTTGGAGGTCAGAGAACAATTTTAGATGTGAGATCTCTTCTTTTAACTTATGCACTATGGGGAATTAACAAAGTTTGACAGGTTCACCTACAACTGATCCATCTGATCAGTACCAAAGACAGTCATTCAAAAATCTATTCTGTGCAAACCCTTCAGCTCATCCATTCTCTGTACTATCTGCTAACTCCCAGGTGTACCAGATTGCACATATATTATGGACATATCAGCATCTCCTAAGGTAGTTTGTGGAATTGGTCACTTCAGATCTATTGTCCATGCATTTACAAGTCATTCCCGTTCCCATATATTTATTTATTACTGCTGGACAGTAACAAAGGTTGTTTATGAAATATTTGATGCCAAGTGGTTAACAACTCTTTCTCTTAACCAAATAAACAGCAAGTTTCCCGAAAATGCAATTTTGCAATAGGAGGACAAAGAAAAGGGGACTGAGGAAAAGGAAGGACTTAAAATCTCTGATATCACTAGCTACTGAAAGGGCGAAAGCATTGAGTCAACCCCAGTTAGGCAGGACAACTTCCCGAACCTGTCAGTGCCGCTGACATTAAGGAAGGGTTTGACCAGGAATACCAAGTACAGGGACAGAGCTATTTCTTCAGCATATACAGCCAGATGGTTACGAATGACACCACCTTAACAGGTTGGCTCATGTAAGCTTGTGAACACACCAAGGGTTAAAGCACAGGGACTTTACTCAACCGGTCACTTGCTTCTCCACATAACCTCACATCAGTTACTGTTAAAACATCTTCCTGTGCCAATGAGTGGCCAAGCACTGACCCCTGCTGCAGCAGCTTCAGCCTCCTGGAAGCAACTATTTCTATGTGAGCTGAAGCTGGATGACTAGGTGTTGCGGAAGTGAACTCTGCCTCTTCCCACGTGCATTGGGGTGGCTTCAGGGACACTGCACAGGTTCCATTCACTCATCTCATTTCTCACCCAAGTCCTGGCATCCTTAGGACTGATGCTATCTCCCTCTAGTCCTTTCTCCAGAGTAGCCGATGTTACTACATCAGTTTTATGATCACCTCTAAGGACCAAGCATACATTCATCAAGTTTAGAAAGGTCCTACAGACCTGGACCTCATTACTCTTTAATTGGTTCATTCATTCATTCTTCACATAGGGTCTAACTCTTGTAACCCATGTTGGTTTAGAACTCACTATACAGCCTAGGATGATCCTCCTACATCAACATGCCAAGTGCTGGCATTACAAAAGCAAGTTCCCATACTTGAAAGATAGCCTGCTTGCTTGCTTTCTGTGAGAGAGCAGACCAGAATGGGCCAAGCAAGGCAAGCATGGAGAAGTCAGAGGACAACTTTTATAGGTTGCTTCTCTCCTTCCACCATATGAACTCTAGGAATTGAAGTCAGGTTGCTGGATTTACAATGAGATGCCTTTGCAAAGTAAGCCATCTTGTCAGGTTCTCTTTTAGATTCTGGAAAGGGAATAGGAGTTATAAATAGAGCAAGCAATAGAGTACAGTTTCATTCATGGTTTCAGATGCCAAACGAGTGTCTGAAGAGCCAGGGCCAATTATACAACCTTTTGTTTCGTTTTTCTACTTTTTACTCATTTTCACACCAAGACGAATGAGACATCACATGAAAATTTCTGGAGAGATACAACTGAGGAAAGTATTTGCCCTACATCCCTGAATCCTGGCCCTGACTCTGCTTGGGTAAAGAGGGATTTCTGAGGACCAGTTAGAGCTCAGATAGCACTGGGAAGCAGATAGAAGGAGTTGAAGTTAACTAATAAAGGGCATGGTTGCCTGGATCCCATTAGCCTGAGGTATTGCTAGAGTACATGTTTCCTGACACACTGTGGTCATGTGTGGATGCTCATGCACGTGCTGTGACTTAAGTGCAGGCTCACTCACCTTTTTAAAGGATTCAAACTCAGCACCTCTGAGTTCAGCTGTTAGAAATCCTGGATCTGGGCCAGCTCCCAGACTTTCCTTCAAGGCTCCTTGGGCACATGGCAGTACTTTAGAGAAGAGCTTTTGTAGTGGAGGCAAAAGTAGGCCCATAAGTAAAGGAGTTATACTTTTTCTTCTGGGCAAGAGAATTGCTTATAGTTGAAAGGCCAGGACAGCCTCTTCTTCAGACAAAACAAGCAAACAAAGAGGAAAAGAGGTGCTGTCTATCACACTGCATTCCAGACAGGGCAGTAGTAAAGGTTAGAAAGGACACAAACAAAGCATGATAGCAAGACACAGCCAGAACTGATGCAGGAGTTACAATAGTCAGAAAGGGGAAAGGGCCTATAGCAAAGACTGCATGCTGCTCATGCATGCTACAGTGGGAAAGATGTCAGAGCTAATGTGGAGGTTAAGGCAATGAGGCCAGAAACATTGAGATGAGAAACAGAAAGCATGCTTTTGTGTATCAGACAGACAAGCAGAGATAATAACAGACACAGGTTCTGAGAACTAAGATCAGTGTGACAAGTCAGCTGGCCCCCTTCCATGAGATCCACCCTGGGAAACGCCCTCAAACACTTGCTGTTTAATGTATTCTTGCTTCAAATGCAGCTAATTTTAGTAGAATAACTTGTAAGTAAAGATAGCTTCTAAGAAAGCCTCCATCTGTTAAGAAGCAAGACCCCAGACCATTTGGAATGATAAAAAAGATGGTTCCCTTAACAGCACTTGAGATAACTACAAGATAAGAGGTGGCAACATTAGCTTCTGGCTAATGGCTAGCAAAGATCAAGTCAATATCTAACACAACTAAAGTCAGAAATCAGCAAAAAGAGGCTTAAACCACCCCTGAGTGGCTGAGCAACACACAGACAGAGACTGATCCTTTTTATAATGATATGAATAATAGTTGAACTTAAATTCTTCATAAAATATTTTCTCTGAATAAAGTTCTTTGAGATTTATGTCAGTGACAGACTCAATTTTAAGGGTCATTTTTTATCAAACCATTGGATATATATTTCAAGTCTTTCATCAGCCTTGGATATCCACAATGTCTTCCTAATGTAGCATTTCCTCCCCGTATATTCACGTGGTTTTAAATGTCCCAGTCTGCAATATCAATGGAAATATCAATATCAATATCAATATGAGTGGAAAACAAGAACAGTAATGATGTGTGGAATTTCGTGAGGTTTTGGAGTAAGAAAGTACATGTGGACAGGAGAAAAGGCAGTTCTGGGAACCCTTTTCTCTTCCCCTTCAATACTACCTGTGTTTTAATGAATGTGGTAATCATATGGAAGACTATCCAGGAGATCCTGAAAGTCCCTGATTGGATTAGGATGCAGGAAATGAGTTTAAACAGAAAATAAGAAAAGTGATAGACTAACAAGATAGTTTTAAAACGTATTTACCGTGCTGGTTGTGTTGAAGCATCGTGGAGGCATGCCACTTGTGGCAAGGACCTGCTGAATCTGCTAGTGCACGACCACTTCCTGAGAGCTATTTAAGCATCTGGCATTGTGCCAAGCAATAGGTAATAATTTCATTATAAGGATGCAATGGATGATAGAAGATGCATAGATGACGTATAGATTATTAAGATAATAAGTGGTTAGATGATGATGACAGATAAGTAAATGATTCATAGATGCTACACCAATGCTACACGATATGAAGAAGAAGATGATAAAAATGACAAAAAGATAAATGGACTGATGGACGGACAGACAGACAGACACAGATAGATACATAGACAGATAGATAGATAGATAGATAGATAGATAGATAGATAGATAGATAGATAGATAGATAGATAGATTCTAGATATATGATAGAATTTTAACAAGTGATGTAATTTGATTATGACAACAAATGTTACTGGGGACAACAATGTAAGACTGAAGTAAAATAGTCTATGACATGAGTCAAAATTCTATATACACTGATTTTGAGAAGGTGACTTGGGGATTAAATAATGATATGATATTACTAATAAAACAAAAATTTTAAAAGAAAGAACTATTTACTAGGACATCACCAGAACACACTTTATTAAGGAACCAAGATAACAGTCACAGCTGCCCAGTCTGACAGCCCTAGGGAGACAGCTGCCGCTCCTTCTTTCAAGATCTGAGATGCTGAAACCACTGAGGATGGGGCATTCTTGAGAGGCCCTTGGTGGTGCAGGAAAACAGCCTCAGGAAAGATGCCTTTCCCTCTGTCAGGCACAGCACATGGAAATTAAAGGACTAAAGGCTTCAAAAAGAAGATGGAGATGCTGCTGTAGAATAGGTAAGACAGGGTTCTCATCTTCTCTTGAAGAAGGCTGCATCATCACTTGCTCTTGGGTGGGCACTTCTGCTGGCAAGGTGGAGAAGGCTGCACAGGAGGGCACTTTTGCTGGCACTGCTGAGGTGGACAAGGCTCTGGACATTTTGAGGGTGGGCAGGGCACAGGACATTTTGGGTGTGGACAGGGCTCTGGGCACTTTGGAGGTGAACAGGGCTCTGGGCACTTTGGGGGTGGGCACACAGGAGGAGGCTGGCAGGGCTGCTTGCACTGCTGCTGTTGGTAAGACATCTTGCAGGAGTTTCAGATCTGAAAGAAATCATTCACAATGCTAACAAGAAGGAATCCCACAGAGAAAGAAGCTGAAGGTTATGGAGCAGCAGAGGATGCAACTTACTTTTCCCAGATACTCTAATTGTCCAGCTCCCCTTTCAAGGCTTCCTGGCTTTCCCTTCACTATCTCAGTTTGTGCATCAGCCTTGGCAAGTCTTTCTTTTATCTAATAATATGCTTCCTAAGAATTACTTGCGTCAGGGACTGCAGAGGTAGCTCAGGGATTAAGCCTCTGCCTTGCAGGCAGAAGGTCCTGAGTTCAGAACTTAGACCCCATGTATAGAGGCCGGGCAGGAGCAGGGGCGGCCTGCATTTCTGGTCCTGGTAGGGCAGAGCCTGTGAATCCAGGGGCAGAGTAAACAAGGAGGAGGTGAAGGCATCCATGGTGGTTCTGGAGTTCGCCCGTGGTTCTACACACACACACATACACACTGCACACACGCACAATTGGACAAATAAATAAATAAAAGTATTACTTGATTCACAGAATTAAACAATTCTTTTTTCATGAAAATAATATATTCAAGAAAAATAGGACTGGTAGATTCCTCACTGCTAAGATATAAATATTTGAAAGGGTCAGCAAGGAATTATGGAAGAGAAAAGTCCTTCGTTCATTACTCTTTTTCAATGAAACCTTTCATATTTTGGTTTTTTCCTACTGACACTGAACTATCTATTCAATAAACACAGAAAGAAACTATCATAGTGTGTTAATCACATTCCTAATTTCACATCTACTAGGTAACATTCATGGTAGATCACAACTTGGCATCCATCAAACTTACTGTCTTAAGGTTAAACTCAAAGCATGAGAAGACCAAAACCCCAAATCAACTGAAGAACTCAGACTCACCAGGTTTTCTAAAGCAGATCAGAACCTGAGTTCCAGGTATGCTGTGATCACTCATCTGAGCACCTTTTTATAGGGCTGTTGCCCAACCCAAAGGAAAATGGTACTGCCCTGCAGTGGGCAGTCCAGCCATTTCCTAACCAAAATGCAAATCCATCTGTACCTGGCTTAACCAGGATCTGCAAAACAGGAAATATCCTGTTCTTGGATATCATCATGTGTTGGATACTTTGAGTCAGAGACTCTTCCTGTCATCTCAGCTTCTGTGTTGATTGCAGATGAAGAACTTTGTTATGCTCCAGATGGAGGACCAAGACTATGACTGATTACTGAGGACAATATGCCCTTTTTGTCTTAAAATGTTAACAAGAAGGAATCCCACAGAGAAAGAAGCTGAAGGTTATGGAGCAGCAGAGGATGCAACTTCCCTCACATCAGCGTCTCACTTCTATGTGCTCAACGGCAATGTGTGTGTGTGTGTGTGTGTGTGTGTGTGTGTGTGTGTGTGTGTGGCAGAGGGTACTGTATATAGTGGTGGGATCCCAAGGAATCACCCTGGATTGTGCTATCTCTTCTTTGCTTTTCTCTAGAACTTCCCAGGCTCTGCCTTCCAGGATCAGAAGTGCAGGCCACTGCCATTTCTGACTAGCCTTTTAAAATGGGATCTGGGATCTGAACCCAGGACCTTCTGCTTGAGAGGAAGAGGCTTAACTCCTGAGCCATCTCTCCAGCCTCAATGACAACTCTTAATGACAGTTTCCCTCAGCTTTAGGAGGAAAAGCAAAGAGCAGAAACAATATGATGACTGCAAAGGGACCTGTTAGAAGCTTAAGAGAAAGTAAGGATGACTCCCGCAATATGAAAATTTTGCAAAGGAACTTAAAACTCTCGGTGTTAGTGAAAAGTGCCCAAGTGGGTTGCTGGGAGCAAAGGGGCCCAGGGCTTTCTATGGAACAGTGGCTGAAGACTGAGATTATAAATTGGCTGATGTGAAGACTCCACGTTCAATGTATGCTCTCTTGGTTCAATCAGAGACAGGAGCCCTCTGTTCGTTTATCACCCACCCACGAGTTGCTGAAACCTCCCTATGCTCATCTCTGACTTTGATTTTTGTTAGTTATTGACTTGGTTAGTTAACCACTTCCAATCATTAGTCACAAGCTGATGTTGCCACCTGTGCGCCCCCAAGTGTCTCAAGTGCTGTTAAGCCAACCGAACCTCTTTCTTCATCATACAAAGTAGCGGGAGGCTTTTTTAGAAGCTATGTTTATTTACAAGTTATTCTGTTCATGAGCTGGGAAGATGGCTCAGGGATTAAGTCTTTTCCTTGAAAGCAAAAAGACCTGAGCTGGAATCTCAGATTCGATATAAAAATCACTAGGCAGAAATGGCAGTGGCTTTCAATCCTGGCCCTGGAAGGAGAAGCCTGGAAAATATCAGAGTGCAATGAAAACTTTAAAACCTTAAAGAAAGAAATAGCAGAAGACACCAGAAGGTGGAAAGACCTCCCACATTCCTGGATTGGCAAAATCAACATCGTAAAAATGACCATCCTACCAAAGGCAATATACAAATTCAATGCTATACCAATTAAAATTCCAAAGCAATTCTTTAAAGAAGTTGACCAAACAATCTCAAAATTCATATGGAGACACAAAAGACCCAGGATAGCAAAGACAATCCTGAGTAACAAAAACACTGCTGGAGGTATCACCATACCAAACCTTGGTCTATACTACAAATCCATAGGTATAAAAACAGCCTGGTACTGGCTCCAAAATAGACACACAGATCAATGGATAAGGGTTGAAGACCCAGATATAAGCCTACAAAATTACAGCCATTTGGTCTTTGACAAAGGAGCCAAAAAAATCCAATGGAAAAAGAACAGTATCTTCAACAAATGGTGCTGGCAAAACTGGATCTCCACATGCAGAAGATTAAAACTGGGCCCGTACTTGTCACCATGTAGAAGACTTAATTCCAAATGGATCAGCCATTTGGTCTTTGACAAAGGAGCCAAAAAAATCCAATGGAAAAAGAACAGTATCTTCAACAAATGGTGCTGGCAAAACTGGATCTCCACATGCAGAAGATTAAAACTGGACCTGTACTTGTCACCATGTAGAAGACTTAATTCCAAATGGATCAAGGACCTTGAGATAAGGCCAGAGACTATAAAAACCATAGTTGAAAGGATAGGGAATTCCCTCAAGCTGATTGGGCTAGGCAAACAGTTCCTAAACACACATCCAATGGCACAGTCACTGCTACCAACTCTCAACAGTTGGGATCTTGTGAAATTAAAGAGCTTCTGTTCAGATAAAGAGATTGTAACGCGAGCTCAAAGGCAACCCACAGAATGGGAGAAAATCTTCACTAACCACATATCTGATAGAGCTGTACTATCCAGAGTGCACAAAGAACTTAGAAAACTAAACACCAAGGAAACTAATGGCCCAATTAAAAAATGGGCCCTGGAACTTAAAAGAAACTTTACTGAGGATGAAATTAAAATGTCTAACAAATATCTTTAAAAATGCTCCACATTCTTAGCCATCAGGGAAATGCAAATCAAAACTTCCCTGAGATATCATCTCACCCCAATCAGGATGGCAAAAATCCACAATACAAACAATACCAACTGCTGGAGAGGATGTGGAGAGAGGGGAACTCTGCTATATTGCTGGTGGGAATGCAGGCTCATACAACCACTCTGGCGAGCCATCTGGAGATTCTTAAGAAATTAAAGATTGAAATGCCATATGACCCTGCTATTCCACTTCTGGTAATAACCTCCCATACAGCAAAAATTCACCTCGATAGCACAAGTGTGACCATATTCATAGCAGCATTGTTTACAATAGCAAACTCATGGAATCAACCCAAATGTCCAACAGTTGACGAGTGGATAAGGAAACTGTGGTACATCTATACAATGGAGTACTCCTCAGCCATCAAAAATGATGAATTAATAAAATTTGCCGGGAAATGGATGTCATTAGAAACAATTGTATTGAGTGAAGTATCCCAGACCCAGAAAATTAAGCACCGTATGTACTCCCTAATAGGTGGCTCCTACTACCAAACCCACCCAGTCCACCTTGAGACACTCAAAGATAAATCTCTGTAATACCTACAGTAATTGCAAGGATTATGAACAGGAGGGATGGGGTAGAAGGGCCACACCAGAAACAAGGAGAGAGGGGACCATGTTACAGCAGAGAAAATAGGCCTCCATCAAGGATTTCAAGTAAGTAATGAGACACCTGGTTAAGTTCAAAGACTTTCGTTCCTGATCATTTACAACTGAAGGGGGTATGATCTCACCAGAAGGGGAGGGCATATAGTCTGGCAGATGAAAAGTAACTATTTTGCAAATGGGTGATTGACCACTCCCTTACTGTGGTTCCCTACTTTTATTACATCTACCTTTGAATGTGCTCTTATAACAAGACTCCAGTTTAACAGCTTTTTGTCTCTGGCCAGGGGGTGACATACAATGCCCAGCAGGATGGAGTGAAGGGCATTGCAGGAGCAGCAAAACTGCAAAAGAAAATCAACAAACCACAATCCAGAACTTCAGAGACTCTATATCAACCACCTAGAACTAGGCCAGACTAATCTCTCCCCATCCTGGAGCTCAGGGACATTTGCGGAAGAGGGGGTGGTAAGAGTGTAAGAGCACAAGGATGGGAGGAGCAATGATATGCAAGATACTCCACACAAGTTAGGGCCGAAAACAATCATAATTGGACTTTGCATGCCCACGCAATGTCCCCACAAAGTCTAGCATTTGCTAAAAGCACCAAGATCCTTGGAGGCAAGGGATTGACAGCTTAAGGGGAACACGAGAAAGGGTTCAGGGAAATGGCACTGGGTCCTTGTACATTGTCAGAGAGGAGGGCCCAGAGGAGAGTCTGGCATGCACATTAAAGGATTCTCTGGGGATTGGAGGGAGAGGCACTGGGGGATAGGGAAGGAGAGGTGAGGGGAGGGGGAGCAGGGGGGTTGGGGGAAGGAGGAGGGAGGGAGGGAACCCGTGTACCTACTAAGTTTGTATGAGCGGAAATAATAATAAAAAATGTTATAAAAAAGTCAGAGCAAAGTAATTAGGAGGTAGAGTAATCCAGGATGATTCTTGATATCTACTGCTCCTCTGTGAAAAAAGAATCTCCTCAGCTCCAAGCTTCCTAAGGTAGAGGAGTCACACCAAAGGTTGCATTGTGCCTTCTCTCTATGACATAGGCAAAATGGAAGTGGAAAGAAGGAACCACACATATACTTGGTTTAAGATGCACTCAATTGCAGCTGACAGGGCTCAATCATACTAGTTATTTTCAAAATAAAATTAAGCATTGTATACCCATCTACAACTAGAATTGATAAATCAATGCTGTTGAACCACTAACAACCATTTTAAATCTCCCCAGTTTTATAGTACTGAAATTTTTATTTTTATTACATAGCTTTATGTATGTGCATGTATATGTGTATGTGCATACACATGTGTCTTGTACATACGTACTCATGATTGTGTGAATTTGTGTGTGTCCATATGCATAATGTGGCACATGAATGTTGGTGCATGTATACATGTGTATTTGTGCATGTGTGTCTCTACACATTGAGGCAAGAGGTGGACCTATCTTCCTTAATAGCTACCACCTTATTTTTTGAAACACATTCTCTCATACACTGGAGCTCACTAATTAGGCTTTCGGACCAGTGACCCTTGGGTTCTGCTAGCCTTTGCCTTCCCAGTGATGTAGTTATTAGTATGTTATTTTGATGCTTATTAATAATAATGTTGTAGTCCACCTGCATGGTTGCTGATAAATGACTATCGAACAGCTTAAGGAAACAAGAGGTTTATTCTGTCTTACAATTACTGGTTACAGTTCTCAGTCCACCTTGATGGGAGAGCATGCACCAACACCAGGACCAAGGGGACTGGCCACACCATTACCACATAACAGCTGAGAGAGGGACCATCCTTATTTGCCAGATCAGGGTGTCTGGCCAAGTATACAAAAGGGTACCAACTCCCTCAACCAACTATTTGTATTTTATTCCAGGGCCTAATCCCACCCACCATGGGCTGGACCTTCCCCATCAGCCAGACAATCTCCTGCAGGTTTGCTCTGGGCCTAACTCAACCACTAATTCTCTACAAATGTGCCCAGAGCTCAAACCCTCAACTGTCAAGTTGATACCTGTGCCCAACTATGACAAATAGCAATGCTCATTAGATATGTAAGATGATAGACACATGAGACCCAATGCATATATGTACATGAGTGTGTATGTGAGTATGTGTGTGTGTGCATGTATTATATGTGTGTGCATGGTGTGTGCATGCATGAATATGTACCCATGTTTGTGTATGTGATGTGAGGTATGCTGTTTCATGTCTCAAATCTTAGACTTTTGAACTTGTAGCAACCCTTCGTCTATCTTCCTTATAACTGATCTGCAAAGAACTCTCAGGTCAAGTTTACCAATTCATCCTGGAAAGTCAGTAGGGCTGCCATGTGGGCTCTGCACTGTCAACATTTTTAACCCTTCAGCAATTTTTGCTAATGAGGATCAGGTAAAATGTGTGTGTTATGGTTCCTTGTAATCTTTCCATTCACATGTGCATCTTGATCGTCTTCACCCTCTAAGCTTTCTTATCCCACCTCCCCTTACACAACGTAATAGTCCCCTTTAAGTTTCATGTTCCTTCACTTGTGGGAAAAATCTGGGATACGTGTTTTTGTTCAACTGGCTGATTTCCCTTACATTATGCCTTTATACTCAGAGGAAGAACCTCGGGTGTAATCCAGATTGTTTCTGACATGAAAATCCCACATAGTCAGCTAATTCTACAATTCTTGGAGACATTTTTCTATACATAATTCACTAATTTAAAATTTTTTGTGGTTCTTATGTCTTTATGTGATTATAGTGTATGTATGTGAGTATGAGTGAGTGTGTGTGTGTGTCTGCCTTTTAGCGCATGTGTGGGTTTTCAGAGTTAGTTCCCTCATTTCTCCTTTAGATGGTTTCCAAGGATTTTACTCATGCCACTTTATGTGTGCAAGAAGCACCTTCACCTGTGGAGCCATCTCAGTGGCACAGGAAGATGGTTCAGATGTGACTGATGTGAAGCTATGTGGAAAATAAGTGACTTGTCAAGTAAATTTCTTTACTTGCCCTTTGGTGCAGTCATGAGCTTGCATGAATCATTCATAGCATTTAGGAACACCTGACATTAGATGACAAAGAGATGGCTTTGTCTCTGCAATGTCACCGCCAGTGGTATTCCCCTTCAAACCCCTCCTTACTATTAGCAGCACTGACAGCTCCGGGAAATTGCCCTGCCTAACTACAGTTGACTTGATGCTTTCATCCTTCCTGCAGCATGATTGGTGATGTCAGAGATTTTCAGACTTTCCTTTTCCTCATTCACCTTATTTTTGTCTTCCTTGTAAAAGTGTAATTTGGGGAAACATCTTAATTATTGGTCATCACTAAGAGGCATTAATACGTCTGATTCAATGTTTTATACACAACATTTACTCAGCCCTACTGATTGAAATAAGACATAAAGTGATAGGAATAGGAATGGGTTATAAATGCATGGGCAATAGGTCTGAAGTGACCAGTTTCACAAGTTGTTTTAGGGGGTGTTTATATGTCCATATTATGCATTCAATTTGGTCCACATGTCAGTAAACAGATAATGGATAAGATGGAAAGGCCTAACTTCTAAAAGCTTTTCCCTGACTACACAAGTAGCCTGTGCTGTGAGCGCTCATTCAGAGAGGCAGATACTATGTTTTTATGTTTATGGAGAAAATTTAAGGCTAGGTTAAAGAGAAGAACATGGTCATATGTGGAACTTTGATCACAGTTCAAATTTCTTTGGATTGTGTTATTCTTTCTAACACTCATATAAATGTATGAGGGAAGCAAAATATTAAACAGGATTACATACCAAACATAGCAGACAGCTAAAGCAAAACAAATGTTTACACAGGAAGTCTTTAAGACAAAAAGGCATATTGTCCTCAATAATCAGTCATAGTCTTGGTCCTCCATCTGGAGCATAGTCTTGGTCCTTCATCTGCTACCTTCATCTGCTGAGACGACAGGAAGAGTCTCTGACTCAAAGTATCCAACACATGATGATATCCAAGAACAGGATATTTCCTGTTTTGCAGATCCTGGTTAAGCCAGGTACAGATGGACTTGCATTTTGGTTAGGAAATGACTGGACTGCCCACTGCAGGGCAGTACCATTTTCCTTTGGGTTGGGCAACAGCCCTATAAAAAGGTGCTCAGATGCGTGATCACAGCATACCTGGAACTCAGGTTCTGATCTGCTTTAGAAAACCTGGTGAGTCTGAGTTCTTCAGTTGATTTGGGGTTTTGGTCTTCTCATGCTTTGAGTTTAATCTTAGGACAGTAAATTTGATGGATGCCAAGTTGTGATCTACCATGAATGTTACCTAGTAGATGTGAAATTAGGAATGTGATTAATACACTACAATAGCTTCTTTCTGTGTTTATTGAATAGATAGTTCAGTGTCAGTAGGAAAAAACCAAAAATATGAAAGGTTTCATTGAAAAAGAGTAATGAACGAAGGACTTTTCTCTTCCATAATTCCTTGCTGACCCTTTCAAATATTTATATCTTAGCAGTGAGGAATCTACCAGTCCTATTTTTCTTGAATATATTATTTTCATGAAAAAAGAATTGTTTAATTCTGTGAATCAAGTAATACTTTTATTTATTTATTTATCCAATTGTGCGTGTGTGCGTGTGTATGTGTGTGTGTGTAGAACCACGGGCGAACTCCAGAACCACCATGGATGCCTTCACCTCCTCCTTGTTTACTCTGCCCCTGGATTCACAGGCTCTGCCCTACCAGGACCACAAATGCAGGCCACCCCTACTCCTGCCCGGCCTCTATACATGGGGTCTAAGTTCTGAACTCAGGATCTTCTGCCTGCAAGGCAGAGGCTTAAACCCTGAGCCACCTCTGCAGTCCCTGACGCAAGTAATTCTTAGGAAGCATATTATTAGATAAAAGAAAGACTTGCCAAGGCTGATGCACAAACTGAGATAGTGAAGGGAAAGCCAGGAAGCCTTGAAAGGGGAGCTGGACAATTAGAGTATCTGGGAAAAGTAAGTTGCATCCTCTGCTGCTCCATAACCTTCAGCTTCTTTCTCTGTGGGATTCCTTCTTGTTAACACTGTGAATGATTTCTTTCAGATCTGAAACTCCTGCAAGATGTCTTACCAACAGCAGCAGTGCAAGCAGCCCTGCCAGCCTCCTCCTGTGTGCCCACCCCCAAAGTGCCCAGAGCCCTGTTCACCTCCAAAGTGTCCAGAGCCCTGCCCACCTCCAAAGTGCCCAGAGCCCTGCCCACCCCCAAAGTGCCCAGAGCCCTGCCCACCTCCAAAGTGTCCAGAGCCCTGCCAACCTCAGCAGTGCCAGCAGAAGTGCCCTCCTGTGCAGCCTCCTCCTCCTTGCCAGCAGAAGTGCCCACCCAAGAGCAAGTGATGACGCAGCCCTCATCAGGACCAAGGGAAGATGAGAAACCTGTCTCACCTATTCTACAGCAGCATCTCCATCTTCTCTTTGAAGCCGTTTGTCCTTTAATCTCCATGTGCTGTGCCTGACAGAGGGAAAGGCATCTTTCCTGAGGCTGTTTTCCTGCACTGCTAAGGCCTCTCAAAAATGTCCCATCCTCAGTGGTTTCAGCATCTCCAATCTTGAAAGAAGGAGCGGCAGCTGTCTCTTCAGGGCTGTCAGAGAATGTTTTCCAGCTCTGCCTGTCAACTGGGTAGCTGTGACTGTTATCCTGCTTCTTTAATAAAGTATGTTTCTGGCGATGGCCTAATAAATAGTTGTTTCTTTTAAAATTTTTGTTTTGTTAATAATATCATATCATTATTTTGGTTTATTTTTGTATTTAATCCCCAAGACGCTCTCTCAAAATCAGTGTATATAAAATTTTGACTCATATCATAGATTATTTTATTTCAATCTTACATTGTTGTCCTTAGTAACACTTGTTTTCATAACCAAATTACATTACTTGTTAAAATTCTATCATCTATCAATCTATCTATCTATCATATCTATCTATCTATCTATCCGTCTGTTTATCATTATGTCACTTTTATCATCTTCTTCATAGTTGTAGCATTTGTGTAGCATCTATGAATCATCTACTTATCTGCCATCATCATCTAACCACTTATCATCTTAATACTCTATACGTCATCATTGAATCTTCTATCATCTATTGCATCTTATAATGAAATTATTACCTATTGCTTGGCACAATGCCAGATGCTTAAATAGCTCTCAGGAAGTGGCCGTGCACTAGCAGATTCAGCAGGTCCTTGCCACGAGTGACATGCCTCCACGATGCTTCAGCACAACCAGCACAATAAATACGTTTTAAAACTATCTCGTTCGTCTATTACTTTTCTCATTTTCTGTTTAGCCTCATTTCCCGCATCATAATCCAAATAAGGGACTTTCAGGAGCTACTGAATAGCCTTCCATAAGATTACCACATTCATTAAAACATAGGTAGTGTCGAAGAGGAAGAGAAAAGGGTTCCCAAGCTGCCTTTTCTCCTGTCCACGTGTACTTTCTCACTCCAAAACCTCACAAAATTCAGCACATCATTACTGTTCTTGTTTTCCTTTCAGGAGTTTCATATTTCAGACTGCGACATTTAAAACCACGTGAATATACGGGGAGGAAATGCTATATTAGGAAGACATTGTGGATATCCAAGACTGATGAAACACGTGAAATAAATTTCTAATGGTTTGATAAAAAAATGAACCTTAAAATTAAGCCTCTGTCACTGACATAAATCTGGAAGAACTTTAGTTAGAAAAAAATTTTTTTGAAGAATTTAAGTTTAATTATTATGCAAATCATTATAAAAACAAAAGAATCATTTCTAGTGATAATAAACTGTTGAAGTTGGGGTTCAATTTACAACTCTCTGGTATGTTTTCTACCAAAGAAATAAGTTGAGACCATGTTATCACTATATGCTAAGTTGTGTTCTCCAAGGCATCTTCACTTATTCATCATCACCCCCATGCTTCCTATAGTTTGTTGGAAATTGGATCTAAAGTAAAAAATATTAATCATGGGTTTCATTGGTTACTCTTTTCTGTGACTGTTAGAGAACATCCAAAGTCAATCACCTTCATGGGAGAAAGGGAGATTTAATCAGCTTATGGCTCAGAAGGAAGATACAGTCTTTCATGGCAGAAATGACATGGCTGGATGACTAGCAAAAGAAGTTGGAGGGGGCCTGGATCACATCTACCCGTGGGGATCAGAGCTGCAAGATGGCCAACTGCAAGAGTAGACCTCTCCTGGAATTAGGGTGGAACTAATCCACCTTAAGGACCACCCACTGAGACTGCCACCTCCTGAAGCTGCCAGGACGTTCTCAAATACATGAGTCTGTGGGGAATACATTTCAAACCATGATGTGAGCTGACTCATGCTCCTCCAGCATTTGTTCTTTGAATTCACGGAAATTCCACTTTTTATATTGCTGTTTATATTTCTTAAGACACAACAGCATAGTCATTCCCCACAAACTCTGAGAAACATGGAAAAGGTGTAATAATGAATTAGGGTTTTGAGAGGGATGGATCCTTTGTCTGCTCAGTTTTATGTGACCCAGGATCTTAAGATGGTGGATAGTCACAGGATGGTAACTCTTTGCTCTTTGTCTTATACCAAAGAAGATTTTTTTAATGTTTTATTTATTGTGTATGTGTACTGTGTGTCCTTGTGGAGGACTAAGGGTGACTCTAGGAATCCATTGCTTCTACGTCCTGCTTGCTTCACTCTGGGATTTCCCAGGCTCCACACCAGGGCTGGAAGTGCAGACCAGGGAAGTATCAGACTGGCATTTTTTATACGTGGTCCTGCGATCCAAACTCAGGACCTTCTACATGTGAGGCAGATTCTTAACTCCTGAGCCATCTCTCCAGCCCAAAGAAGATTAACTACATAGATACTTGTAAGAGTGAGTGAGATGGATGCTAACTGTATTTTAGAGATTTACAAGAATACAAAAATCTAAAGGAGGTGAGGGATAGTTTTGAGATATAAGAATTTGGAAAAGAGGGAAAGTAAAGCTCTAGCACTAGTTAGAACTACAGCAAATGGCCTATTAGGGCATAATGGTTCCTGAGCTTTCTATGGAACAATAAATGTCTAAACACTGAGGTTAGTTGTTGGCCAATTTGTTTTTTGGTTTTTTTTTTGTTTCCATTTATTTTTTATTTTTTTTCAAGCACTTTTATTATTATTTCTGCTCATACAAACTTAACAGGTACACCGGTCCCCTCCCTCCCTACACCTACCCCCTACCCCCCTGCTCGCCTCTCCCCTCTCTCCTCCCTTCCCATTCCCTAGTGCCCCCCCCCATCCCTGGAGCATCCTTTACTGTGCATGCCAAAGTAGTTGGCCAATTTGAAGACGGCACAATCAATGCATATTCTACTGGTTCAATCAGACAGAGGATCAGTCTCGGTCTGTGTGTTGCTCAGCCATTCAGGGGTGGTTTAAGCCTTTCTTTGCTCATTTCTGACTTTGGTTGTGTTAGATATTGACTTGATCTTTGCTAGCCATTAGCCAGAAGCTAATGTTGCCACCTCTTATCTTGTATGTAAGTGCTGTTAAGGGGATCAACTTTTTTATCATTCCAAATGGTCTGGGTCCTTGCTCCTTAACAGATGGAGGCTTTCTTAGAAGATATCTTTACTTACAAGTTATTCTACCAAAATTAGCTACATGTGAAGCAAGAATACATTGAAGAGCAATAGTGTCTGAGGGCGTTCCCCAGGAGGATCTCACGGAAGGGGCCAGCCGCCTTGTCACACTGATCTTAGTTCTCAGAACCTGTGTCTCTTATTATCTCTGCTTGTCTGTCTGACACACAAAAGCATGCTTTCTGTTTCTCATCTCAGTGTTTCTGGCCTCATTGCTTCAACCTCCGCATTAGCTCTAACATCGTTTCCACTGTAACATGCATGAGCAGCATGCAGGCTTTGCTATAGGCCCTTTCCCCTTTCTGACTATTGTAACTCCTGCATCAGTTCTGGCCGTGTCTTGCTATAACACCTTGTTTGTGTCCTTTCTAACCTTTACTACTGCCCTGTCTGGAATGCAGTGTGATAGACAGCACCTCTTTTCCTCTTTGTTTGCTTGTTTTGTCTGAAGAAGAGGCTGTCCTGGCCTTTCAACTATAAGCAATTCTATTGCCCAGAAGAAAAAGTATAACTCCTTTACTTATGGGCCTACTTTTGCCTCCTGTAAAAAGCTCTTCTCTAAAGTACTGCTATGTGCCTGAGGAGCCTTGAAGGAAAGTCTGGGAGCTGGCTCAGATCCAGGATTTCTAACAGCTGAACTCAGAGGTGCTGAGTTTGAATCCTTTAAAAAGGTGAGTGAGCCTGCACTTAAGTCACAGCACGTGCATGAGTATCCACACATGACCACAGTGTGTCAGGAAACATGTACCCTAGCAATACCTCAGGCTAATTGGATCCAGGCAATCATGCCCTTTATTAGTTAACTTCAATTCCTTCTATCTGCTTCCCAGTGCTATCCGAGCTCTGACTGGTCCTCAGAAATCCCTCTTTACCAAGCAGAGTCAGGGCCAGGATTCAGGGATGTAGGGCAAATACTTTCCTCAGTTGTATCTCTCCAGAAATTTTCACATGATGTCTCATTCATCTTCCTATGAAAATGAGTGAAAAGGAGAAAAACAAAAGAAAAGGTTGTATAATTGTTCCTGGCTCCTAAGACACTTGTTTGGCATCTGAAACCATGAATGAAACTGTATTGCTTGCTCTATTCATAACTCCTATTCCCTTTCCAGAATCTAAAAGAGACCCTGACAAGATGACTTACCTTGTAAAGGCATCTCATTTTAAACCCAGCAACCTGACTTCAATTCCTAGAGTTCATATGGTGGAAAGAGAGAAACAACCTATAAAAGCTGTCCTCTGACTTCTCCATGGTTGTCTTCTTGGCCCATGCTGGTCTGCTCTCTCACAGAAAGCAAGCAAGCAAGCTGTCTTCCAAGTATGGAAACTTGCTTTTGTAATGCCAGCACTTGGCATGTTGATGTAGGAGGACCACCCTAGGCTGTATAGTAAGTTCTTTTTAAAAAAAAATTTTTTATTGGGGCTGGAGAGTTGGCTCAGGGGTTAAGCCTCCGCCTTGCAGGCGGAAGGTCCTGAGTTCGGATCCCAGACCCCATGTACAGACGCCAGGCGGAAGCGGGGGCGGCCTGTGCTTCTGGTCCTGGTAGGGCGGAGCCTGTGAATCCCGGGGCAGAAGAAGGTGGAGGCATCCATGGTGGTTCGCGAATTCGTCCGTGGTTCTACACATACACAGACACACACACACACACAGAGATACACACACACGCGCACACATACACACGCATATGCACACAGTTGAATAAATAATAAAAATATAATAAAAATTTTTTAAATTATTATTTAATTGTGCGTTTATGTGTGTACGTGTGCGTGTATGTATGTATGTATGTATGTGTGTATGTATATGTGTTTGTGTAGAACCACAGATGAATTCGGGAACCACTATGGACAGCCTCCACCTCCTCCTTCTTTACTCTGCCCCAGGATTCACAGGCTCCACCCTGACAGGACCAGAAACTCAGGCTGCCCCCACTTCTGCCCGCGTCTATACGTGGGGTCTAGGATCCGAACTCAGAATCTTCAGCCTGCAAGGCAGAGGCTTAACCCATGAGTCCACCTCTCCAGCCCCTGTATAGTAAGTTCTAAGCCAACATGGGTTACAAGAGTTAGACCTTATGTGAAGAATGAATGAATGAACAAATGAATGAGTAATGAGGTCCAGATCTGTAGGACCTTTCTAAACTTGATGAATGTATGCTTGGTCCTGAGAGGTGATCATAAAACTGATGTGGTAACATCGGCTACTCTGGAGAAAGGACCAGAGGGAGTTAGTTCGCTTTAGTCCCAAGGATGCCAGGACTTGGGTGAGAAATGAGATGAGTGAATGGACCCTGTGCAGCGTCCCTGAAGCCGCCCCAATGCACGTGGGAAGAGGCAGAGTTCACTTCCGCAACACCCAGTCATCCAGCTTCAGCTCACATAGAAATAGTTGCTTCCAGGAGGTTGAAGCTGCTGCAGCAGGGGTCAGTGCTTGGCCACTCATTGGCACAGGAAGATGTTTTAACAATAACTGATGTGAGGTTATGTGGAGAAGCAAGTGACCGGTTGAGTAAAGTCCCTATGCTTTAACCGTTGGTGTGTTCACAAGCTTACATGAGCCATCCTGTTAAGGTGGTGTCATTCGTAACCATCTGGCTGTAGATGCTGAAGAGATAGGCTCTGTCCCTGTACTTGGTATTCCTGGTCAAACCCTTCCTTAATGTCAGCAGCACTGACAGGTTCGGGAAGTTGTCCTGCCTAACTGGGGTTGACTCAATGCTTTTGTCCTTTCAGTAGCACAGCAAGTGATATTAGAGATTTTAAGTCCTTCCTTTTCCTCAGTCTCCTTTTCTTTATCCTCCTCTAATTGCAAAATGACATTTTTGGGAAACTTGCTGTTTATTTGGTTAAGAGAAAGAGTTGTTAACCACCTGGCATCAAATATTTCATAAACAGTATTTATTACAGTCCAGCAGTAATAAATAAATATATGGGAAAGGGAATGACTTGTAAATGCATGGACAATAGTCTGAAGTGACCAATTCCACAAGCTACCTTAGGATATGTAGATATGTCCATGTTATATGTGCAATATGGTACACCTGGGAGTTAGTAGATGGTACAGAAGATGGATGGGGTGAAGGGTTTGCACAGAATGGATTTTCAAATGACTGTCTTTGGGACTGATCAGATGGATCAGTTGTAGGTGAACCTGTCAAACTGTTAATTCCCCATAGTGCATAAGTTAAAAGAAGAGATCTCACATCTAAAATTGTTCTCTGACCTCCAAAAGTGCTCTCTCTATCTTTCTCTTATTCTCTTTCTCTCCCCTTGTCTCTCTATCCCTATCTCTCCTCTCCAAAACAAACAAAATATTAACATCATTATATCTATTCAATATCATTATTTCTATTTGGAAAGAATTGAGTAAAACCATGCAAAGAGAATGAATCCAAGTTCATTGTCCCAAATCAACAATTTTAATTCTCTGATCTTCTCTCCCCCAACTTGATTAAATTATTTGCATGTGAAGATTGAGTCCAGGCTTGTTCTGTGCTTCAGGGGACATCAGTGGGGACTGCTTTGGTATTGTATAGGTATAAATATGTATTGATTGCTTAAGATTTTGTTCACATCTTCAATTTCCCTCATGTTCTAATTAAGAATAAATTCTGAAAAATATTCTCAGTATTCACAGTATTTATCTTCTGAGTACATAAAGAAAAAAAGTCATTGAGGAAACTGGATGACAGAATCTGTCCTGATACAAAAACATTATTCTTTGTGAAGAAATGATAGCCTATAAAAGCCAGAAATGCAGCTCAGAGTGAAACTGTACAGATGAAGGAAAGAGTGGAGCAGAAAATTTCATGTTGCGCAGACTCTTTCGCCCAGAGCTGTGAGTGCCCACTTCAAGAGTCAGACATTATGCTTTCACATTTATGGAAAAAAATTAAGCCTAGGTTAAGGTGGAAGTTAGACTAGAATTCCAATTACTTTGGATTACCATGTTCCTTCTGTCACGTTTGTAAATGTAACAAACACAGCAATGGGCAAATCATACCAAATGGAACATGCAAGTTGAAGGCAGAGAAGAAATAAAATTGAAAAGGCATATTGTCCCAAATCATGCAACATCTTCTTGGATCACCAGTTGGAGAATAACCAGAGTTGTCCTTCTTCTGTAGATTACAGAAACTGAGAGAGCAGGAAGAGCCTCTGACTCACAGTGCACAACACATGATGATGTCCATGAACAGGATATTATGAATTTTGCGGATCCCAGTCAAGCCAGTTATGGATGGATTTGCATTTTGGTTAGGAAACCATTGGACTTGCCCACTTCAGGGAAGTACCATTCCCTGTGGGTGTGGCAGCAGCTCTATAAAGAGGTCCTCAGATGCGTGATCACAACACACCTGGAACTCAAGTCCTGCTCTGCTTTGAAGAACCTGGTGAGTCTGGGTGCTTTAGCTGATTTGTGGATTTGGTCTTCTCACACTTCGAGTTTTATCTTAGGACAGTAAGTTTGGTGGATGCAAGTTATGATAATGGAATGAATATATCTTAGTATGTGCAAAATTAGAAATGTGGCTAATATACTAGAAAGTTTGCTTTAGATTTTATGGGCTAGATAGTTTGATAGATAGATAGGAAAAGCAAGAAAATAGGAAAGGTTTCATCTGAAGAAGAGTGCAGAAAAAAAGTACTTGTCTCTTTACTGTTCCTTTCAAAGGATTATTTCTTTATCAGGTATTTGATCTACCAGTTCCTGCAACAGCCATTTTATTTCTAGTCATCCTGCTTACATTATGAAAGAGCAGGCTGGGGGATTGCTTATGAGAGCCCCAGAATTTCCAAAATGTGATTACTTTTCTTATAGAAATTATTATCATGAAAAGCATTGCTTAGTTCTGTGAAATAAATAACTCTTAGGAAGAAAAGATATTAGATGAAAGAAAGACTTACCAAGGCTGATGTAGCAAGTTGAGAAAGTGAAGGAAAGGCAGGAAGCCTTGAAAGGAGAGCTGGAGAATTAGAGGATTTGCGAAAAGGAAGTTACATCCTCTGCTGTTCATGAGCTTCTGCTTCTTTCTCGTGGGATTCCTTCTCATGAACACTGTCAATGATTCCTTTCAGGTTCTGAGACTCCTGCAAGATGTCCTACCAACAGCAGCAGTGCAAGCAGCCCTGCCAGCCTCCTCCTGTGTGCCCATCCCCAAAGTGCCCAGAGCCCTGCCCACCTCCAAAGTGCCCAGAGCCCTGCCAACCTCCAAAGTTCCCAGAGCCCTGCCCACCCCCAAAGTGCCCGGAGTCCTGCCCACCTCAGCAGTGCCAGCAGAAGTGCCCTCCTGTGCAGCCTCCTCCACCCTGCCAGCAGAAGTGCCCACCCAAGAGCAAGTGATAATGCAGCCTTCAGGCCCAAGATGAGAAGCATTGTCTCACCTACTTCTCCAGCAGCATCTCCACCTTGTCTTTTAAGTCTTTAGTCCTTTAATCTCCATGTGCTGTTCCTCACAACAGGAATGGAATCTTGCCTGGGGATGTTTTCCTGCACCACCAAGGGCCTCTTAAGAATGCCTCATCTTCAGTGGTTTCAGCATCTCAGATCTTGAAAGAAGGAGCAGCAGCTGTCTCCCCAGGGCTGTCAGAGGATGTTTTCCAGCTCTGCCTCTCAACTGGGCAGCTATGACTCTTGTTCTTCTCTTGTAATAAAGTATGTTTCTGGTGATGGCCAATAAATAAATGGCCTAATAAAAAGAAACGAATAAATAATTTCTTTCTTTTAAAACTTGCTTAATTAGTATTACTTTGGCTTATTTTTGCCATTTATTTCCTGAATCAGGCTCTCACAGTCACAATAGTGCACGTTTTGGTTCTTCAGAATTTGCTTTTTCAGTACTTTAGTGTCATCAGTAACATTTACCTTCAGAAGCAAATTATTTAACTCCTTAACATTCTGTCATCTATCTATGTATCTATGTTTCTATGTATGTATGTATCTATCTATCTATCATCTATCATAATTTATCATCTGGCATTTTTCTCATCATTATCTATCCTGTATCATCTATGATTCATGTATTTGTCCTCATCATCTAGCCACCTATTATCATCTAGGTATGTCTTCCTCTCTGTCTCTTTCACCTATGTGTTGTTGCCGAATCCCCTGCCGGGCCTGTCAGGGGGAAGAGGGCAAATGGCGGGACCTCGTGGACGCGAGGCAAATGGGTGAGGCGATGGGGTCACCACCCAGACACGGGGAGTCAGGGGAGAAGCAGCACGCAGACGACTAGTTTGCGTTAGGCAGCTTTAGTCAGGATGTTTGGGCTGATATAGGATCGCGGCCCCAATCAGGTGTGGTCACCCCTCTGCTCGGGGGAGGGGGAGCAGCCACCAATCATTTAGCTCTTTACTTGGTGTCCAGGTTAGATGGCTGCTTCCCATTGGTTGTTCATCCCTCTGCCCATTGGTTGTCCATCCCTCTGCCTGTATGGTTCTTTGTTCAGGCTTATGTTGTAGCCAGACCTCCTGGATTCAGATGAGTCCGGGCTAGGGCCTCCCCGAATCAGCAGTGCCAGAATGTATCTATCGTATATCCTAATCTTGTCTTTAGCATGAAATTAAATTATCACTAGTTGATATATAGGTCTCAGAATGTGGCCATGTCCTGGCAGATTCAGAAAAAAATCATAAAGTGAACCTCAACTTACATCAAGCAGAAACTCTTACAACATCCATAAACAGAAAATTTCTCAATACCCAAACAAGACACAGCCTATGAGAACAGAAGACCAGTGAATAACAGCAACCAATCAGAGTGCAGAGTTCTGGCGACCCTAAACCACTCAGTGGGAATCAGCCCGACCAAACCTCTCCCCATTCTAAGGCTCAGTGAATCTTACAGAAGAGGGGTGGTAAGATTACAAGAGCCTAAATGGGAGGAGGTCTACAACTGATCAAATCATTCCACTAAAGATAGGGCTGCTACATCCAGAAACTTACCACAATGAGATTCATCCTCACAGACAGGAGGGAGGGATGAACTGGTAAAGGGAGGGGAAGGTGAGAAAGGCAGGGGGGAGGGATCAGGGATAACCACCCATTATGATTGTAATTAAGAAGACTAAATATTAATTAAAAAAGGAAAAATAGCCTGTATTTATAGTCAAAGAAATTATCACTGGCAAATTATCCTTAAGTTTTTAAAACCATATGCCTAAATAATTAATAATTCCTTGGGTATCCTCAAAGCAATACAACTTAAATTCATGGTTACTGTACTAGTTGTGTCAAAGCGTCATTGTGTGGATGAAGACCTGCTGCATCTAATAGTGTTCTGGTCAACTATTTAGGGACTTTCATATTCAAGATTATATGAAGTACACACTGCAAAACAAGTTCTTCCTTTTCCATTTGCTTTCTGACATTTCATTCAAGCATTAACTGAATAAACATAAGGTAAGTGGAGACTCTATCTCATTCCTGATTTGGAAATAATGTTTTCTGTTTCTTCCCATGAAACGTGTTGATATAAAGTCCTTCTGTCTCTAAGTTCCTTAGAGTTTTGTGTCATGAACCAGTATTGAATTTTGTCAAAGACTTTTTAAACATCTGTTGAGATCATCTGATATTTGCTCTTGATTCTACCGAGTTTTTACATTAATTTATTAATTTACATGTGTTTAATCATTTTAGGTCCACCAAAAAAACTACAAAAAAAAAATACAAGCACATGGAACAAAGCAACTGACTTGTAAATTATCAAAAGGTCAAACCTCCTTTATCATGGTGTGTGATTGATGTTCTGTCAAAAGCACTTTGCAAGGGTTTATTGAAAGTGTTCATTTCGAGGTTCATTTAAGCATATTACTCTGCATTTATTTGTGTCCTTATCTGGTTTTGGTTTTTAAAATTCCCTTCCCTGTCTTGTTTTATGGAATTGTGTGAGGAACATCGATATTAATTCTTCTTTACAGCCTAGTAGATTCAGTAGCAAACTCAGAACTTGAGATTCTTTGTGAGAAATTTTCTTAAGGCATTAGTCTCCTTTCTTGTTGCAAATCAATTTAATTTCTCTATGTCCTCTAGACTCAGCTTTAATAGGTTACATGTATCAAAATTATCTATTTCTTTTATAATTTCTCATTTCATAAAAAGTAAGTTCTCCAAATATTTCCTAATGATCTATACTTGAGCAGCATTTGTATATTTCTTTTTTGTAATCTTAATTATTAAATTTGGGCTTTTTCTCTGATGTTTTAGTTTGGCAAGCAGTTAAGAAACCCTGTTCATTTTTCAAAGAAAGTTTTTAATCATCAAACATCTGTATTGTTATTATGGTTTCAATTTCTTTAAGTTCAGCTTTAATCATGACTTGTCATTTCGTCCTGCTAATTTTAGCTTTTATGTTTTCTCAATTTTGAAGAATTTTGTTTGCATTGTTAGGTTATATATTTGAGATATTTTATTTCCTTTAATGTATCTACTCATATCTGTGTGCTTATGCCAAGAAATGCCTTTTTATATCTCATATGTTCTGTGAGTTGTATTTTCAGTTACAGTGAATTCTCAGCATTTAAAATTTCTCTCTTTCTGGGGGCGGTAAGATTGTAAGAGCAAAAGGTGGGAGGAGCAACGATTTGCAAGATTCTCAACAATAGTTGGGGCCAAAGCGATCATAATGGGACTTTGCCTGCCCTGCGCAATGACCAGCGCACTGTTGCCCTCATAAAGCCTAGCATCTGTTAAAGGCACCGAGATCCCTGGAGGCAAGGGATTGACAGCCATAGTAGTGCTCCTATGCTTAAGGGGAACAAGAGAAAGCGCTTATGGAAATGCCACTGGGTTCTTATATGTCATCGGAGAGGAGGACCCAGTGGAGAATCAGGCGTACACAATAAAGGACTCTCTGGGAATTGGGGGGGAGGCACTGGGGGATGGGGAGGGAAAGGAGGGGGAGGAGGGAGTTCGGGGGGAGGAGGGGGGAGGGAGGGAACTGGCTAAAATTTTTTTAAATGTATAATTAAACTTTTAATAAAAAATTTTTTTCTCTCTTGCTTTGACCTTTTAATAATTTATAAGTCAGTCACTTTGTTCCATGTGTTTGTATTTTTTTGTAGTTTTTCTTCTTGTTGATTTGTAGTTTTCTCCCATCATGAAATGACAAGATACAAGAATTTCAATTTTTTTATTTGTGAAGACTTGCTTAGGGACCTGATGTATGATCTACATTAGGGAAAGTTCTATGGGCTATTGAGAACATCTATTTTGAAATTGTTGCATTCAATATTCTGTCAATGTGTGTTCAGCCATGTGATTTATGATGTAGTGTAATTCTGAGATTTCTTGTTTGATTTACTTTTGTCTGAAAGCTCATGTAGTAATGACGGTAACTACTTGCACTTACTCATGTTTCTAGATCATGGTGTCTATGTCTAATCCTCTTTGTTTTATGAAATTTGATCTTTTTAAAATTATTTTGTGTTGTGGTGTGTGTGTGTGTGTGTGTGTGTGTGTGTGTGTGTGTGTGTGTGTAAAGGTACACATGTACTAGGATGCATGGATGATGGCCAGAGGAAAACTTTCAGAAGGCCGTTCTTTCCTTCCAGTTTGTTGAAGAAAGATGTCTTTTACTATTTCTATGGTGATATAATCCAGTCTAGCTGACCTGTAAGCTTCTCACTGATTCTCCTGTCTGTCTTTCAGGAGTGCTAGGATTACAGATGAACTTGTGGTTTATCAAAGAAACCACACTGGTTTGTGGGATTGAGCTTGGGTAATTAGGATTGTGTGTGCTAGGAAAGCAAGTCCTTTTATCCAGTAAAAAAAGAAAACAATGGGGATGGAGAAAGATATGAAGAAAGGAAGGAAGAAAGGTAAGAAGAGAAGGAAGGGCAAAGGAAAGGAGACATAGAAAAGAGCAAAGAACACTGCCAGCAGATTTGTTGGCTGTTAGTTCCTTTGTATGTTACATCGTATATAATGGATAACTAACTTCTACACAACCAAGTTGCATGATTTCACACAATAAATTAAGATCTAGTTAAAAATTAGAATTCATTCATTCAAGCACAGGATTCAAGAAAGTAACAGCAAGGTTAGTACCTAAATCCTAAGTAGAGACCTTTATTTTTACATTAAAGGTTGCAATATAAAATGGGGACACCCATGTATAAAATATGCTTAATTAGCTTTATTTGAGTTCTTTCCCTCTTTTCACTGTCCTAGAACAAAGTGACTGACTTATAAATTATTAACAGGTCAAAGCAAGAGAGAAATTTTAAATGCTGAGAATTCACTGTAACTGAAAATACAACTCACAGAACATATGAGATATAAAAAGGCATTTCTTGGCATAAGCACACAGATATGAGTAGATACATTAAAGGAAATAAAATATCTCAAATATATAACCTAACAATGCAAACAAAATTCTTCAAAATTGAGAAAACATAAAAGCTAAAATTAGCAGGACGAAATGACAAGTCATGATTAAAGCTGAACTTAAAGAAATTGAAACCATAATAACAATACAGATGTTTGATGATTAAAAACTTTCTTTGAAAAATGAACAGGGTTTCTTAACTGCTTGCCAAACTAATTAAAACATCAGAGAAAAAGCCCAAATTTAATAATTAAGATTACAAAAAAGAAATATACAAATGCTGCTCAAGTATAGATCATTAGGAAATATTTGGAGAACTTACTTTTTATGAAATGAGAAATTATAAAAGAAATAGATAATTTTGATACATGTAACCTATTAAAGCTGAGTCTAGAGGACATAGAGAAATTAAATTGATTTGCAACAAGAAAGGAGACTAATGCCTTAAGAAAATTTCTCACAAAGAATCTCAAGTTCTGAGTTTGCTACTGAATCTACTAGGCTGTAAAGAAGAATTAATATCGATGTTCCTCACACAATTCCATAAAACAAGACAGGGAAGGGAATTTTAAAAACCAAAACCAGATAAGGACACAAATAAATGCAGAGTAATATGCTTAAATGAACCTCGAAATGAACACTTTCAATAAACCCTTGCAAAGTGCTTTTGACAGAACATCAATCACACACCATGATAAAGGAGGTTTGACCTTTTGATAATTTACAAGTCAGTTGCTTTGTTCCATGTGCTTGTATTTTTTTTTTGTAGTTTTTTTGGTGGACCTAAAATGATTAAACACATGTAAATTAATAAATTAATGTAAAAACTCGGTAGAATCAAGAGCAAATATCAGATGATCTCAACAGATGTTTAAAAAGTCTTTGACAAAATTCAATACTGGTTCATGACACAAAACTCTAAGGAACTTAGAGACAGAAGGACTTTATATCAACACGTTTCATGGGAAGAAACAGAAAACATTATTTCCAAATCAGGAATGAGATAGAGTCTCCACTTACCTTATGTTTATTCAGTTAATGCTTGAATGAAATGTCAGAAAGCAAATGGAAAAGGAAGAACTTGTTTTGCAGTGTGTACTTCATATAATCTTGAATATGAAAGTCCCTAAATAGTTGACCAGAACACTATTAGATGCAGCAGGTCTTCATCCACACAATGACGCTTTGACACAACTAGTACAGTAACCATGAATTTAAGTTGTATTGCTTTGAGGATACCCAAGGAATTATTAATTATTTAGGCATATGGTTTTAAAAACTTAAGGATAATTTGCCAGTGATAATTTCTTTGACTATAAATACAGGCTATTTTTCCTTTTTTAATTAATATTTAGTCTTCTTAATTACAATCATAATGGATGGTTATCCCTGATCCCTCCCCCCTGCCTTTCTCACCTTCCCCTCCCTTTACCAGTTCATCCCTCCCTCCTGTCTGTGAGGATGAATCTCATTGTGGTAAGTTTCTGGATGTAGCAGCCCTATCTTTAGTGGAATGATTTGATCAGTTGTAGACCTCCTCCCATTTAGGCTCTTGTAATCTTACCACCCCTCTTCTGTAAGATTCACCGAGCCTTAGAATGGGGAGAGGTTTGGTCGGGCTGATTCCCACTGAGTGGTTTAGGGTCGCCAGAACTCTGCACTCTGATTGGTTGCTGTTATTCACTGGTCTTCTGTTCTCATAGGCTGTGTCTTGTTTGGGTATTGAGAAATTTTCTGTTTATGGATGTTGTAAGAGTTTCTGCTTGATGTAAGTTGAGGTTCACTTTATGATTTTTTTCTGAATCTGCCAGGACATGGCCACATTCTGAGACCTATATATCAACTAGTGATAATTTAATTTCATGCTAAAGACAAGATTAGGATATACGATAGATACATTCTGGCACTGCTGATTCGGGGAGGCCCTAGCCCGGACTCATCTGAATCCAGGAGGTCTGGCTACAACATAAGCCTGAACAAAGAACCATACAGGCAGAGGGATGGACAACCAATGGGCAGAGGGATGAACAACCAATGGGAAGCAGCCATCTAACCTGGACACCAAGTAAAGAGCTAAATGATTGGTGGCTGCTCCCCCTCCCCCGAGCAGAGGGGTGACCACACCTGATTGGGGCCGCGATCCTATATCAGCCCAAACATCCTGACTAAAGCTGCCTAACGCAAACTAGTCGTCTGCGTGCTGCTTCTCCCCTGACTCCCCGTGTCTGGGTGGTGACCCCATCGCCTCACCCATTTGCCTCGCGTCCACGAGGTCCCGCCATTTGCCCTCTTCCCCCTGACAGGCCCGGCAGGGGATTCGGCAACAACACATAGGTGAAAGAGACAGAGAGGAAGACATACCTAGATGATAATAGGTGGCTAGATGATGAGGACAAATACATGAATCATAGATGATACAGGATAGATAATGATGAGAAAAATGCCAGATGATAAATTATGATAGATGATAGATAGATAGATACATACATACATAGAAACATAGATACATAGATAGATGACAGAATGTTAAGGAGTTAAATAATTTGCTTCTGAAGGTAAATGTTACTGATGACACTAAAGTACTGAAAAAGCAAATTCTGAAGAACCAAAACGTGCACTATTGTGACTGTGAGAGCCTGATTCAGGAAATAAATGGCAAAAATAAGCCAAAGTAATACTAATTAAGCAAGTTTTAAAAGAAAGAAATTATTTATTCGTTTCTTTTTATTAGGCCATTTATTTATTGGCCATCACCAGAAACATACTTTATTACAAGAGAAGAACAAGAGTCATAGCTGCCCAGTTGAGAGGCAGAGCTGGAAAACATCCTCTGACAGCCCTGGGGAGACAGCTGCTGCTCCTTCTTTCAAGATCTGAGATGCTGAAACCACTGAAGATGAGGCATTCTTAAGAGGCCCTTAGTGGTGCAGGAAAACATCCCCAGGCAAGATTCCATTCCTGTTGTGAGGAACAGCACATGGAGATTAAAGGACTAAAGACTTAAAAGACAAGGTGGAGATGCTGCTGGAGAAGTAGGTGAGACAATGCTTCTCATCTTGGGCCTGAAGGCTGCATTATCACTTGCTCTTGGGTGGGCACTTCTGCTGGTAGGGAGGAGGAGGCTGCACAGGAGGACACTTCTGCTGGCCCTGCTGAGATGGACAGGACTCCGGGCACTTTGGAGGTGGGCAGGGCTCTGGGCACTTTGGAGATGGGCAGGGCTCTGGGCACTTTGAGGGTGGGCACACAGGAGGAGGCTGGCAGGGCTGCTTGCACTGCTGCTGTTGGTAAGACATCTTGCAGGAGTCTTAGAACCTGAAAGGAATCATTGACAGTGTTCAGGAGAAGGAATCCCACGAGAAAGAAGCAGAAGCTCATGGAACAGCAGAGGATGTAACTTCCTTTTCGCAAATCCTCTAATTCTCCAGCTCTCCTTTCAAGGCTTCCTGCCTTTCCTTCACTTTCTCAACTTGCTACATCAGCCTTGGCAAGTCTTTCTTTCATCTAATATCATTTCTTCCTAAGAGTTATTTATTTCACAGAACTAAGCAATGCTTTTCATGATAATAATTTCTATAAGAAAAGTAATCACATTTTGGAAATTCTGGGGCTCTCATAAGCAATCCCCCAGCTCTGCTCTTTCATAATGCAAGCAGGATGACTAGAAATAAAATGGCTGTTGCAGGAACTGGTAGATCAAATACCTGATAAAGAAATAATCCTTTGAAAGGAACAGCAAAGAGACAAGTACTTTTTTTCTGCACTCTTCTTCAGATGAAACCTTTCCTATTTTCTTGCTTTTCCTATAGACATCAAACTATCTAGCCCATAAAATCTAAAGCAAACTTTCAAGTATATTAGCCACATTTCTAATTTTGCACATACTAAGATATATTCATTCCATTATCATAACTTGCATCCACCAAACTTACTGTCCTAAGATAAAACTCGAAGCGCGAGAAGACCAAAACCACAAATCAGCTAAAGCACGCAGACTCACCAGGTTCTCCAAGGCAGAGCAGGACTTGAGTTCCAGGTGTGTTGTGATCACCCATCTGAGAACCTCTTTATAGAGCTGCTGCCACACCCACAGGGAATGGTACTTCCCTGAAGTGGGCAAGTCCAATAGTTTCCTAACCAAAATGCAAATCCATCCATAACTGGCTTGACTGGGATCCGCAAAATTCGTAATATCCTGTTCATGGACATCATCATGTGTTGTGCGCTGTGAGTCAGAGGCTCTTCCTGCTCTCTCAGTTTCTGTAATCTGCAGAAGAACAACTCTGGTTATTCTCCAGCTGGTGATCCAAGGAGATGTTGCATGATTTTGGACAATATGCCCTTTCAATTTTATTTCTTTGCCTTCAACTTGCATGTTCCATTTGGTATGATTTGCCCATTGCTGTGTTCTATTACATTTATAAATGTGACAGAAGGAACATGATAATCCAAAGTAATTGGAATTCTAGTCTAACTTCCACCTTAACCTAGGCTTAAATTTTTTCCATAAATGTGGAAGCAGAATGTCTGACTCTTGAAGTGGGCACTCACAGCTCTGGGTGAAAGAGTCTGTGCAACATGAAATTTTCTGCTCCACTCTTTCCTTCATCTGTACAGTTCCACTCTGAGCTGCATTTCTGGCTTTTATAAGCTATCATTTCTCCACAAAGAATAATGATTTTGTATCAGGACAGATTCTGTCATTCAGTTTCCTCTATGACTTTTTTTTTCTTTATGTACTCAGAAGATGAATACTGTGAATACTGAGAATATTTTTCAGAATTTATTCTTAATTAGAACATGAGGGAAATTGAAGATGTGAACAAAATCTTAAGCAATCAATACATATTTATACCTATACAATACCAAAGCAGTCCCCACTGATGTCCCCTGAAGCACAGAACAAGCCTGGACTAAATCTTCACATGCAAATAATTTAATCAAGTTGGGGGAGAAAAGATCAGAGAATTAAAATTGTTGATTTGGGACAATGAACTTGGATTCATCCTCTGTGCAGGGTTTTACTCAATTCTTTCCAAATAGAAGTAATGATATTGAATAGATATAATGATGTTAATATTTTGTTTGTTTTGGAGAGGAGAGATAGACAGGGATAGAGAGATAAGGGGAGAGAAAGAGAATAAGAGAAAGAGAGCACTTTTGGAGGTCAGAGAACAATTTTAGATGTGAGATCTCTTCTTTTAACTTACGCACTATGGGGAATTAACAGTTTGACAGGTTCATCTGCAACTGATCCATCCATCTGACCAGTCCCAAAGACAGTCATTTAAAAATCCATTCTGTGCAAACCTTTCACCCCATCCATCTTCTGTACCATCTGCTAACTCCCAGGTGTACCATATTGCACAAATAACATGGACATATCAGCATATCCTAAGGTAGCTTGTGGAATTGGTCACTTCAGACTATTGTCCATGCATTTACAAGTCATTCCCTTTCCCATATATTTATTTACTACTGCTGGACTGTAATAAATACTGTTTATGAAATATTTGATGCCAAATGGTTAACAACTCTTTCTCTTAACCAAATAAACAGCAAGTTTCCCAAAATGTCATTTTGCAATTAGAGGAGGATAAAGAAAAGGGGATTGAGTAAAAGGAAGGACTTAAAGTCTCTGATATCACTTGCTGTGCTATTGAAAGGACAAAAGCATTGAGTCAACCCCAGTTAGGCAGGACAACTTCCTGAACCTGTCAGTGCCGCTGACATTAAGGAAGGGTTTGACCAGGAATACCAAGTACAGGGATAGAGCTATCTCTTCAGCATATACAACCAGATGGTTACGAATGATACCACCTTAACAGGATGGCTCATGTAAGCTTGTGAACACACCAAGGGTTAAAGTACAGGGACTTTACTCAACCGGTCACTTGCTTCTCCACATAACCTCACATCAGTTACTGTTAAAACATCTTCCTGTGCCAATGAGTGGCCAAGCACTGACCCTTTCTGCAGCAGCTTCAACCTCCTGGAAGCAACTATTTCTATGTGAGCTGAAGCTGGATGACTAGGTGTTGCAGAAGTGAACTCTGCTTCTTCCCACGTGCATGGGGGCGGCTTCAGGGACGCTGCACAGGGTCCATTCACTCATCTCATTTCTCACCCAAGTCCTGGCATCCTTGAGTCTAAAGCTAACTAACTCCCTCTGGTCCTTTCTCCAGAGTAGCCAATGTTACCACATCAGTTTTATGATCACCTCTCAGGACCAAGCATACATTCATCAAGTTTAGAAAGGTCCTACAGATCTGGACCTCATTACTCATTCATTTGTTCATTCATTCATTCTTCACATAAGGTCTAACTCTTGTAACCCATGTTGGCTTAGAACTTACTATACAGGGGCTAGAGAGGTGGCTCATGGGTTAACCCTCTGCCTTGCAGGCTGAAGGTTCTGAGTTCGGATTCTAGATCCTAGATCCCACGTATAGACACCGGGCAGAAGTGGGGGCAGCCTGAGTTTCTGGTCTTGGTAGGGCGGAGCCTGTGAATCCTGGGGCAGAGTAAAGAAGGAGGAGGTGGAGGCGTTCATGGTGGTTCCCGAATTCATCTGTGGTTCTACACACACACATATACATACACACATATGCATACATATATACATACAAGCACACGCACACACATACACACACAATTAAATAAATAATAGATTTTTTAAAAAAAAGAACTTACTATACAGCCTAGGGTGGTCCTCCTACATCAACATGCCAAGTGCTGGCATTACAAAAGCAAGTTTCCATACTTGGAAGACAGCTTGCTTGCTTGCTTTCTGTGAGAGAGCAGACCAGCATGGGCCAAGAAAGGCAACCATGGAGAAGTCAGAGGACAACTTTTATAGGTTGCTTCTCTCTTTCCATCATATGAACTCTAGGAATTAAAGTCAGGTTTCTGGGTTTAAAACGAGATGCCTTTACAAGGTAAGTCATCTTGTCAGGGTCTCTTTAAGATTCTGGAAAGGGAATAGGAGTTATGAATAGAGCAAGCAATACAGTTTCATTCATGGTTTCAGATGCCAAACAATTGTCTTAAGAGCCAGGACCAATTATGCAACCTTTTGTTTCGTTTTTCTCCTTTTTGCTGATTTTCATAGCAAGATGAATGAGACATCATGTGAAAATTTCTGGAGAGATACAACTGAGGAAAATATTTGCCCTACATCCCTGAATCCTGGTCCTGACTCTGCTTGGGTAAAGAGGGATTTCTGAGGACCAGTCAGAGCTCAGATAACACTGGGAAGCAGATAGAAGGAGTTGAAGTTAACTAATAAAGGGCATGATTGCCTGGATCCCATTAGCCTGAGGTATTGCTAGGGTACATATTTCCTGACACACTGTGGTCATGTGTGGATGCTCATGCACGTGCTGTGACTTAAGTGCAGGCTCACTCACCTTTTTAAAGGATTCAAACTCAGCACCTCTGAGTTCAGCTGTTAAAAATCTTGGATCTGGGCCAGCTCCCATACTTTCCTTCAAGGCTCCTCAGGCACATAGCAGTACTTTAGAGAAGAGCTTTCTTACAGGAGGCAAAAGTAGGCCCATAAGTAAAGGAGTTATACTTTTTCTTCTGGACAAGAGAATTGCTTATAGGTGAAAGGCCAGGACAGCCTCTTCTTCAGACAAAACAAGCAAACAAAGAGGAAAAGAGGTGCTGTCTATCACACTGCATTCCAGACAGGGCAGTAGTAAAGGTTAGAAAGGACACAAACAAGGTGTGATAGCAAGACACGGCCAGAACTGATGCAGGAGTTACAATAGTCAGAAAGGGGAAAGGGCCTATAGCAAAGCCTGCATGCTGCTCATGCATGCTACAGTGTAAACGATGTTAGAGCTAATTCGAAGGTTGAAGCAATGAGGCCAGAAACACTGAGATGAGAAACAGAAAGCATGCTTTTGTGTGTCAGACAACCAAGCAGAGATAATAACAGACACAGGTTCTGAGAACTAAGATCAGTGTGACAAGGCGGCTGGCCCCTTCCGTGAGATCCTCCTGGGGAACGCCCTCAGACACTATTGCTCTTCAATGCATTCTTGCTTCACATGTAGCTAATTTTGGTAGAATAACTTGTAAGTAAAGATAGCTTCTAAGAAAGCCTCCATCTGTTAAGGAACAAGGACCCAGACCATTTGGAATGATAAAAAACGTTGATCCCCTTAACAGCATTTACATACAAGGTAAGAGGTGGCAACATTAGCTTCTGGCTAATGGCTAGCAAAGATCAAGTCAATATCTAACACAACCAAAGTCAGAAATGAGCAAAGAGAGCCTTAAACTACCCCTGAGTGGCTGAGCAACACATAGACAGAGACTAATCTTCTGTCTGGTTGAACCAGTAGAATATGCATTGATTGTGCGGTCTTCAAATTGGCCAACTACTTTGGCATGCACAGTAAAGGATGCTCCAGGGATTGGGGGGGGGGGGAATAGGGGATGGAAAGGAAGGGGAGAGGGGAGGGGAGAGCAGGGGGTTTGGGGGTAGGTAGAGGGAGGGAGGGGACCGGTGTACCTGTTAAGTTTGTATGAGCAGAAATAATAATAAAAGTGCTTGAAAAAAATAAAAAATAAATGGAAACAAAAAATACCCCAAAAAACAAATTGGCCAACTACTTACCTCAGTGTTTAGACATTTATTGTTCCGTAGAAAGCTCAGGAACCATTATGCCCTAATAGGCCATTTGCTGTAGTTCTAACTAGTGCTAGAGCTTTACTTTCCCTCTTTTCCAAATTCTTATATCTCAAAACTATCCCTCACCTCCCTTAGATTTTTATATTCTTGTAAATCTCTAAAATACAGTTAGTGTCCATCTCACTCACTCTTACAAGTATCTATGTAGTTAATCTTCTTTGGGCTGGAGAGATGGCTCAGGAGTTAAGAATCTGCTCACATGTAGAAGGTCCTGAGTTCGGATCGCAGGACCACGTATAAAAAATGCCAGTCTGATACTTCCCTGGTCTGCACTTCCAGCCCTGGTGTGGAGCCTGGGAAACCCCAGAGCAAAGCAAGAAGGACGTAGAAGCAATGGATTCCCAGAGTCACCCTTAGTCCTCCACAAGGACACACAGTACACATACACAGTAAATAAAACATTAAAAAAATCTTCTTTGGTATAAGACAAAGAGCAAAGAGTTACCATCCTGTGACTATCCACCATCTTAAGATCCTGGGTCACATAAAACTGAGCAGACAAAGGATCCATCCCTCTCAAAACCCTAATTCATTATTACACCTTTTCCATGTTTCTCAGAGTTTGTGGGGAATGACTATGCTGTTGTGTCTTAAGAAATATAAACAGCAATATAAAAAGTGGAATTTCCGTGAATTCAAAGAACAAATACTGGAGGAGCATGAGTCAGCTCACATCATGGTTTGAAATGTATTCCCCACAGACTCATGTATTTGAGAACGTCCTGGCAGCTTCAGGAGGTGGCAGTCTCAGTGGGTGGTCCTTAAGGTGGATTAGTTCCACCCTAATTCCAGGAGAGGTCGACCTACTCTTGCAGTTGGCCATCTTGCAGCTCTGATCCCCACGGGTAGATGTGATCCAGGCCCCCTCCAACTTCTTTTGCTAGTCATCCAGCCATGTCATTTCTGCCATGAAAGACTGTATCTTCCTTCTGAGCCATAAACTGATTAAATCTCCCTTTCTCCCATGAAGGTGATTGACTTTGGATGTTCTCTAACAGTCACAGAAAAGAGTAACCAATGAAACCCATGATTAATGTTTTTTACTTTAGATCCAATTTCCAACAAACTATAGGAAGCATGGGGGTGATGATGAATAAGTGAAGATGCCTCGGAGAACACAACTTAGCATATAGTGATAACATGGTCTCCACTTATTTCTTTGGTAGAAAACATACCAGAGAGTTGTAAATTGAACCCCAACTTCAACAGCTTGTGCTTGTACTCAAAGAAATCATCACTAGAAATGATTCTTTTGTTTTTATAATGATTTGCATAATAATTAAACTTAAATTCTTCAAAAAAATTTTTTTCTAACTAAAGTTCTTCCAGATTTATGTCAGTGACAGAGGCTTAATTTTAAGGTTCATTTTTTTATCAAACCATTAGAAATTTATTTCACGTGTTTCATCAGTCTTGGATATCCACAATGTCTTCCTAATATAGCATTTCCTCCCCATATATTCAGGTGGTTTTAAATGTCGCAGTCTGAAATATCAAACTCCTGAAAGGAAAACAAGAACAGTAATGATGTGCTGAATTTTGTGAGGTTTTGGAGTGAGAAAGTACACGTGGACAGGAGAAAAGGCAGCTCTGGGAACCCTTTTCTCTTCCTCTTCGACACTACCTGTGTTTTAATGAATGTGGTAATCTTATGGAAGACTATCCAGTAGCTCCTGAAAGTCCCTTATTTGGATTATGATGCGGGAAATGAGGCTAAACAGAAAATGAGAAAAGTAATAGACTAACGAGATAGTTTTAAAACGTATTTATTGTGCTGGTTGTGCTGAAGCATCGTGGAGGCATGTCACTCGTGGCAAGGACCTGCTGAATCTGCTAGTGCACGACCACTTCCTGAGAACTATTTAAGCATCTGGCATTGTGCCAAGCAATAGGTAATAATTTCATTATAAGGATGCAATGGATGATAGAAGATTCATAGATGACGTATAGATTATTAAGATGATAAGTGGTTAGATGATGATGGCAGATAAGTAGATAATTCATAGATGCTACACAAATGCTACACGATATGAAGAAGAAGATGATAAAAATGACAGAAAGATAAACGGATAGATAGATAGATAGATAGATAGATAGATAGATAGATAGATACATAGATAGATACATAGATAGATAGATAGATAGATACATAGATAGAATTTTAACAAGTGATGTAATTTGGTCATGAAAACAAATGTTACTGAGAACAACAATGTAAGATTGAAATAAAATAATCTATGATATGAGTCAAAATTCTATATACACTGATTTTGAGAGAGTTTCTTGGGGATTAAATACAAAAATAAACCAAAATAATGATATAATATTACTAACAAAACAAAAATTTTAAAAGAAACAACTATTTATTAGGCCATCACCAGAAACATACTTTATTAAAGCAGGATAACAGTCACAGCTACCCAGTTGACAGGCAGTGCTGGAAAACATCCTTCTGACAGCCCTGGGGAGAGAGCTGCTGCCGCTCCTTCTTTCAAGATCGGAGATGCTGACACCACTGAGGATGGGGCATTCTTGAGAGGCCTTGGCAGTGCAGGAAAAGAGCCTCAGGAAAGGTGCCTTTCCCTCTGTCAGGCACAGCACATGGAGATTAAAGGACAAAAGGCTTCAAAGAGGTGGAGATGCTGCTGTAGAAGTAGGTGAGACAGGGTTCTCATATTCCCTTGGTCCTGATGAGGGCTGCGTCATCACTTGCTCTTGGGTGGGCACTTCTGCTGGCAAGGAGGAGGAGGCTGCACAGGAGGGCACTTCTGCTGGCACTTTGGAGGTGAACAGGGCTCTGGGCACTTTGGAGGTAGGCAGGGCTCTGGGCACTTTGGGGGTGGGCAGGGCTCTGGGCACTTTGGGGGTGGACACACAGGAGGAGGCTGGCAGGGCTGCTTGCACTGCTGCTGTTGGTAAGACATCTTGCAGGAGTCTTAGAACCTGAAAGAAATCATTGATAGTGTTCACGAGAAGGAATCCCACAGAGAAAGAAGCTGAAGCTCATGGAACAACAGAGGATGTAACTTCCTTTTCGCAGATCCTCTAATTGTCCAGCTCCCCTTACAAGGGTTCCTGCCTTTCATTTCTACTTTCTCAATTTCATGTGTCAGTCTTGGTAAGTCTTTCTTTTATCATTTTTCCTGAGAATTATTTATTTCACAGAACCAAATAATTCTTTTTGCATGAAAATAACGTTTGCAAAAGGGCAGTCAGGAGCTCAGAAATCCTGGGGGGATTTCTCTCTGTCTCTCTCTTTCTCTTTCTCTGTCTCTTTCTCTCTCTCTCTCTCTCTCTCTCTCTCTCTCTCTCTCTCTCTCTCTCTCTCTCTCTCTCTCTCTCTCTCTCTCTCTCTCTCTCTCTCTCTGTTTTTCTGTCTCCATGTACTATTACTTGTAAGTACGTGACTTTTTGGAAGAGCTGATGCATTGCTCACCTGCTTAAGACATAAACATTTGGAAGAGACAGCAAAGGAATATAGTGGAGAAAATTACTCTGTTGTATCTTCTTCTCAGATAGAACCTTACCTGTATTCTTGTTTTTCCTTAAAGGCATCTAACTATCTACCAATAAAATCTACAGCAAACTATCCTAGCATATCAGCCACATTCCTAAATTTGCATCTACTAGGTACCATTGATCCTGTGATCACAAATTACATCCATCAAATTTACTATCCTAAGATTAACCTCAAAACATTTGAAGACCAAAACCACAAATCAGCAAAAGAACCCAGACTCACCAGGTTCTCCGAAGCAAATCAAGACTTGAGTTCCTGGGGTGTTGTGATCATGCATCTAAGGTCCACTTTATAGGTCTGCTGCCCAACCCAAACGGAAGTGGTAATGCCCTGCAGTGGGCAGGTCCAACAATTTCCTTACCAAAATGCAAATCCATCTATAACTGGTTTGACTAGGATCTGCAAAACAGGAAATATCCTGTTCTTGTATATCATCAAGTGATGGGTGCTGTGAGTCAGAGGGTCTTCCCGTCTTCTCAGTTTCTGTAACTGGTAGTGGAGGGAGAACTTTGGTTATCCTCCAGCAGGTGGTCCAAGGATATTTCATGATTGAGAATAGCATGCCTTTTTTATCTGACAGCCTCTCTACATTTTAAAGCCATATGTTCCATTTATTCTACTTTAGCTCTTTCTGATTTTGTGGTATATACAGTCATTTGCAGTTTTGAATCCAACAAACACATGTATGCTAACAGGACAATACAAAGAAAATTTGAAACCAGGTACACGTTCCATCTATGGTAAGGAGCTTCTCTTTAACCTAAGCTTAAATGTTCTCTATAAATGAAAACATAAAGTCTATGTCTCAGAGTTGGTGCTCACAGCACTGGGGTGTCAAAAGAAATTACTTGATATGGAATTTTCTCCTCCACTCTTTCCTTCACTGTACAATCTTTCCCATCTTTCTGTTTTTTACTGAAGTCAGTAGGGATGACTAAATGTTGTACAAGAAGCACTTAATGCCATGTTAGCTAGTTGTTACCCTTTGCCTTAGCTAAATACAGTTACGTAAAATTAGAGAAGGACAGAAAAAAGGGAGAATGAGGAAAAGGAAAGGCAGTCACCAGCTGTGCTGCAGAAAGGAGGAAAGCATCTACTCAACCTCAGTTAGGCAGTGCTGCTGACAGTAAGGAAGGGTTTGACCAGGAATGACACTGGCCATGTCACTGCAGGGACAGAACCATCTTGTCAGCAACTAATGTCATGCAGATGGATCACAAATGCTGTCACCACCACTGGATGCTCGTGTAAGCTTATGCGCACACAGAAGGACAGAGTACAGGGACATTACTCAACAGGTCATGTACTTCTCCACGTAGCCTCACATCCATTACAGCTAAAACCTGCACCCACGAGTGGCTCAGCAAGTAAAGGTGCTTCTCTCACAACTCTAGGAATGTGAGTTCAATCCTAAGAACCCAGGTAAAGGAGGAATAAGGGAACTGACTCTATAACATTGTCCTCAAAAGTCCTCATATGCACAAAGGAGCACAGATGCACATACATCATATTTAGAGATAGACATAAAAATATTTTTTATTTTATTTTTTATTGAATTTACATTTTACGTACACGCTCCTTGCCTCCCTCATTCCCCCCTCCTTTCCTCCTTCCCTTCCCTCCCACTGTTATCCCATCCCACCCTCCCTACATGGGTCCAAGCTATTCCTTCCTCTTCTCTTGTCCTAGAGTTCCCTCTGTGTCATCTGTTCTCATAGGGGTTCATGGAAAAGGGGAATGGTAAAATTATGAGAGCCTAAAGTGAGACAGGACTACAGCCAGACATTGTCCTCTGGCACGAAGGGCTGTTGCATCCATGAACTCACTGCAGCTATGGATACTTCCATAAAAACTGTACAGGATTTGTCCTATCAGCATTTCACATGGACGAGAGAAGATCTGAAGAGGCTCCACACCTCCCTGAGAGATTAGTGAGGGTTAATGCTGGATTGGGTAGGACAGATGCTTTTCTCAATTGTACACCCAGTGATACGTGATTCACGCTCCAGCAAGTGCTCCAGCACATCCCATCGGGAAACAGGCTTTGTTCTGCACGAGGCACACCAGTTGGACTCTGTTCCTCCCAATGTCCAGGTCATGCTCTTAATCACCAGAGCACAAGGTTCCTCCTGCATGAAGAGGGGGCCAAGGAAACTTTGATCTCACCTTGACACCACTAGTTTGAAGATGAAACTCAATGAACCACACATGTGAAGACATGAAAATTAGAGAGAGACTGATAGAGGGAAGAAGGAGGATTACGATAGCTGTAAGGGTTATAAAGAAGGAGGGAATGGGATTGGGGATTATGTTATGAAATATCATCAATTCACTGTATTCATGTATGAAACTCTAAAATAATAAAAAAAGAAAAATCCATTTAGGGAAAAAAGAAGAAATGCAGTGTGTGGTAGGAGGGAATGTGTAGTGCCATCTTTGCCAGGTCTTAGGCCGCTGCTGTTTATGATCTGACCCTTTGAACTTTCATCAGTTTTTCAGTTGTTTTCGCTTCTTATTTGGGACAAAGCAACTAGAAAAAAGTGAATGTTTTTCTTTATCACGGAAAATTAGAGGCAACTGGAGTTGGTTGTTTTCCTTCCTGAAAATAAGTTAGACTATGGCAAAACTCTGGTAAGTTATGCAATTTTTCTCGAGGGTAGATCTTGTTAAAAATAGAATGCTCCAATGTTTTTCAAAATGTCTGGACATAACTGTGAGCATAGGAAATTTTTTTTTTTTTGCTGTTCACTAGGAGGACCTTTAGAACTTAGAGATTAAAAAAAAAAGTGCTTCTCTCCTTCATGACTAGTGTCCCCTGAAAGTTTTTCATTCTTAAGCTTGTCCACATATAGTCTCCATAAAAGTCATTTACTTCTCAAATTTTCCTTTCCCAAGCACTGTCTCCTATAGAGGTTTCTGGTCTTGGGGTTCTCTGTACCTGTGTGTCTGTCCTTCAATCTTGAAGCAGTAATCTCCCCTGATCTCTCCATCCTCTGGGCTATGCAGATAAAGTTGTTATTGGAGGTTGTTGGTGTTGGTATTGATGTTGGTGTTGTTTTGTAAATCTTTTGCTTGTTATTAGGACATGAAGTAGGATATGAAGTATCTTCTAACTTCTTTGCAAACCAGTCCAAAAACACCGCATACCTTTTAAACTTGCTGCTATGTGTAAAAATGTCAAAGTTTACTTATACTTTATTTTCTTGTTTAACTTATATGATCAAAAATACTCTCATATTTAAATTGCAGGAGATTCCTGGATGAGTTCCTGTGTATATTTCCACAAGTGAAATCTTTAAATTCCTTGAAATTCTCTGCATTCTTCATGCTGTCTCTAGATCACTTCCCAAGTTTCCAACTAAATTTGTCTTTAGAGAGATTAAAGAAAGAACATTGCTGCTAAACAGTTTTGTCTGAACTATAATCGAAGTATTATTGGCATTTAAGAGAGAGAGAGAGAATAAGACAATATCTGTAAGAATCATAAGGAGGTGTCTTCAAACATCTGGTATACTCATGTTCACATCCTCAGCACACAGAAGACTGCCTAGCACATGACAGACCATTAGGAAACATTCGTGAATGAATCAGTCTCTGTGAGTACACTAAGCTGAATGCAATCTTTCCTAATTTTTTCCTATTTCCTTTTTATTATTTCAGCATCTTATAAATGAATACACGAATTTATGATATTTTCATGCCTTAATCTCCGATCCCATTCCCCTTTTTTTCCCATTGCAACCCTTCTTCTTCCCTATGAGTCTCCCTTTGATTTTCTTGTCTTTTTGCATGTGTGGCCTCCTGAGTTTCATCTAGGTTGCCTCTGATGACTTTCTTATATATTGAAGAAACCGAAAGAAAGCATTCTTTCACAGTCATCACAATAGAGGAGATAAAAGTGAATTCAAAATAATTATTTGGTAACACCAATTCAAAAGGCACATTTCCAGCTAAAGTGACTTTAGTAATGAAAAACCTGGATTCCTACAATTCAAATAGGGATTCTTTTAATAGCCATAATTAATCCCAGAAATAATCCCCATTTGTTTATGGTATGTGATCTTTTTAATGTATGCAGAAATGCATTTACTAGAACTTTGTTGAGAAAGACATGTCTAATAAAGGTACCAGACAAAAACTTTAAAAAACAGTGGATGCAAAATAAGATTATGGTTTTTACCCTTAAAGCATGTACTTTACTGGAAAAAAGAAAGGGCATCTGTTGAACTTGGCCACAGGGAAGAAACCACAGACTAGACCACAGTCACACATCAAAGCAATCTGAGGTGATAACTCTGCTGTTCATCTCTCAGCATCAGCAGGAGTGATGTACGACCTGTCAGGCAGCAACTGGGCAGGAAATGAGGAAAGATGTGGGCTGTCGCCATGATTGTAGGAAGAGGACAGAGTTGTGAGAGCTGTGGTCCTGATGAATTCTAGTGCTGTTACTCGCTCTTGGGTAACACTTCTTCTGGCATGGTGGAGCTGAACATTTCACAGGTGGGCAGAGAGCAGGTGGACAAATATAAAGCACCATGGTGGAGGGCAAAGCTCTGAGCACTTAGGTATGAACACAGGAGGTGGCTAGCAGGGCTGTTTGCATTGCTGCTCTTAGTAACACATCTTTCTTAGGCATCAGAGAATCTGAAAGATAAGCAACATTGTTCATGAGAAGTAATTCTGCTAGTGGAACAATTAATTAGAACATCAATGCTCCAAAAGTCTATGAATTTGGGTGTTTCCCCACTCCTGCCTTTTAGAAACTTTTACGTTCAACTCTTATATCATTTTAACTAATCATTTATTTTAAAAGTTTCTTTCTTTTTTTCTTTCATGTATGTGTATGGAGTGCCTACGTGTGTGTGTGTTTGAATGTGGGTGAATGTGCATATGTGGGGATTATATGTATAGGCATGTATTTAAATGCATGTGCTTAGAGAGCCCCAAGGATGATATTGGGGATGATTCTGGATTGTACTTCCAGCTTATTGTTGTGTGTCTGGGCCTCTAATTAAGCCCTAATTAACACCATTAGGATTAGTCTGTCTAGCCAGCTTGCTCTGAGGATTCCCAGGCTCCATCTTCCAGGGCTAGAATTACAGGTGGACCCCAACATTGGCCTGGCAATTTTACATAGGATCCAGAGATCCAAACTCAGGTCCCTTTACTTACAAGACAAGAGCTTTAACCACTTAACTATCTCCCCGGCTCACTACTAATTTCTGAAGACAAAATTGTCTCTGAAGTAGTGACAGATGTTTTCTATTAAAACTCTACCCAATTCTGAAACAAACCTGGAGTTATATAATGAGGTCCTGGATATCCATTTAAGTGAGCCCAGTATGGATCTGTCTTTTTTTTAACTTAGTTATACAAGCTCAATGAGTAGGTACTTTTGCTGCCTCCTTCCCTCTCTGCTTCCTCCTTCCCTTCCTTCTACTATCCCCCCATCCCATTCTCTCCCCCATCTTTCTCTCTCTCCCTTTTCTCCCTCCCTCCCCTCCCTATTCTGGTGTTTCCTGCTTGTTCCCTCCCCTCTCCAGAATATCGGTTAATATGGGCCCTGAGGTTGCCTCTGAGTCATCTACACTAGTGGGTGTTCAGGACCCTGTGGCATACCTTGGGGCCCCTTCTTAGGCTGCCCATTGATATGGGATTTCTGTTATATCTATCTAGCCCCTTGCCTCTAAGCTTCCTCCTGTCTGGAGCCATCTCCCTTGAGATTCCTGCTAGTCTATAGGATCTTGTTGACCTGTCTGATCTTGTGCAGGTCAGGTAAGGTAAGATCATAATTGTAGCAATATCCTGTCTGCCACAGAGCAGACTTGGGTGAAATCTCCTGTTCATCAGAGAGATTTGGCTGGTCTGGTTCCGAATGGACATTATAGGGTCATTGGTATCCTGAATTAAGGTTGATTGCTCTTTTCAGATTTTGTGGTTCCTGCACTGCACTTGACTGCATCCTGTTTGGGTATTGAGGTCCTCTCCTCTTAGGAACACTTTGATTGTGTCCCAGAGATTTCGATATGTTGTATTTTCATTATAGCCCGCTTCTAAGAATTCTTGAATTTTCCTTTTTGATTTCTTTCTGGATTCATTCCTCATTCAGCATCATAATATTTAATTTCCAAGAGTTAGTGTATTTTCTGCTATTTTTTTTGTTATGGACATCTAGCCTTATTCCATGGTGGTCTGATAAGATAAAGGCTATTATTTCAACGTGCTTGTATATATGAGATTCATTTTGTGGCCCAGTATGTGGTCTATTTTGAAGAAAGTTCTGTGGGCTGCTGAAAAGAATGTGTATTCCCTGGTGTTTGGATAGAAGGTTCAGTAAAGATCTTTTAGATCCATTTAAATAATGGTTTGATTCAGTTCCAGTGTGTCTCTGTTCAGTTTTCGGCCAGTTGACCTATCCAATGTTGAGAGTAGGGTATTGAAACCCCTACTATTATCTTTTAGGGGTTGATTTGTTGTTTTAAATGTTGCAGTATTTGCCTAATGAATGTGGATGAGCCCATATTTGGTGTGTATATATTCAGTATTGTGAAGTCTTACTTATGAATTGTTCCTTTGCCTGAGATGTAGTAACCTTTTGTGTCTCTTATAATTTTCTTTGGTTTGACTTGGGGGGGGCATTGACATGTCAGTCATTATGCAGGTCATGCAAAGTCTAATTATGGCTACTGGGGCCCTAACTTGTGTGGAGTATCTTGCATGTTTTTGGTCTTCCCCATCTTTAGGCTCTTACAATCTTGCCATCCCTCTTCCACAAGTTTCCCTGAGCTTTAGGATGAGGAGAGATTTGGTTGGTCTGGTTCCAGGTAATTAATTTATCCTTAGAGGCAAGGGATTAACAGTCATAATAGTGTTCCCATACTAATGGGAAGCCCAAGAAAGGGCTCTGGGCAATGCCACTGAGTCCTTACACCTCACTAGAGTGGAGGACTCAGAGGGAAGTTTGGCATTCACACAAAAGGATCCTCCAGGGAACGGAAGGGGGGGAGGCACTGGGAGAAGGGGAGGGAGGGAGGTAAAAGGAAGGGGAAAAGGGGGGAGAGTGCAAGGGGGACTGCAGAAGGGTGGAGGGAGGGAGGAGATGGGGTACCTATTAAGCTTGTATGATTGGGGAAAAATAAATAAACATAAGTTAAATTTTTTTTCTTTGATTTGAAGTCAATTTTGTCAGATACCATAATTATTACACCCACTTGTTTCCTTGTTCCATTAGCTTGAAATATTGTTGTCCAGCCTTTCATGTTTAGAATGTGCCTGTCTTTTATACGGAGATGTGTTTTCTGGAGGCAGCAGATTGATGGGTTATGATTTCTAATCCATGTTTGTAACCTGTGTCTTTTGATTGGTGAGTTAATTCCACTGATATTTAGGGTTATAATTAATAGACGACTGTTGATTCCTGTCATTTTTTTGTGTTTAGTGTCTTTTATATGTGTATTCCTTAGCTTGAAGATTGTGTTTGGTTTTATACTTCCCTTCTGTCCTCTTTGACGTGTTTGTTCTTTTCTTTGAGCTTGAGTATTTTTTCTAGCATTTTTCGTAGGCTTAGTTTGGTAGTCATGTAAGCCTTCAGCTTGTCTTTATGGTGGAAAAAATTTTTTTCAATTATGACTGATAGTTTTGATGGGTATATCAGCCTGGGTTGACATTTGTGCTTATTCATGACTTGAAGTACGTCTCTCCAGGCTCTTCTGGCTTTTACTGCTTCCATTAAAAAATCGTTTGTTATTTTAATAGGCTTATCTTTAAAATTGACTTTTTTTCTCTTAAAGCTCTCAAAACTTTCTTTTTGTCTCGTATCTGTAGTGTTTTGACTATTATTTGCTGGGTGAGTTTTATTTTGGTCATATCTGTTTGGAGTGAAATATGTCTCTTTTATTTGAATAGACATCTCTTTCTTTAGAGGTAGAAACTTTTCCTCTATGATAGTTTGAAAAATTTCTTCAGGTGTGGCATTTTGGGTTTCTTATTCGGTATTCCATAAATGTTCAGGTTTGGCTTCTTCTATGCCACAACTCTTGAATATTCCCCTCAAATATCTCCTTGACTGAGCTAGTTTGTTCTGTCATTTTGTCTTCTAGTTCTAATATTCTATTTTCTGTTTTCTTAGTTCCACTGATAAGACTTTATATATAGAGTTCTGAATTAAAGATAGCTTGTTTTTTAGGTCGAGTTTAACCTCTGCTTGAGTTTTTTTTTTAACTGTTCTATGCCTAGTTTTGTTTCTTCAGCTGTTTTTCTCATCTCTTCCAAGTATCTGTTGTGTTCATGCTCCTATTGGTTGATGCAGTTATTTAACTCCTCTCAGATTTTCTCTCTCATTGTTTTGATCATAGTAAAGATCACATTTTGAAAATCATTATCTTGGGAATGACTTTCTTGGCTACTATCCATGAGTTTATTCTGGTTGGGTTCCATCAATATGGGATTGATGTTTTTTGTAGGAGATTTGTTGTCTTGGTTTTTATTGTCTCTCATGAGTTTGGATTGTGACTTGGGCATTTTTTGTTTTATCTCTAATGTCTTTCTTGCTGTGTTTTTGATTGATACAAGTTAGACAATATTACTACGCTTGGACGGTTATTGCTAATATGTGCCTAGGTATTAATGTGTCTGTATAGCATTCCTTGGTGCTATTTCCTAGATGAGACTATTATACTGTTAGTATAACAGTTAGGGTGGGTTTAGTAGACAGGGATTAAAGATAAGTATGATAGCGCAGTGAATGGTTAAGTCCCTGAAGTTGTATGGGTTATTGAGTGGGCTATATGGAAATCTTAGACTGTGGTGACTATCAATTTAGAGTAACAAGAAAGTAAAAAGGGTTTACTTATAGTTTGAAGCAAAGATCTTCTGTTCGATGGATGATTTTTAGGTCTTCCATTGTATGGTATTGGTCCACTAGCCTATAGTTTGTGTTTTCTTTGGATTCTGTTAAGTTCTTGAAAAGCTTTAAAGTTCTACAGATGGACTGAAGGCTGGGAGCATGGTCACAAAAGCCACCATCCATAGTGACCTGGATCCAAGAGACTGGATCTGTCTTGATGCATCACTGACCTGTCAGTGATTCTGGACAACCATGAAGGTCCAAATACAAAGATCCCACTCTGAGGGGTTCTTCAAAGCTCCTTCGGTTTAGTGTCATTCTTTCAATACCATTTCCCTCACCTCCTGCAAGCTAATCTTCCAAACACAACTGAAATCACTATCAAAACCTGGTCATTCTCTTTCCCCATCCAAGAGTACCAACTGGTTCTGCCCCCAAATTAAAGCAAACCATCACCCAAGTGTCAAGAAAGACCTCAGTAATTACCAGACTCTACTGAGTGGCAGGAAGATAACATCAGGGTGGTGGACAGGCCTTTTATAAGACCCATGTGACCCACAACAGAGACAGCCCAAGACTGGGATGGTGTGTTTATTTCCCAACTCAAAATCCATGTCCATGCACTTCCCAAAATGTCTTACCATACTCATGCTGATTCCACAAAACTTCCTGGTCTATCATCCTCTTAACCTTTTCTAGGAGTGCCTGTGCAGTGATTCAGGTTAGTTTCCTAAGCCAGTGTCTAGTAACACTTAAAGAGTATGACAAATTCTATTACAGAGTGGATGGTTTCTATAAGATTGCTGCCCCTTCTCCCTGACCTCCCAAGAGTCTTCTATGTGAGACTATTAGTCCATTCAAATCCATGCTTGGTGTGGAACTTCCATCTCTTTAATGTTAGAGACCCAGGCCTGGTCATGTCTTAAACTTCAGGTATGCTTTTTTTTTTTTTTTTTTTTTTTTTTTGCAACTAGCATCACTTTGTCATACAGTGTGTCCACATTTTCTGGAGAGCTCACTGTCTTGAGCAAGAGCTCAAAGTCTCAATTTCCCCAGTGCTGACAGTCTCCAACTTGGAGAGCTTCCTTTTTTTGTTGTTGCTGTTTTTTTTTTTTTTTTTTTGGTTTTAAAATATTTGGGGCTGCACATTGAGACACTCAAAGGGGTGACATACAGTGCCCATCAGGATGGAGTGAAGGGCATTGCAGGAGCAGCAAAACTGCAAAAGAAAATCAACAAACCACAATCCAGTACTTCAGAGACTCTATATCAACCACATAGAACTAGGCCAGCCTAATCTCCCCCATCCTGAAGCTCAGGGAAATTTGCGGAAGAGAGGGCGGTAAGAGTGTAAGAGCAAAAGGATGGGAGGAGCAATGATTTGCAAGATTCTCCACACTAGTTAGGGCCGAAGCAATCATAATAGGACTTTGCATGCCCTGCGCAATGTCCAACACACTATTGACCTCACAAAGTCTAGGATCAGCTAAAGGCACCAAGATCCTTGGAGGCAAGGGATTGACAGCCACAGTAGTGTTCCTGTGCTTAAGGGGAACACGAGAAAGGGTTCAGGGAAATGCCACTGGGTCCTTGTACGTCATCGGAAAGGAGGACCCAGAGGAGAGTTAGGCATACACAATAAAGGACTCTCTGGGAATTGGGGGGGAGGCACTGGGGGATGGGGAGGGAGAGAGGGAACTGGTCTAACTAATTTGTATGAGCGGAAATAATAAAAAATGCATTAAAAAATATTTGGTGCTGGAGAGGTGGCTCAGGGGTTAAACCTCTGCCTTGCAGACGGAAGGTCCTGAGTTCGGATCCTAGACCCCATGTATAGATGCCAGTCACTGAAGTTCTGGATTATGGTTTGTTGATTTTCTTTTGCAGTTTTGCTGCTCCTGCAATGTCCTTCACTCCATCCTGATGGGCATTGTATGTCACCCCCTGGCCAGAGACAAAAACTGTTAAACTGGAGTCTTGTTATAAGAGCCCATTCAAAGGTAGATGTAATAAAAGTAGGAAACCACAGTGAGGGAGGGGTCAATCGCCCATTTGCAAAATGGTTACTTTTTATCTGCCAGACTATATGCCCTCCCCTTTCTAGTGAGATCATACCCCCTCAGTTGTAAATGATCAGGAACGAAAGTCTGTGAACTTAACCAGATGTCTCATTACTTACTTGCAGTCCTTGATGAAGGCCTATTTTCTCTGCTATAACATGGTCTGTGAGGGAATTTTTCATTCATGATAATTTGAAAATTTCCTCAGGTGTGGAAGGGGCTGGGATGGGCTGGTGGGATTTACCTGAGATGCAGGGTGACTGGGAGTGTCCAGGGCGGGTGGGTGGGCAGACCAGCAGAGAGGCTGGTGGCGCACTGGCAGTGTACTTTTGGTGAGCTTCCTTAAGTTCCACAAATGGGTTTCAATAGTGCAGCCTCATCCCTCCATCTTGTAGGCCATCAAAGTTCTCTCAGATCTAGTCTTGCTCTTGTAAACAGTGACGTCATCTCTATGGCCATTGTGACCATGAATGATTTGAGGTCAATTAATCCAAATTAATTTTCTCCCATTGACTTGAAAACAGACCTGTGTCTCAGCCCATAAATCCCACATGCTACTTTTGCCTACATGGGAAGATTCAATTGACTCCTTACCAGCCATTCTTTTTTGAAATGACATTGTTACAGTCCACCTTCATGGTTGGTGGTAAATGACCTTCAAATGGCTTACGGGAACAAGGGTTTATTCTCTCTTACGATTCCTGGTTATAGTTCTCAGTCAATCTTGGTGGGAGAGCATGCACCAACACCAGGGCTGGGGGAACTGTCCAGCATCACCACATAATGGCTGAGAGATGGACACTCCTTACTTGCCAGACCAGCATGTCTGGCCAAGTGTACAGAAGGATGCCAACTCTCTCAACTAGCTCTCTGTGATTTATCCAGGGCCTAATCCCACCCACCATGAGCTGGGACTTCCCCATCAGTTAGACAATCTCCTTCAGGTTTGCTCTGGGCTTAACTCAACCATCAACTCTCTACAACTGTGCCCAGAGCTCAAACTCTCAACAGTCAAGTTGACACCTGTGTTTCACTATGACAGACATTTACTAGGAACCCAGATTTTCCTTACACACCCAAGGAGTGAATTCTATCATCTATTGATTTCATGCTTCTTACATGAATATTTTGCAGTAATAAATCCAATATGGCTCACAAAGAGCCCATAACTAATTTCTCAGTATAATTTGTTGAGCCACAATAAAGCTTTAGCTAATATAATCATGGTCCAAACTTGAAAAACCATGAGACTTTTAATGATACACATATCTTCTGACAGGCTAATGGGTGACAGTAAATATTTCCTAACTTTGTTAAAGATCAGTTGACAGTATTGTAAATCGAAATATGGACTCTTATTTTTCCAAAACTTTGATGAAAAGAAAAACAAAAATCAATTCCAAATGGATCAAAGACCTCAATGTTATACAAGAGACTATAAAACTCCTAGAATAAAAAATAGAAAACACTCTCAAATTAAATGGCCTTGGCCATCATTTCCTCAATAGGACCCCAAAGGCACAGAGAATAAATCCAACACTAAACAAGTGGGACTACATGAAATTAAAAAGTTTTAGCTCAGCAAAAGTGACTGTTAATTGAGCAAAAAGGCAACATAAAGAGTGGGAAAGCATCTCACTAACCACACATCTGATAGAAAACTAATTAATATCCAGAGTACACAAAGAATTTCAAAACTTACATACCAAGGAAGTAAACAATCCCATTAAAAAGAGTTAGAGAACTGAAAAGAAATTTTTCATAAGATGAAATTCAAATATCTAACAAACATCTTAAAAATGTTCTACCTCCCTAGTCATTAGGGAAATTCAAATTAAAACCACCATGAGATATCATCTCACTCCAGTCAGAATGACTATGATCCAAAACACAAACAGCAAATGTTGATGTGGATGATGGGAGAAGGGACCCTTGTATGTTGCTAGTGGGGTTATAAACTCATACAACCTCTTTGGAGATAAATTTGAAGGTTCCTACAAAAAAAATTGAAATTCCATATGAACCAGCTTATACCACTCCTGGGAATATTACTAAAGAACATTGCATCCTGCATCAGAGACATGTGCACAACCATGTCCATAGCATCTCTTTTCACAATTGCAAAGAAATGAAACCAACTTGGAAGTCCAGCAGTTGACAAATGATTAATGAAAATGTGGAGCATATATACAATGGAAAACTATTCAGCTGTCAGGAAAGATGAACTAATAAAATTTGCCAGTAAATAGAAGGAACTAAATGAAATCATACTGAACGAAATATCCCAGACACAGAAAGATGCTGTTCCCTTATAAGTGAATCCTAGCATTATACTTTCAGCTTAATGTAACCAAACAGAAACTCTTATAACACTCACAAATGCAAAAGAACACAAGCGGAAAGAGGAGTGAGAAGATCCTAAAAGAGCAGAAGCAAAAGAACATAAGTAAACAGTTAGATAAGGTTTTTATGTAAGAAGTCTTAAAGGACAGGGTAGAACAGGAATAAGACACAATAAAGAGTAGGGTTAGCCTCCAGGTAACCAACCACCTAGTTACTAACCACTATCCCTGCTCCCTCAATGATAGGGAACACATGCCCAACACTGTAAACCAGTCTAAATAATAATAAGTGGGGCGAAAACTGACAATAGTCAGGATCGAATGCCTCAATACTAATCCCAAACCCTGGGAGAGTAAACTTCCATCTAAACATCTCTCATTTTATCTTTAGATAAGAAAAGATCTCAACATTCAAACAAGACATAGCCTAGTGCAATGGAAAAGCAGTGAAACAGACAACAACCAATCAGAATGCACAGCACCAGCGACCCTGAAATCAGGAATTGGGCCATTCAAATCTCTTTCTATCCTAAGGCTCAGGGAATCTTCAGAAGAAGGGACAGACAGCAAGACTGTTAAGAGCCTAAAGATGAGTACCCTTCCACTCAAGATAGGGCTGCTGCATCAAGGAATTCACTGCAATGGGACTTCTCCTCACCAGACTTGCGCAATGGCTGACATATCAACATTCTTCCATAGACCAACAAGGATTTCAGGAGATTGAATTACATGCAGTGGGAACCTTAGGGGCTAGGGCTAGACAGGTGAAGGGAAGTGCTCCTATCAATGGATCTACCCAGTCACTTAATCTGCCACAGAGGCCTGAGCCCCTACTACAGCATACAATCCAAAGGGAGTCCTGGGACCCACAGAAGCAGACAGACAGGAGGGTGGGAGGGAGTGGGATGAATTGATGAAGGGAGGGAAGGTTGGGAGAGGAAAAGGGGAACGGGGGTGGGGACAGAGACAACCCCTCATTATGCTTGTAAAACTAGAAAAAAATATATAAAATCTTTGCTGAAAAAAAATTCAAAGAAACACAAGCTCAAGTGAATCTTACAGAAAAGCGAATTCATGAATGTGGGAAAATTAAGAGCTAAGAACTAAGCATAACTAATCAATGATTCCAGACATGTCAAAAAGAGGTCCTGAAGAATGACCTTGCTAGAATACCATGCTCATCATCTTGTGTCTCCTGCTGAGCTCACTGCCTAGGAGGAGAAAGCCTGATAAAGCCCACACACAGTCTGTGCCATTTTCCTGAGCTGGCTCAGGAAAGGTTTTACGCCACTAACACTTTACTCTGAAGAATGCTGAACAGAATCTGCAATCAACCCCATGTTACAGAAATGTAATCTAAGCCATGCCCTTTACATGGGAGATAAAGCCAGAGCTTCTTGATCTAAGCCCTGCTAGTGACTCTCAGCATCTCAGAGGAAGAACGTGAGCACTCTGAGATCAATAATTTGTCATTCGGATCACCATCTGGAAACTCATTCATCTGTGAAATGCCACAAGGAACAAGGATGCCTTTGGGATGGGTGAGGTGCTTTCAACATATTTTTTATGCTGAAATCTGAGAGTTGGTGTCTGCTGGAACAAGAACCCATCTAGAAAGCACAGAACTTAGAACAATTCTACCAACAAAATTTTAGTCATGTTTCTCTTTGCTTCTGGAATCTCTAGGAGTTGTTGTTAGCTAATAATGTTTTTAGATTTTCATTTATAATTGATTAACTGAAGGCAGGTTGCCTTCTGAAAGCAGAAAGATCTTAAGAAGCTCCACACCTCCCTGAGAGACTGATGAGGACTAATGTTAATAGGAAAGAAAAAGAAGATGATGCTTTTCTCAATGATAGAGCCACAAATCTGTGATTCTTGTTGGAACATAAATCTTGTCAAGTATATGTCTTCAATAGCAAACTAGATGAAAAACAGTGGGACACACAAGTGAAAAGATTTTAAAATAGAAGAGAGACTGGCAGGGAAGATAAAGGATTGTAAGAGGAAAAGAAGGGGCAATGAAGTTGAGGACTAAAGTGTAAAAATATCATAAATGTTATATTCATATATGCAATGTTAAAAAATAAAAGAATATATACAAAATACGGAAAAAGAAAGCATAAAGGACTTTGAATTCCCTCAAAAAAGATACTCTGTCTGTATAATTTCACTGAAATATTACCTGTGAATTAATATCATTTGAAAGAAAGACGGGAACACATTTGAGTATGTATATTTTATTTCCTTAAAAACATTGACTTTAGGGCTAGAGAGATGGCTCAGAGGTTAAGACTCTGCATTGGCAAGCAGAAGGTCCTGAGTTCTGATCCCAGGTCACATGCAAAAAATGCCAGGCAGAAATGTTAGTGGCCTGCACTTCCGGTCCTGAGAAATCTCAGAGTGAAGCCAAAAGGAGGTAGAAGCAATCCTGAATGATTCCCAAAGCACCCTTGGTCCTTCACAAGGACACACAGTGCCTGCCCTCTGATACACACACACACACACACACACACACACACACACACACACACACACACACACACAGAGGCACAGGCACAATATAAATATATGTATATATAAATAATAAAGTAAGTTTTTAAAAATATATAAAAACTTTATAAAGGCAGGAACATTGTTTAATTGTCATTAATCATGTCCTCACATGAGAAGAAAGAAACATGTAAGAATAAACTGATTCATTTCTATAAGCATACTAGGTTGAAAACATTATTTCCTACTTTATGAAAATGTAGAATCAAAGAGTCATTTCATAGTCATTAGATTAAAATGGCAAATTGAGTTGAAAACCAATGAAAGAATTATTTGGTAGAATGAATTCAGATGACACAGCTCAAGCAAACACAAAATGAGTGCTAGAAAGCACTATTCATTTGATATAAAAACACAGCATGCAAACAAAAGTAATGCTCAAGCAGGAAACATGTTTTATTTTATAAGCAAAAGAAAAGACATACTTGGCCACAAGAAGTGGATGGGATCATTGCTTGATCCCAGACAGAGAACAAAGTAAGATGAATTAATGGACCGGCTGCCCGTCTCTCAACAACATCATATCAATTGCGACTAAGGTAGGAGGTAGAAGAGGTGAACTTGGTACCATGAGTGAAGGGAGGTGACAGGTTTTTACAGATGGAAGAGTGGCTGGATGTTGTTGTTTTGTGATCTTGATGAATTCTAGTGCTGTTACTTGCTCTTGGGCGGACATTTCTGCTGGCAAGGAGGGCACTGAACAGGTGGACAAGGAGTAGGCGGACATGGCTCAGGGCACCTTGGTGGAGGGCAGGGCTCAGGACACTGTGGCTGTGGGCAGGGCTCTGGGCATCTTGGTGGAGGGCAAGGCTCTGGGCATCTTGGTGGAGGGCAAGGCTCTGGGCATCTTGGTGGAGGGCAGGGCTCTGGGCACTGTGGCTGTGGGCAGGGCTCTGGGCACTTAGGTATGAACACAGGAGGTGGTTGGCAGGGCTGCTTGCATTGCTGCTCTTGGTAAGACATTTCTCTAGGGTCTCAGAGAATCTGAAAGATAACAGCATTCATAAGAGGCAGTCAAGCTATTTTAATTCTTAATAGTCTATAATTCTGTGTAGTATCTTCATTTTTCTCTTTAAAATATTTCACTTTCAGCCCTTTAACATTTGATTAAAGTCCCCAAAGGACTATGTATCTTACTATAAAGAAATTGTATACATCCATTGCAGTTCTATTCACAATAACAAGGAAATAGAATTAAGCCATATGCCCATCATGACAAATGAATAATGTAGTATCTATACACAATGAAATTTTATTCAGCTCTTAAGAAAAGTAAAATTTACACATTATCCTGAGAGAGGTAGCCCAAACCCAGAAAGACAAACACTACACGCTGTCTTTTATGTGCACAGCCTCACTTCAAACTTTCAGATTAGTGAGCTTAATTTAGAATAACTATAAAAGCCTGGAGACTAGGAAGGGGTCTTCAAGAAAGCAAAAGCAAGAAGGACCTCGAGAGGAAAAAGAATGCAAATGGTTTGAAGGGGGAAGGCAAATCATGGAGTAGGAAGGTGGGAGAGAGAAGTGCTTCAAGGGGGAAAAAGGAATAGAGTGGAAAGATAGTTAACACTAAGAATGAATGACAAAACTGTATAAAAACCTATAGGTTTCTATAAACAAAATTGCATATGAGGTAACAACATGTATTTCTGTAAACAAATACTATGAGGAGAAGAAAATGCAAATATTAAAATTGAGTCAGTTCTAGTGGTCCATTGATCTGAGTTGACAGTAGTGCTGACCACAGGCCGAAGGCACACGCCCAGCTCACAGGCAGATCCTGCTCAAAGGGAAGAGTTCTACACTCCTTCAGTTTAGCTGCACACCTTTGACAGCATTTTTCTCTAACCACCTTCAAAGGATATCTACAAAACACAGCTACAATTTTCAACATAATCTCATCTTCTTTTCCACATCTGAGAAATCCACCCTTAAAATAAATAGTACTTTCCATACCAAAGTTAAAGCCATCACCCAAGTGCCAAGAAAGGCCTCTAAGATTAGTACTCACCAGTCTCCAATGAAGAACTGCACTTGAGTGGCAGGAAGATAACATCAGGGTGGTAGACAGGCCTTTTATAAGGCACAAATGACCCACAACAGGGACAGCCCAGGACTGGGATGGTGTGTTTATTTCCCAACCCAAAATACCATCTCCATTCAATTCCTAAAATGTCTTGCCACACTCACGCTGATTCCATGAAACTTCCTGATCCACCATCCTCCTCACCTTTTCCAGAAGTAGCTGCCCAGTGATTCACTTGAGACCTTGTGTCAGGTCCATAAACTAATGTCAGGTGACACTTGGGGAATATATGAGATTCTATAGCAAGTGGGCTGGTTGCCATAGCTAGAAATGACACTTGCTCTCTTCCCCAGCTTTACAATGGTTTTCTGTGTGAGACTATTAGTCCATTCAAATTCATGTTCTGTATGGAACTTTTGTCTCTTTAGTGGTAGAGACTTCAGGGCTAGCCATATCTTAACCCTCCTGGTGTTTTGTCCTTGCTCCAGCAAATGACCAGACGTATGTTATTAACAGTAACCCAGATAGGACTAAGTCACACCGAAAGAAGGACGTGAGAGCAGCAGGGGTACTGATGAGAAATAAGGAAGTCTAGAGTGAGAAAGAAGTAGGAAATTGGGATTGGGTAACAAAGGAAGAAAATGACACAAATCCTTTGTGTCATGTGTGGAGTCCTAAAAACAATATAAATAAGAATAATTTTTAAAAAGACTCAGTGTCTGAACTACATACACTTTGAACATTTCCCTCTGATGCCCCCCACCCACATCATATGCTACTTTCTCCTAAAACATTCATGTGATGCCTTAACTGGTCCTCTGGTTTCAAATGGAACCTAGTAGGATCCCAGGCCTTCTTTGCACAGGCAAGAAGTAAATTCTGCCAGCTATTGACTTCAAGTTTATTTGATGAGTGTTTAGCACAAATCAATCCAATATGGCTGGCATAGAACCCAGTGCTAATGTCTCAGTGTAATATTTTGAACCACAGTAAAGCTTCAGCTAGCATCACTCATCACCCAGACTTGAGAAAACCTCTGACACCTCAGCTATGCAGAGTATCTTCTGAGACACTGCTGGGTGACACTAAATATTTCTTAACTTCCTTAAAGGTCAGTTGACAGCATTGTAAATCAAAGTATGGACTTACTCTTTTCAAAACTTTGCTAAAAAAATCAAAGAAACACAGCACATAATTGACACGGATCTTGCAGAAAAGTGAGTTCCTAAAGGTAGAAAAAATTAAGAGCAAAGAGCCAATTATAACTAGCCAGTGATTACAGACATATTTCAAGAGTCACAAAGAATGGCTTTGATAGAAGACTATGTTCTATTATCCTGTCTCCTGGCTGAGGTCACTGCCTATGAGCAGTGAGCTTAATAGAAGTCGCAGGGTTTGTATCATTTTCCTGAGATAGCTCAAGAAAGCCTTCATGCTTCAGACACATTTACTATGAAGAATGCTAAGCAGAATCTGCAATCAGTCCAATATGTCACAGAAATATAACCCATAAAATTTACATGAGAGGCGAAGAAGCCGGAACTTCCTTGATCTGAGCTCATCAGTGACTCTCAACATCTCAGAGGGAGAATGTGAGGCTGGGTGCTCCACCCTAGCATTCTGAGACTCCACAAACTAGTCACCTAGATACTGTCTAGAGCCTGACATCTCTCCAGTTCTCCATGAAGAACTGGGATGCTTTTGGGATGCCCTTTTGATGGGTGTGGTGCTCTCATAACATTCTTCTGCATGTTGAAATCCTAGACCTAATACCTATGGAGCAGGAAACCGAAAGACATGGGGTTTAGAACACTTGTGTCTGCAAAGTAGACCACCTCAAGAAACACTAATAGATTACAAAGTCGTTTTACCAGTAAATCATTTGGGTTATCATTTACAGCTGGCAAATCCAAGACAGATCTGGCTGTCTTCACCACCAAATGCCCAGCGGGCTGACTCGCCTTATAAGGAGGGATCATTACTTCTTAATGTGCATGGAAAGTCACTAAAAGAAAACAATCCCACTTTTCAGGAGTCCTTGAAGCATTCTGTGCAAATAAACATCTGAAAATCACATGTTGTCTATGTCATTATTTATTGTATTTCACTCTGAGGGGACCAGAAGTAGAAGATTAAGGGCTAGCAAGATGGGTTAGTGGAGCTGGAGCCCCCACAAGCATGAGGACAGAAGTTTGAATTCCCAGAATCCATATGAAAGCCTGGCAGGTGTGGTTGCTGCCTATGAGCCCAGAACTCAGGAGGCAGAGATGGAATCTTTGGGGCAAAACTGGATATCTTATTGATAAGCTCTGGATTCAGTTGAATGGCTATGCTTTAATACTCAAAATGAAGAGCAATTGGGAAAGATCAACATCAACACTGGGCCTTTGTACACTTGTGCACACACTGGCGTGGTATGAGAACAGTGAGAGAGCTTAATCTAAGCTGTCAGTACTAGGCAGGTATGGGTGGTTCTCTTGACCGTTCTAAAGTCTCACTTCCCTCATAAAGAAACGACTAGATGACACTAAGTACTTATTCTCTGACAGACATTTTTTGTAAGGCTTAAATGAGATAATTTAGATAACAAACTTTCTCAAACAGTTTTTGAAAACATCAGAGACTGAATGACCTCATTCATTCCTGCTTTGCCTAAAGATTTTTGAGAGGAACTGTGAGATCAGAAAAAGAAGAGCAAGAATGAAGGCAGAGTTAGAAAGGAGAGAGAAATGAACAAGGAATAAAGGAGATAATTAAAGTTGCAGCGGCATTTTGGTTCTCGGTGATTTAATTTTTATAACCTGTTACAAATTATTTCCAAAGATTTTCTTAATGGGTACCCTTCTTTTCTACGATCCCCTCTCTTAATGTATGTGCTTAAATATATTAAAACCATTTTGGGATGCTGCCAGAGAGAGTCATCTGGACATGACAGAGATGCTGTACCCATAACTCTTGGCTATGTGTATTTTCACAAGACCTGCACAATGTCTGATCACCAGTTTTTCACTATGGAAGGAGACATGAGGCACCTCACCTCCCTAAGGGACTACTGAGAGTTAATGTTGGCTGTGGGAAGGGTAGGTACTTTCTTCAGTGGTATAATGACTGATGATATAATCCATGCTCTAGTAAGTACTCAGCTACATGCCAGTATAGGAAACTCAGGTGAAACTCAGCAAACCACACATGCAAAAAGACATGAAACTAGGAGGGAGGGACTGATCAGGAAGAAAAACGTTTTCATTGGGAAAATGAAGAGGTTGGTATTTGGAGTTTGGAGTGAAAATAACTTAATTTCATTATATTCATGTCCGAAATTGTTAAAGAATGTGAAGAAATAATTTTAAAAGATGTAAAAAAAACTATGTCTTAATGAACTTAGACCTTGCTCTATATTAATTTGTCTGGAAACTCTGCTCTGCAGCTTAGTCAGCAATTTCAGCTTCACCTGTGAAGAATACTTCAGGCTGCTACATCCCATCCATGGAGCTGTGTCCCCAGCCACTTAGGCTGTCACATACATCTTCTCTGGAGGCTCTTTCAGGGTATGCTGGAGCATGCTGTTTCCTTGATTGTACTACTTAGCTTCTCTGCTTTTGGAGTTTTCATGTGTGTTTGTTTGTTTTTCTATTCTTGGCTATTTTGTTTTATGGAGAGCCACTAGTGCTTAATGAGTGACAGAAATAACTTCAGAGCTCAACACTGATCATTGCTCTGTCAGATGAAAGAGTCATGGCTGACTTGACTTGGGAGAAATAGGCTGTAAGAATTAATTGACTAAGCCATTCTGATACTTACAGGAGAGTGTCCTGAGACCTGTTAGGGTGAACCAACTTTGGGGTTTATTGCAGTTACTTTTCTTTTTGCTGTGATACAGTAGTACTCTGATATAACCAGAAAAAGAGAAAATTAGTATTTATTTGGTTTACAATTACAAAGGGGAAATAGTAGACCATTGTAAGATGGCTATCCCATACCGGAAGGCATGGCTGAAGACAGAAGCAGTAGGCTGGTTCAGGTCACTGAAGCCATCATGAGACACAGACAATAAGAGCCAGAGGAAGCAAGGTTAGGCCAGTAAACCTCAAAGCCCAGCTACCCTCTGCCACTCCATGATATGTTTCTCCAACAAGGCTGTACCACGTAAAGGCACCACAGCCTTCACAAATATTAAAATAAGTATTCAAACACATGAGTCTATGGGGGGGCTTCCAAAATGTTCCTTGAGACTTAAAAGGGTTGGTTTAAATGTCTTGTTCAGGGCACCCCATCTCTCTTAGACTACCCAGTCTCCAAAAACTGAGCACATAAACTGTATTCTTTCTAAATTTTACTATGGAATTCTATTTTAGCAACATAAAACAGACTGAGAACATTAACAGATATTTCAACCCCTCTTTATCTTACATTCCAAGCTATAAAATACCTTACCACCTGTGTTTTTTCAGATAAAAATGACTTTTATATGATTTTAAAAAATGAAATGTGGTATTTGATAAGCACAATTAATATCAAAAATCACTCACAACCTAAAACATAATTGTCATAGTTAGGTACAGGTGTCAACTTGACAGTTGAAAGTTTGAGCTCTGGGCACATTTGTAGAGAATTAGTGGTTGAGTTAAGCCAAGAACAAACCTGCAAGAGATTGTCTGGCTGATGGGGAAGCCCCAGCCCATAGTGGATGGGACTAGGCCCTGGAATAAAATACAGAGAGCTGGTTAGAAGAGTTGTCATTCTTGTGTACACTTGGCCAGACATGCTGGTCTGGCAAGTAAGGATCATCCCTCTCTCAACCATTATGTTGAGATGGTGTAGCCGGTTCGCTTGGCCCTGGTGTTGGTGCATGCTCTCCTGTCAAGCTGGACTATGAACTGTAACCAGACTATTGTAAGAAGATAAACCCCTTGTTCCCTTAAGCTGTTTGATGGTGATTTATCGGCAACCACGCAGGTGAACTGCAACAATAATGATACGGATGATCGCAGCACCACTGGGCTTGTAAAAACAATGGTCTCTACTGACAGATTGATAGAGCTGCACTATAGGAGTAAGAGAAAGGTATGACAAACACCTGAAGTGGGACCTCTTGGAATGGTGTCCACCAGCAATTACATCCAGAGGCGATACCACTAACCCACTATCTTTAATCTAATGTGTCCACTGCAGAAAAGCACATGAAATCAGTCTGAAGAGGGAAGGGAGAGAGAGCAAATGACTCCACTCAAAAAATAGTTTACCTGAACAACACACCACAACTATAAAATGTTTCAAGTCTAAAGAAAGAAGTAGCATCTACCACCAGCAATTCCTACATACTTCTCACTTCTTCAAGAAAACTTCCTTCTCTACTTCTCATGTCTTTCTTTAATTGCTTTTGAGCAGGGCATGGTGGCCTGTAATCCTAGCACTTGGGAGGAAGAAGTAGAGATCAGAAGTTCAAAGTCATCTCATTGTCATAGCCAGCTTAAAGCCAGCCTGAGCTACTTGAGACCCTGTCTCACAAACAAACATTAATTACTTTTAAGAGATCCTCTGAATTTCCATCACTCAACTTGTTCCAAAATAAAAATCAAATAGATCCTCTAAGGACAGAGAATTCTTTTTTTTTTATTCAATTGTGCATGTGTGCACATGTGTGTATATATATGTGTGTATGTGTGTGTGTGTGTGTAGCACCACGGACGAATTCGGGAACCACCATTGGGCCGCCTCCACCTCCTCCTTGTTTACTCTACCCGGGGATTCACAGGCTCCGCCCTACCAGGACCAGAAACGCAGGCCACCTCCGCCCGGCATCTATACGTGGGGTCTAGGATCCGAACTCAGGCTTAACCCCTGAGCCACCTCTCCAGCTCCAGGACAAAGAATTCTTGAAGAGGATGATGATAATTGGTTCTACTTGGCAGGAGACAAAACAGTTTCTACCCTTTTGTATGAGCATTTGTTTTCTTCTCACCCAAAATAGTGGTTCTCCATTTCTGTTTCATTTTCTGTGTGCTTGTGAGATGTTTATTTCCTTGAATAAGCGGAAGAAAAATGATCACTGACACACACCAGACTTTTTCCTTCCTTCTAGATGCCAGACACGAGGCTGCTCTACTCACGTAAGTAATGACAATGCAATGCAATTACTAAGTCCTGAGCTAACACTACAGACTTCTGTAACTTATCCTTCCAGTTCAACCTGCAAGGATTGCCCTGAGTACACAGCTTTCCCAGCCAGGCATCTTGCCCAGACCTGCCACTTCCAGCCTCTGCCTATCCTGTTGGCCAGTCTTCCCATCTTGTGAAGTACATGCTGAAAAATGACAAACAAAGCCAGTGAGTGAAATCTTACTTCCTGCTGCCATGACATTCAATTTTTACACATTCTCATTAATGCTGACCTACATTTTGGCATTTATAAACTCTGATTTTTTTTAAATAGGAGATACCATAACATCTACTAATGATTGTTTGTTCCTTATTAGAAGGTATCCTAAATGCTTTTGCTTTATTATCTTGTCCAAAAATCATGAATTTTAAAGAAATTTGAAATGACATGAGCTTATGAATGGTCCTGTGGAAAGGCGTTGATGTGTATTCAGTCAGGAAAGAGAACAGTGAGATATACTAAATAGTAAACAGACTTACATGGGACCTAGAATGATACAGATTTTGATGATGAGTGATTCTCAATTAGTGTGCAGTTTGAATCAAAGGGCATTAGCTGCAAGAACACCACTTTTAGAAGATATCCTCAGTGTCATAATGACCTTATTCCTAGGAGGGGCAGTTAATTGAAACATAAAGTTTGACTTGTTAGATCATCAAGGAAAATAAACCTGTCGTATATGTGAAACTGTAAAACTGATTTATCTACAATTGTGATTTCTAAGTTAAGGGGCTTAATGGAATTTGGCTTGGTTTCTAAATAATATTGAAGTATTTTAGACAACATTAAGAGCAAAAGTATGTGTACAGGGCTGGAGAGATGGCTCAGAGGGTTAAGACTCTGTCCCATAGGCAGAAGGTCCTGAGTTCAGATTCCAGGTCCCACATACAAAAACGCCAAGCAGAAATGGCAGCAGCTGGCTCTTCCCACCCAGATAGGCAGAGTGTGGGAAATCCTAGAGCAAAGCAAAGAGGAGGTAGGAGTAATCCAGGATGATTCATAAAGTCACCCTTGGTCCTCCACAAGAACACACAGTACCCTCTGATACACACACACACACACACACACACACACACACACATAAAATAAATAAAATATTTTAAAGTATATGTATATTTTCTTCAATGGGTTTGGAATTGTACTTGTCAGAGGATCAAAGTACTTGACAACTGGCTATATCAAGCTTATAATTTCAATTTAGGCTGATGAGGAATATTTAATTAAAGGAGTTAAAAGAACCGATAATTCCTCCAAAGTCCCTTGAAAAAAAAAAGGTTAAACTTCCCATAGCTGACAAGATGTTGATAATAAGCAATGATTGAGGGCTCAACCTTAAATACAATTGCTTGCTCCCAGCTTAAGGCTCAGGGACCATTGTGGAATAAGGTCAGAAAGACTGTTAAAGCCGTAAGTCAGGTAGCAAGGCCATAATACTCATGAGAGTAGTGTTTAATGGCACCAGACACAAGACCAGCTCAGCCAAAGTCAATTTGTGGGGACAAAAGGGACTCGTGGAACACTACCAATTATTGTTGAACTATTGGCAACTAATAGATACCAGGAGAGAGAGGTGTTATATCCAGTTGGATATCTATCAATGAGTCAACCAGGCTCCAATAGATAGTTCCAAATCCATAGTCACACAGAAGGTCCTGGCCACACCCAGTGTGACACAAAACAAAACAAAAAATATGAGAAAGAGGTTTGTAGGAAGGAAGAGCTGTTGTCAGGAAAGAGTGAAAGACATTTGGAGGAGGCAGTCATAACATATATATACACATAAACTGTCAAAGAACAAACTTTATTAATAAAAGATTGATTAAATTAAAAACTAAAAAGTTTAAATTTCTAGATTTCTAATCAAATCAATATTTATTCTGAGAATCAGTGCTTTAGTTTATATCTCTAATAAATTAAGTATTATGTTTATAATACTTGTAGCATTTAAGTCATTCTTATGATGCCAAAAAGTCAATTTCAAGGACACAAAGGCATCTATAGCAACAAAACTAAATAGAAAGTAACAGATGTGTCTCTTCTTGCATTCTCTGGTCCCTCTACCCTCTCCATATTCTCTCTCATCCTCTCACAGAGGCTTTCTCCCTATTGTTTCTAATCTTAAACTATCTCTTCTGCTCTAATACTCTCCCACTTTTAGACTAAAGTATGGCTCTCTTAGCCATAGCCTCAAAAAGAAAGAAAGAAAGAAACGGATGTGACACAAAGAGTCAGCATGAAAGATGGACTACAGGTCTAGGAATAAACTCCAGAAAGCTATTGGTCAAGATAGGATAAGAAAAAAGAGACATAAGAAGAAGAGGAAGAAAATCTTGATGTCAATGAAAAAAATGCTTTCAATTCTCCAAATTAACCCACATCTGATGACAAGATCCAGTACTGATAAGCCCACTCACCAACCCCCATTCATGCCCTCCTCTCCCCCTAAGATGCTGCCTAGGGTTCAGTCATTAAACTTCCCTATGATCTTCTATCATCCAATGAAGGCCTTCTCTGCATATAGTGATTTAACTCAGAACCCTGTGAACCCACCTAACTCAACCAGTTCCAGCTGCCTACTGACTCAGCATTAGCATTAGAGAAAATATATAGCATTATAGAAAACTGATATAGAAATCTTTAAAGAGTTAGAGGCTGGAGAGGTAGCTCAGGGGTTAAGCCTCTGCCTTGCAGACAGAAGGTCCTGAGTTCGGATCCTAGACCCCACGTATAGACACTGGGCGGAAGCGGGGGCGGCCTGTGTTTCTGGTCCTGGTAGGGTGGAGCCTGTGAATCCCGGGGCAGAGTAAACAAGGAGGAGGTGGAGGCGTCCATGGTGGTTCCCGAATTCGTCCGTGGTTCTACACACACACAAACATACACATACACACACGCACACGCACACATGCATACACACACAATTAAATAAATAATAATTAATAAAAAATTTAAAAAAGAAAGTGCATTTAAAAAAAAAGAAATCTTTACAGACTTAGAAGATCTAAGATACACAATTAGTTTTATTTAACCCTTTCCCTTTAGTGGTCTTACCAGCTAGGTGGAAAGACCAGCCTTCCCCCATTTCATGACAAAGCTGAAAGACTATTTCTGATTACTTTATTTCTCCTTCATTTTAAAAAATTTAAGTATATTAGAAGGACTGAAACTCTCTTGTCTTTATTTTTACATAAATATCCACAGACAATTAGTTTCCTAGAAGAAACTAATTAGCAGGTAAAAAACATCTCTCCCCATCCTTTTCCCATCTGCCCTGGGACTACCTGAAGTACAAGTATAGGTTGTCATACACAAATACCATAATGCAAATAACTGTTATGGCAACTTTTGAGTTGGTAGTTTGCATATAAAGATTTAAGATTCCCCAGTGGTAGGGGCTTTTGTAACCATTTACCTATATGTGATTAATCTGCTATAGTCATTAATCACACTGATATTTATTTTTTAACATTTTTATTACTATTTCTGCTCATACAAACTTAGTAGGTACACTGGTTCCCTCCCTCCCTCCTCCTATCCCCCAACCCCCCTGCTCCCCTCCCCTCACTCCTCCCTCCCCATCCCCCAGTGCCTCCCCCCCAATCCCGGAGAATCCTTTAATATGCATGCCAGACTCTCCTCTGGGCCCTCCTCTCCGATGACATACAAGGACCCAGTGGCATTTCCCTGAACCCTTCCCTGTGTTCTCCTTAAGCATAGGAATACTACTGTGGCTGTCAATCCCTTGCCTCCAAGGATCTTGGTGCATTTAGCAAATGCTAGACTTTGTGGGGTCAATAGTGTGTTGGACATTGCGTGGGCATGCAAAGTCCAATTATGAGTGCTTCAGCCCTAACTTGTGTGGAGTATCTTGCATATCATTGCTCCTCCCATCCTTGTCCTCTTACACTCTTACCGCCCCCTATTCCGCAAATTTCCCTGAGCTTCAGGATGGGGAGAGATTAATCTGGCCTAGTTCTAGGTGGTTGATATAGAGTCTCTGAAGTTCTGGATTGTGGTTTGTTGATTTTCTTTTGCAGTTTTGCTGCTCCTGCAATGTCCTTCACTCCATCCTGCTGGGCACTGTATGTCACCCCCTGGCCAGAGACAAAAAGCTGTTAAACTGGAGTCTTGTTATAAGAGCACATTCAAAGGTAGATGTAATAAAAGTAGGAAACTACAGTAAGGGAGTGGTCAATCACCTATTTGCAAAATAGTTACTTTTTATCTGCCAGACTATATGCCCTCCCCTTCTGGTGAGATCATACCCCCCTCAGTTGTAAATGATCAGGAACGAAAGTCTTTGAACTTAACCAGGTGTCTCATTACTTACTTGAAGTCCTTGATGGAGGCCTATTTTCTCTGCTGTAACATGGTCCCCTCTCTCCTTGTTTCTGGTGTGGCCCTCCTACCCCATCCCTCCTGTTCATAATCCTTGCAATTACTGTAGGTATTACAGAGATTTATCTTTGAGTGTCTCTAAGTGGGCTGGGTAGGTTTGGTACTAGGAGCCACCTATTAGGGAGTACATACGGTGCTTAATTTTCTGGGTCTGGGATACTTCACTCAATATAATTGTTTCTAATGACATCCATTTCCTGGCAAATTCCAGTAATTCATCATTTTTGATGGCTGAGGAGTACTCCATTGTATAGATGTACCACAGTTTCCTTATCCATTCGTCAACTGGTGGACATTTGGGTTGATTCCACGACTTTGCTATTGTAAACAGTGCTGCTATGAATGTGGTCGTGCTTGTGCAATCGAGGTGAATTTTTGCTGTATGTGGGGTTATTCCCAGAAGTGGAATAGCAGGGTCATATGGCATTTCAATCTTTAATTTCTTTAAGAATCTCCAGACGGCTCGCCAGAGTGGTTGTATGAGCCTGCATTCCCACCAGCAATGTAGGAGAGTTCCCCTCTCTCCACATCCTCTCCAGCAGTTGGTGTTGTTTGTATTGTGGATTTTTGCCATCCTGACCGGGGTGAGATGATATCTCAGGGAAGTTTTGATTTGCATTTCCCTGATGGTTAAGGAAGTGGAGCATTTTTAGGATATTTGTTAGACATTTTAATTTCATCCCTGGTAAAGTTTCTTTGAAGTTCCAGGGCCCATTTTTTAATTGGGCCATTGGTTTCATTGGTGTTTAGTTTTCTAAGTTCTTTGTGCACTCTGGATAGTAGAGCTCTATCAGATATGTGGTTAGTGAAGATTTTCTCCCATTACAATCTCTTTATCTGAACAGAAGCTCTTTAATTTCACAAGATCCCAACTGTTGAGAGTTGGTAGCAGTGACTGTGCCATTGGATGTCTGTTTAGGAACTATTGGCCTAGCCCAATCAGCTCGAGGGAGTTCCCTATCCTTTCAACTATGGTTTTTATAGTCTCTGGCCTTATCTCAAGGTCCTTGATCCATTTGGAATTAAGTCTTGTACATGGTGACACGTACGGGTCCAGTTTTAATCTTCTGCATGTGGAGATCCAGTTTTGCCAGCACCATTTGTTGAAGATGCTGTTCTTTTTCCATTGGATTTTTTGGGCCCCTTTGTCAAAGACCAAATGGCTGTAATTTTGTGGGCTTATATCTGGGTCTTCAACCCTTATCCATTGATCTGTGTGTCTATTTTGGAGCCAGTACCAGGCTGTTTTTATAACTATGGATTAATCACACTGATATCTAAAAACATGGAGTTCATCTATTTGTGTACAATCATGTCATGTTTCTGCTCCATATTTGAAACTCCAGCATACAAGTAGCTGCCATTCTGCCTATTATTAGCTGCTAAGCAAAGCAAGCACATTTAGCAATACCCTATATTGAATGTACATTTAATTACTTTCCTTTTATTTTAGCTAAATTTTTTGAAGAAAACTAAACATACATTCCTATCTGTTATTTTTTTTCTTTTTTCTATCTTGTTTGCATGCATGCATGCATGCATGCGTGTGTGTGTGTGTGTGTGTGTGTGTGTGTGTGTGTGTGTGTGTGTCCGTGTGTACATCTATGTGTGTGCCTGTGGATGTGTTTATATGTGTGCATATGTATAAAGGCCTGAGGTTGATATCGGGAATCATCCCCTATCGCTCTTCCACCTTATTCGTTTGACCCAAGAACTCAAATCAAACCCAGATATCACCAGTAGACTAGTTAGTCCAGCTATCCAGCTTGCTCTGAGGAATCTCAGTCTCAGTCTTTTGAGGCTGGAATGCGGACTGGCTACGATAACCATCCAGCATTTTACGTGGGCTCTCAAAATCTGAACTTCAGTCCTTAGTTTGCATAGTAATGTCTGGACCATTGAGCCATCTTCTCAGCCTTATTTCATTTTTTTGAAGTATATGTTTGGTGACCTTGAGCTGATTGTTTCCAATTGAACATGCTTGGGACTATGTCATGCTTATCTTCCAAAATGCATATAACCCTTCCCCTTCAAAAAATAATAAATTCCCATGCTTTCTTATTACAGAAGGACATTGCTTTAGCGATAATTCCCATCCTTTTCTTACCTGCTGTAAATAATAAATCCATCCCCACTCTCGTTTCTTGACTTTTACTCACCAAGTTAAAAACCCATCATATCTGACTACACGACCCTTCCAAGGCTACCACCACTCTGAACACTTCACATTATGCTCATCTTTCCCAGTTGGATGAAGCTCAGGAACTATGTCCTTCATTTTGGTAATGCTGCAAACTGACTGAGATTCATGAAATTGACTGAAATCATGAAATTGATCCCTGATGCTGAGCCCCCCTCATTTTTGCAGCTGCCAACAGTTGGTTACTCCTGTCTCTCTGACACATATACTTTGGTGTTTCTTTCTTTTTACCAGCTTTGGACCTGATAAATACACATTTTTTGACAACCCAGTGAAATTAATGGCTATCTGAGTATTGCCAAGGATCTCCACTTCCCTCTACTTCGGCTAGGGCCTTCTCTAGCTTCCCCAGCCTCCCTGACTCCACATCCTCAGACTCTAATTATCAATGTCTATGTCTGTCCTTTGGTTGTGCCCTAAGAGCTTGCTCACACCACAATTTCTGCGTCATCATTCTTTTCACACTCTCAACTTCGGTCTTCCCCTACATTCAGTGTGGTTGATATCATTGGGTGAAAACCCACTCCCCAGCATTCTCCCAAATCCATGAAACAATGGACTGCCATTCAGTTCCCATGAGACAGGACAGGGATTGATTTCTACTCTGCTTTACCTTCTGTGGTCTAGCAAGAATTCCTGACTGAAAAAACACTGTGCTCAGAAGTCCTGGTCTATTCAAATTGTCTTGTTATAGCCTTTTTAATTGCCAGTTTTATCCATCCAGTCCACAGATTCCTTTCATGATGTGCCTACAATACTTGGTCTGGGCTCATGGGTTTTACATTTGCTGGTTAAAACATTAGTCCAAGTCTTCTGCCACTTGTTCATTATTTACCAGTCCCCACATGTGTTCCCCCATTCAAAGTTCTTGTCTCTGATGGCACATTCATGGCTGGCCATCACAGAGAGTTCCAGAAGCAAGATGAGAATTGCCTGTATACCTCATTCCTACCAGACTGACCTTCCTGGGAAGACAGAAACCTTGCTAGTCACTCAGTACCTGCCAAACTGGATATTTGCACACAAGAAAGAGTTGAACAAGTCATTTCAGATCTCCAGAGATACACGCAAGAAACAGGAAATGGGGAAACCCCTCAGTTTTCTATAAATTTGACTTTGTACTTTGACTCAAAGGCAAAGATTGAGGCTCTCTTTTGACCATTTTAATCCTCTAAGGCAAGAAACTGAAAGAGGCCATGATTGTGAAATCCCCAACAGTAGGGAGGAGTCTCTCTGGTGCTTAGACTAGCCACAATACAGATTGGTAGGAAGTAGGTGGTTGGGTCAAGAATGGCATCTTCTTCAGGGTGGCGTCTCTCAGGGAAGCATGGAGCTTCTTGGCACCATTCCCTTTTTTAGGTAGAATGCTGATAGGACAATTCCTATGTAGTTCTTGTGCAAGTATACATCTACCATGAAATTATGGACAACACAGTGCTATCAGGAAGTAACTTCTGGCCCACCACGATCCCACTTAAGGATCTTATAACCTTACCTTCCCTCTTTTCCACAATGTTCCCTGAACCTTGGAGTGGGATGGATTGTGGCAAAGCATTTTTTTTCATTTTTCTAATTTTACAAACATAATGAATTACTTTCTCTCCTCTCTCCTTTCTTCTACTTCCTTTTCCCCTTCATTATTTACCCACCCTCCCCTCCCTTCACCAATCCATCCCTCTTTCTCCCACCCTCCCACCTGTCTGTCTATGTAAAAGCACATTTTAAATAGATATTTACTGTAAAATATTATACCTCCTGAAACAGCTACTTATAAAACTCTGCCAGCAATAGAAAAGTCCACACACACAGCAGGCAACTAGTAGTGTTGGACACTGTGTTGTCCATAGAAATACTTAGAAATTATTTTCTAATTTAATGTGCTCCATTTTCAAGTTGTTTCTGTTCCTCATTGAACATTCTATCCTAAAATATGTATAATTGCATCTTTTCTTCCTGTTATTTACATATAGCTCTCATGTCAGCTCAAAGTTTTTATTCTCTGAGTTAGGCATCCATGTGACTCTTTCAATTCTAGCAGTAGCCATATACAAGAAGCTCTCAACCAGAGATAGCCGAACAAATGGCACATTTCTGGACTGCCTTTCCTCTCCCCATGGGCTAGTCTTGACCCAGAAGTCAAGGAGTAAGGACCACAACCAAACTCCAGTTCCAGACCAAGGCAGAGGTAAGATCTGACTAATCTGACCTATAAAAAGAAATGCTTTCAATTCTCTCTCCAGATAATTTCCCAGGTGTCACTTGAGAGGCTAGAGGTTGGCATCAGTAGAGAAACTGAATAATTAAGAACTTTGGGGGTCACGTAATACCATACCAGTTCTACTCTTTACTTCTACTCTTTACCACCTATTTGACTTTAAAGACACCCTCTGATCTGCCTGCCTGCACTGCTTTTATGTCTATTAAACGGAGGCAGTCACTGTCCTTATCTCACAATAGAATTACACGGCTCAACCTGAAGCAGGCACTAGACAGGCTCCAGACCTGAACCAGGGCAACATTTGAAAGTGAGGCAAATCATGAAGACCAGCTCCTAATGGATGCAAAAACAAATCATTTTTAATGGAAGTCTGGGAAGAATATCTTTATTTTATACATTTATAACTCGTATTGAATGCTTATATATTATATCACAAATTTTTATTGGCCAAATAGCCAGGTAAATGTTAGCTGAGCCATTCTGCTTTGTATAGTATTGGCCTGGACCCACCTGGTGGGACTCCTAGCAACTGGTCTGCTCTGAGAGGTTTTGATAGATTCATTCCTGTGCCCAATCCTGTGGCAGCACAGTTGAAAGACCAGAGCAAAAATGCTTCTGCCCTGCTTCAAACAGCTAATATCGCTTCTGCAGGTGGTTATGTGTCTTTCACAGCAGCCTGACATGCCAAGAGAGAGCAGCATGTGACCTAGTAACGCGCCAAAATCTACTCATCGATAGGAATTTCCAGAGTGAAAAAATACAGGATACAGACCCCCACACGCACCTCTCAATGGATAAATGTCAAAGAACTGTGACCATCTTCAATGTCATGACTCCCCATCCCACGACACCAAGCCACACTGGCTCCACACCCCTGGATCCTGTCTCCCTATATGTTTGGCTTCCTCACACATTTCAACCCCGTCTCAGACACTCTGCTTCTATAAAACCCACAACATGGAACTCTGCTGCCCACACATTCCTGAGCTTTGTCCGTGCCATGCTGCTTGACTCTGCCCCCAATATAACCTTCCCCATTGTCTTCCCAAAAATTTCAATCCAACCTTCTCTACATTTCATATCTGGTTTACCCAACTGCACATTTTTCCCAGAGGAGCCACATCCAGTGACTGTTCACGAGGTGGGACAGTGGCCTGGCTCCAAACCCACTGTAAGATGAGAGTATTGGCTGAATCCTTGGATACTGTAGATAATGAGGAAAGCTGCGGAATGATTAGCCTTGCATCTGGAACAACAACAGAGAGTGAGGATGGCAACACTCCAAAGGAGAGCAAGGCTCAGGTCCTGAAAATGTGGATAGCAGGACTGGTAAGAGGATTCTCTAGGCACTTCAGGTGGTGCATGGTAAGATGGGCCTTTGAACTAAGAGATTTTTATTCAATAATCACTTTTTCATTTCAACTACATTGCTGGAAGGTTTAGGCTTAAATGTTAAGGGCACTCTGTCCTTTCACTCCCTTTTCAATCTCAGTGATTAAAACCTCATGGTCAGGACCAACAGACACACATAAACTGTCATATGCTGAGAATAACAACCATGAAATTGTTTTTGCTTTTCTTTCTGAACACTTACTGTGAACTAGGTCATTGTTGGATTAAATAGTTCAATCTTCATAAATACCAATGACCGATCATTTAAATCACGTATAGTTAAATAATGATATTAAATAGATTCTTAAACAATTAGCAAAGATAGAATGAAGACATTAACTAAGTCACTGTGGTTGGGAGCATAGTGTCTTTCTCATAAATGTAGTTTGTGATGATAAAACTTGCCCTGGGCTATGTATCTACCAAGCAATACAATCTGTCTGACTGCAGCCTGGTCAATATTATCTCCACAGGAAAGCCGGAGGCTCCAGACTTGTTTAAGCTGGAAAAAATTGATTTTGATGAGAAAGAGAGCATAAATTGGTATCTATAGTCCTCAAAAGAGGGTGCATGAGATCTTTATGAAAGTCCAGTATTTAATTTGAGAGAGCAAGCAGAAGGCGTAGGAGGCAGATTCTGTTTTGGTGTGAGACAGGCTTCTTATCTAGATCTTCGTGACAGTAAGGCAACCTGAGGAAGTTACATCCTTGCTGCTGTCTGAAATCTGAGTGAGCAATGTCCTGAAGGTTTCCTCCCCTGGCTTAGGGTAACCAGACTGAAGTCTCTCCTCAGCTCCAGGAATTTTGTTTAGACCTAACTCTCCCCAAATGAGCTACAAAGTCATCTGCTCATAGATTCCCAAGGAAATTACACAACTTGTTTTTCCCCTCATCATGAAAGGATGGAAAAGAAAGATCCATTCAGTAGTCCAGAGGCACCCACATTTTTTATGTTGTCGAATTTAAATTTCAGCAGATGGATTCACAAATCCATCAATGAAAAGCCCCAAACCACTTGTAAGAGTCAGAAAATTTGAAAAAGACCTTTGAGTGGGAAGGTGGGAAGGGATAGTTAGGGTGAAATTTTTTTTATTATTATTTATTCAACTGTGCACATGTGCGTGCGCATGTGTGTCTGTGTGTGTGCGCGTGTGTGTCTGTGTCTGTGTATGTGTAGAACCACAGACGAACTCGCGAACCACCATGGACGCCTCCACCTCCTTCTGCCCCGGGATTCACAGGCTCCGCCCTACCAGGACCAGAAGCGCAGGCCGCCCCCGCTTCCACCTGGCATCTATACGTGGGATCTGGGATCCGAACTCAGGACCTTCCGCCTACAAGGCGGAGGCTTAACCCCTGAGCCACCTCTCCAGCCCCAAGGTGAAACTTTTTAAGTGGGAGATTTAGAATACCAGGACAAGGGGAGGGAGGGAATAAATGGGAAAAATACCTAGCAGGGAATGAGAGGATGGGAGATAGAAAGGACAGAGTTACTTCAGAAAAAAACAAAGATTTTGTGAAGTAACCCCAAAGGAACATCCTATGCTAGTAATATGTAAAAAAACAATGTCTTTTAAAGAAAGGAACAAGAAAGAGCAGTAAAGAAAACAGTGGGGAGGGAGAAGCCTTGAGCTGTTCCACTTAGAACCCAGAGACAAAATTATACTAGAAGTAACAGTAATGTGGCACTTCCTGATAAAATGTTGGTCACAGAGTTTTCAAAGGATCCCAAATATTATAGACTTTTGCCATTGTTTTTGGTTGCTCTCCAAAAACTGTCAATAAGACCTTATTACTGAAGATGCAACACATGGATCACGGAACATGGGCAAAATATATGAACTGGAATTGGCCTGTGGACTTTCAATAGCTTACACAGTACCAAAGAATACTATAGACGCTATTGTGGAGAGAAATAATCAAAATCTTCATCAACAACATGAGATCTGTAAGTTGCCATATAAATCACTATGGCAACAGGTGACCACCAGTGTAATAGTGGCATGAGTATCAAGGAGACAACCAATAGTTTTCTGATTGGATTCAAGACCTGCTTGTCAGAATGGTACACATCCCTGTTACTATAAACTAGAACAAGAACCTATTTTTTTAAAAGGGAAGGAAAAAAATCAATAGGTAAGACAACCAAGAAACCTACAGGTAGGAAGACAGTACATCAAAGTGCTTTATAGGTAGCTGTTATACCCATAGAATGGGCAATTACAGTGGAAACTTTTGGGTCTAAAGTTGGATGAGTGAAGGGAACACATATCAGTGGGGTGGTCTGAAGAGAGATAACTTGATATGCCATGGAAGCCTGAGATCCCACAGGAGTAGACAGGTCAGAGTGAACTCTGGGCTCCATAGAAGCATACAGATGGAAGGGTGCAGCAGTGGGAGAGAATGGTGAAGGGAAGGGAGGGGCTGAAGGGGAGGAGGGAATGAGGGAAGCTGGAATGAATACTCAACATGCTTATAAAAGTACAAAACTAAATTTTTAAAAAGCCCCTATGAAACAGGTTCCTTGGAGCTGGGGAGATGGCTCAGCACTTGCTATGTAAGCGTGATTGCCTTAGTTTGGATCCCTAGAACTCAAATAAAAACCAGACACAGTAGTGCAAGCATTTCTAATCTTAGCCTGTCCTTTTAGAAGAATGTATTTTATCACTGCTACCTACTCCTCAAATCAGAATTTATCATGTTAATCCCTCTACACTTGTCTACAAAGAAAACTTGAGGTCCAAATACATGGAGTTCTCCACTCCATCAGAGAAGTAGATTAGAAACTACATTCATCACATCAGACAAGAGCAGCCTCCTCACTCAGCAAATGGCTCATGCATGCAGGGAAATGAAAAGCACAAGAGGGTTGCAACCCAGAGGCCTATTGCTCTGGACTTGGACCAAGCTGGGAAGCAAGGAGACATTCCCTGAAGTTCCCACAGCCAGGGTCTCAGGTCTGTTTTACTAAGTACAAGTGCCATATTCACTCTTCCCACTGAATATTCTAGTATGGTCACTGGCAAAGGATTGCCAATAGCTCTTTCTACTGAAGAACGAAACATGGGAAAGGAGGGATGGAGAGATGGCTCAGGGAGCAAAAGTGCTTGCAACTCAGCCTGATGACCTGAATTCCTTCCTCAGAACCTACATGATTGAGAGAGAAAACTGACTCTTGCAAGCTGTCCTCTAACCTACATGCACACTTGTGGCCCGTGCATGAACACAGACAGGCAGACAGACAGACAGACAGACAGACAGATAGACAGACAGATGTAAGAATATAATAAATAAATGTATTTTAAAAAAACTTTTTTAAAAAAAGGGAATGGAAAACAGACTATTCTCATGGGTCTGATGGACTGTTGCTATGCTAATCTAACCTAGACATCTGGCCACAGACAAAGGGAAAGCAGTAGATCTGCCCGTGCCCTCGATTCACTTCGGCAGGGCTGGCTAACGGGTGGAGCAGGCTGAAGCTGAACACAGTTCCTCATTTTTTTTTAATCCCTTTTCCCACTTCCTGTCACTTTCTGCCAGCAAGCTCCTCTCTGATTCAGAAATGATCAGAATCACTTGAAGAAGCCATTTTTAAAAGAATAACAGCACAAAAACTTCCAGAATGTTCTTGGGTGACAACAAAGAGGGAATAAATTTCTATAGTTTTTCCTTTCAAGAGATTCAGTGATACCAGGTGTTTTTCCCTGGGCAGGCACCATCTCTCCCAGCCCTTCGGGATCCATCATCCAAGTATGAGCAGTCTGCATTTATGGGGATGGCAGAAATGATTGCTGTGTGGATTCTGGGCAGGTCAGAACACAGAGGCAACAGTCAGCACCTGTGTTTCTTTCTCTTATACCCTGACGCTTTGATTTTACCCTTACATCTCTCTCAAATTTTCCTCATTTTTAAGATGATAAAAATAAACCAGTGAAATAGACCACTGAGTAAGGTACCTGTTCACAAACATGGTGATCTAAGTTCTATCCCAGGAATCTCACATGATAGAAGAAAGGACTAACTTCTGAAAGTGGCCTCTGACCTCCACCCATGTACCATGACATGCATGTTCTCTCTCTCTCTCTTTTTCCAAAAATTAAAATAACTTTTAAAAACTGATAAAATAAACTGCATTAGATTTTTATCTTAAAAAGTGGATGTTGACTAAAAATCTAAGGTGTAGATCTTTGAGGATTTAAACTCCATTGTATTTACTCTTTCATCTTCTCAGAGGAATTATCTTCTCTCTACAGACTCTGCAAAGAAATCCTGAGCTATATATAGGGTAGGACTTGGTGATGCCTAGGAATACAAAAACATAAGCTATCAGTCAGGAAAAGAGCCCTAAACATGACTCAGGAGACCAACAAGAGAGTCAAAGGCCAACGAGCTGGGTCTCCTCTTTTTCACTGCAGGCAATAGTATAAGATCCTGTGTGTCATTCAGCCCTGAAGAGAAGAGAGCTCAACATCAGTTTGTCCAAGGTAATGAGGAGCAGAAAATATAAGGAAGATTCAGTCCACTTCAGGGCTCAGCACAGCTTCTGAAGACTCCATATTCAGCACCCCTGTTGGAAAGTCTTTCACCCACCCTCCCAGTTGCCATGTATGTGAATTATCAATCAGTACATGAGTACTGTGCTGTCCCTTCACTCTACAAGACACGTCTGCCCCTTCCCAGCTTTCCCGGAGCCTGGATGGGGTCTCAGTCATCACTGACTGCTTTCCTACTCTCAGAACCTTCTCTTAGTGGGGTGCTCAATGATCTCTGGAAATTGATTCAAACTTCATGGGACTAGTGACATCAGTGGAAGAGAAAGTGGGTGTGTGATGAGGGAAAGACTCTAGCAAAGATTACAAAGTTAGAACCTAGAAAAAAATCCAGCTCAGAACCTGCTTTCTTCTTATCTCCTCATAACCACAAGACCAAAGGATCCAAGTACAGGTTCTCACACCACGCCTGACCTTGGACTTCTCTCACAACCCATTATACAGATGAATAGAATCCTGCCAGAGGAAGTACGTGTGCTGGTGGTCACCAAAAACAAGCAAAAGCAGAGTTTCCAGGTAAACAGAGAGTTTGGCAAGTATTTTCAGGAATTGAAGGAGATGCCAGGAATGGCAGGGAAACCCCTTTGGTTTCCTCGAGTCCAGGCTGAGCCAAGAACAAAGGACTGGGCTCAGGACTTCAAATCTTTCAGATCCCTGAGGACAGAAAGGCTTGAGAGAGTAATATAGGAAGAGGATCCTGGTTTTACTCTGAACCCTCGCAGGAGCCATCAGGAGGTCCCTTGTTGGAATGAAGACATTTTTTTCTTTTTATTTATTTATGCTGTTTTAGGGTTTTACAGATATATTTGTATCATTTCCGCTCCTGATTACCTAACCCCAATCCCAGTTTCTCCGCATTTCAAGCCTTCCTCCGCCTTCCCACCTGTCTCTTATCCTCTCTCGTGTGTGTTTATGGCTCACTAAGTCCTGTCTGGGCTCCTGACTGAGTGGAGCGAAGACAGTATACCAGTGGGAATGTCTTAAGGAGAGTTGCACCTCTTCTTGCCCGTCATCCAGACATGACGGGGTCTCTGTAACCATGAACTCCATGCAGCTGGATCTACTTCCACAAGAATCCCAAGCTTCCACAAGACTCCAGGATTTGGCCACCAGATATCTACTTTACATCATAAAAGGGGAAATAGCCCTCAGAAAGCACCTTCCCCAGTATGGGCATCGAGATACTGTGACCCCTGTCTATCTTCATTGTTTCACCTTAACAAAAACAGGAGACACCACATAATCTGAAATGCTGCCTGATTTCACTCCCTCCCCCCCAAAAAATGTTGTGAGTCAAAGACTCTTCCCACCAACTTCACCCACGTGAAACAACCTGGCTAAACAGAAATGCTGCATACTCAGACTTTCCGCCTGTGGCTCATTTCTTGTTGCTACCTCCTTGACCATGCTGCCTCCCTCTGGTTATTTCTGTGCACTACAAGAACATAGAACTTGCTCCACTCTTTCCATGCGATTGGACAATTTTATTAAGTAGAGAGAGGGTAGAGAGGAAGGAAAGAGAGGAAGAGGAAAAAAAAGAGGAAGAGAGAACAGAAGGAGGAGAGAAAAAGAAAGGATGTTAGGGAACAGGGAGAGAAGGAAAGAGAAACTGTTTAAGTTAAAGGAAATTTGTCTAGTGTTCTTTGGTGGAGGCAGTGACGTGTTCTGTTTCTATTTCCTTGCCAATTATCTCCACACACCCCAACAAAATCACCTTCCTGGAGACTCTGCATTTATCCTGAGACCTATTATGTTTCTTGCTTTCTGGATCCAAATATAAACAATCCCCCTGAGTTACCATACCCCTGCTTTCTTGAGGTGGAAAAAGAAAAATCACAGAGGGACAAAAGAGCCTGGGAAGGGGGCAGAGACTGAGTGGGAAATCTTAGAATGACTCTGGATGCACTGAGGAGCCACGTGATGCTGACACGGGGACCGTACTCAGGTTAAACAGTTTCCTTTTCCTCTCTGGTCCCTCATCCCCACTGCCTCTGACACTTTTTCTAACAAGACTCAACAAATAAGAACAAGTGTGACATGAGGGCTGCAGGCTGGGATGAGCTTCAGACAGGCCCTGAAAAATCTCTGCAAGTCTGTAAGACTCAGAACCTGGACCAGAAGTGTCAGCGTGAAGCCCACCTTTCAGGAAAGGGTCACTACTGCAGCAACCCTCAAACTTTTCATCTAAGGTATGCTTTATACTGTCAAGATTATTGAAACTTCAAAGAACTCTAGTTCTTCAGGTGAAATCTGGTGTTTCTTCTATTAAAAGTTTTAAACAAGCAACATTTGCACAACATATGTTTACAGACATAGCATTACCTGTCAGAGTTACAATGTCACTTTAAGTATTTAAATAGGTTTAAGTGTATATCATTAAGAACCCCTGTCTACCCACTGCCCTGCATGAACCACAGAAGTGTGTCTAGCGCCACCAGCTGGGAATTGATAGTAGGGAACCATCCCGGGCACCCCAGCTATGTATACCTAGGTGAGGAACACAAGAATGTCTTGTGAGACATGCCATGACAAGATTTCCATTTCTTTTCTTTGAGAGATTTTGCTTCCTCGTGGCCCACTGTCCGGGGAAAGTTTACTGGTGAAATGGAAGGCTATCCATTCCTGTAGAGGCTGGAGAATGGGAAACTGCATAAACTGTAATGGGAAGGCTTAGGCATAGGACATGCTAGAGTAATAGAGAAATCTTTCTACATACCTGTAGATGTTAGCTCCTTAGAAGACTTTTGAGAGCCACATATCCATCCATCACTCAATTAGGCTTCTACAGTGTATTGATCAGACTTGTATCATGTAACCCTACATGTGAACTTGTGCTTAAACATCAGTAGCCACATTCCCTTCACTCCTAGACTTGGGGCAGTAGCAGGTCTAGCTCAGGTACATTCTCAGTGACTGAGTTTCACTTGATTCTAGTGTTCAGGGCTGGAAGTGGTATGTATTAGTGTTGATAGTAAGTCCATCTCATGTCCCTGAAAAAGATGGTGGGTAAGAAAGGTCTAGACACCCTGCCCTGAAATTTCTGGTGCAGTTTTACTGATGAGAAGCTCAACAAGTCTTTTTTGTTCATCTGCTCTCAGATGCCAGGACATCCTAAAGACCAGAATAAAGCATACCTGCCTCTATCCACTCTCCTTGTCTCCCAAATCTCCATCCAGGGAAAGTGCAGTTAAGCAGTTGCCAAACTACAGTCCCTCCAAGATCACAGACCCTAATGTCTCTGCAGGTCTGTGAGCAATATATGGACCTGCCAAGTCACTGAACTTCAGCCCATGAGGTGACTGTTGAAGGTGACCAAAGACCTGTGTCACATACATGGCTGTCTTGAAATTTGAGTTAGAGCCCGCCTTTCTTGTATCCCACATTTAACTTCTCCTTCTCAAGCTTGGGAAACAAAAGCATTCAGAATAAGATATCCTGACAATAATTTCTCGTATTCAATCCTGACTCTTCAGTCGGCCAAGTCAAATTGACATGCATTAACCTCCCAAAGGAAAAAAGCTCAGATTTAAAAAAAAAAAAAAAACAGGGACAGCCTGAATAAAGATGAAAATTGGCCAAGATTAAGATTCTATGTATCTACAACAAATCAAAAGACAGGAAATTTTACATGACTACCTAAAGTCATCCAGTTTTAATTAAATATTTTTCATTCAAAGAGCTTTATAAGGAAGTTACCAAACTAAGTTGAGATGGGATCACTGGGGACTTCTTTCATCTAGAACCATTTTTATCCAGCCACCCTGTTCCTAGTCTCTAGAGAACATTTGAGATCATGTCTTCACAAGAAGCAGCCTTGAATAATGTCAGCATAATACTTCCCCCTTCAAACTTTTGTTTCTTCAGACTTAAAATGCCCCTATTCTGGACCTGTTTGGGTTTGTTTGTTTTTATTTATTTCATTTTATAATATGTATTATTTGTTTCTTGGTGCTTCCCAAAGTTTTTACTTGTTCTCTGACTGACAGTAGTGAAAGCATGATTCTCTAAGAGAGGGAAATCCAAAACTCACCCCAGTTCTCTGTGGACAGACACAGAATGTCTTGGTTACCGTTACAGAAAAATCTTGACAGGGAAGAGACGAATGGCACTTAAAGATGCAGAGTAGCAAGGTGTATTTGTGAACCATGCAGGCACACAGAGCTGAGGCCCCAACTCTTTGTTCTGGAGGAGCTGGGGGGGGGGGGTGAGACTTAAATTTAGAATTGAGGTATCCACAGTTTATCCTTAAGGTGGGAGAGCATTAAGAACAGAGATGGCTTAAGGTCAGAGATAACAGGGAGACAGTTGCCATGATAACATGATGGGAGGAGAGACCAGAGAGTTTAGAGATTATGTGAAGAGCTGTTCTGGTATCTTTTATATGTCTTAGGCTCTTGGGTCTGGAGAGTCTCCTGCCCAGTAAGTCCCTCTCCATTCCGCAGGCAGCTCGGGTTCTTGCCACAGAAGCTGAACAAGCTAGGTTACACCAGCAGAAACCAGCAGAAGCTGTTGTCAGAGGCAAAAAGAAAAACATTTTACATGAAAGTCACCATTACACTACAGCCACAGAGAGGCTCTGCTGGGTTGGGTGCTGAGCCCTGTGGAAGCCTCAGTGGGGGAGTCAAAGCAGCAAGAGAAAAGAAAGGGAGAAGCTCAGTTCCTGTGAATGAGAAATGCAGAGAAGGGAGCCCTTCTCCCAAGTAGATATGCAGAACGGCCTCCACTGTGATTCACCTCTTGCTTCTTGCAGGTGACCATGAATCCAGGAAAGATAATCTAGCGGTTAGCTGCCATCCACCACAAGTCCCAACTCCTGCCTCTGAGCCCCCAACTCCCTGTACTAGGGCTAGATGTGCAGCCTGACCCTGTGCTAACAAGAAGCACCACTGAAGCAAACACACCGCTCACACAACATCTGTGTACAGAGCTGCCTTTTCCCTCATCTCCACTGTCTTCCAGAATCAGCAAAGGATGCTGCATAGACCAAAATGCTGCATAGAGCTTCCTCAAAGAGAAAGATGTCTTCGCAGAGCACTTATATTTGACAGCAGTGCATCAGTAGTCTCCTCCCAACTCCATCTCCAGGAAAGATGGACTATTCAAGTAGGCATGTTAGGAGCATCTTCCCTGGGCACCATGTTTCTTCTACATTCCCTGTTTTGACTTTGAAGTCAAGACCAAACCAACCATCCTTCTAACTTCCATCTTCACTGCACTGCTGCCCCCTGCAGGCTCAGTGAAGTGCCTGCAAGTACGGAATGCTCCCTCCTTGGCTCTCTGGATCTGTTTGAAGATCTTGACAAATAAGGATGACGGAAAAAGAAAAAAAAAAAATATTTTGAACAATGATGGCGGGACTTCGGCTCTGAGCTGTTGTGAGCTGGCCTTCCCTGGGAGCCATCCTTGAGGGCCCCCTTGGTGGAACAATCCCTTCAGTCAGCCTGGGTCTGGACTTATCCAAGACTGAGAAAACAACTCCAGGCAGGCTCGGGAAGATCAGAAGACTTTCACTGATTAACATAAATCCATTGTTTTTATAGTTTAATGTGATACTCTCTCTGCTTCTGTAGATTATACCATTGGGTTATTTCATCTTTTATTTCTCATTTTCCTGAGGGTAGCAACTTGACAGAAATATTTAATTTCTCTGTGATGTCGAGTATATGTCTTGTTAGATGGCCACATAAGATGTCTACAGTGGAAGCTGTTTTCCTTTTAACACGAAGCCCAAAATTTGACTGTTACTGATCCCATATCTACATGACTTGTAGGATGCAAATTCTTGCTTTTTATATTCCTTCTTTTTCTTTAAACCTGCTCATTCAGAGTTTGTGTAAATACTATGAGGATCTAAGTTCAAATCTCTGGCACCCATGTAAAAAGTTTAGTACGGCAACAGCACCTATAATCCCAGGCAATAATGGGGGTAAAGAGACTGGAAGATCCCTGGAGTTTGCAGGCCAGCTAGTCTAGTAAATTATTGAGCTCCATGTTCAGTAAATAATGATTTTAAATTAAGGTGAAGAAATTATTGAAGAAGATGATTGATATCAGCCTCTAGCCTCTACATGCATGCACAACACATACATGTGCATATACAGTAATAAACACCCATTTAGTGCACGCACACACACACACACAAATATCCAGTAACATATATTGAACATGACAAAAATTTATTATATACCATATGAAGCTGACAAAGAATAAGAAAGAGATATAAAGAGGATGGTTAAATGAGCCAAAATTTAATAACTAAATAATGAGATCTAACGTCACCAGATTAGGATTTCTTCACAGCCTTCCATTTATCATCAACTGGTCATATGAACACTTTCTGAGCCAAACCACACATTTTGGTAGAGATTCTAGCACTTGGGTTAACCATAAGTGCTGACAATCTCCTCAAGGCACTGGATAACTGTGTGCCTTTTTTCCCTCTCTCACCAAATCCTCCTTTTGAACTACTCATTGCAGTCAGGCTCTCTCCCAACCAGATCCCTCCATGTAGTATATAAATAGGCTGCAGCTGAACCTGACCCAGCATCCCTACCTGTGCTGCAGCCTGCAGACAAGTTCATTAGGATAAGGATTAAGTCCTAAAGTTATGGCTTAAAGATGGACTAACAGAAGCATATGCTGATAATCTAGGTAAACCAAAGATATTGTATCTAGGACCCTGATGCACAGATCAGGCTCTGGGGAGATCATCTTGGGTCTCCCTGGCAGTCAGAAGCACCTTCCTCCCTGTATCTCCTTTACTTTCACTCTTTACACCTCCACTTAAAACTTGACTGTGTGTGGCCTTCGTCCTGGTCTGTGCTTCCTGCAGGTAAGCAAGTCACATTGCAGCAGGCCTGCACTATTCCTGTGCCCCTAAATCAAGGCCCAGGGTTGGCATACAACAGGTGCTTTGGGGTTGGTAACCGACTATCCAGCAATCCTAGGAAAGAGTAGAAACAAATGCACATACAATTTGTAAGTCCTTCTGGGAATCAAGAGAACACAGCCATCACCACATTTCAAACCCAAAATCCCAGAGCCTGTACCCCCAGTATTTACTAATATGAAGACCAAAGAAGTTGTACTCTATAGTGCTTCTTTAGGTAGACAGTTTCAGGTTCAAAACTGATGGCCTACCCCAAGGTCCAGCCTCCTTTGAATTCTGAAAACTCTACCATCTGCTGGACTCAGCAGCATCCCCAACGCTGGCACCCTCAGAGTCCCCCACTCCATATCTCTGCCCATAATATCTCCTGAGATAGGGAAGAGACTCTTTGGAAAACTCTCATTGCACTAGTACAGCTGTCTGAGCAGAGTGAGACCCAGAGTGAGTGTGCAGATGAATAAATCCTAATACCCTGATTTAAAAAAAAAAAAAAAAAAAAAAAAAAAAAAAAAAAAACGTGTCTTTGGGTAGCCTCCCAATCTCACCCAGAAGCTATTTCAATCACAGCTTCCCTGGTCGGGCCCTTCTTTCCCACTTGCAACATTCTCCCCATCCTCCCCAGCATCAGTCAAGAAATAGTCAGACCCACTCAGGAACAAAGGGTTTTATTGAAAAAATAAAAAGAAGGAGGTAAGACCCTTGCAGACTTGGGAGCAACAGGGACAGAGTTTGCTGTCTTTGCAGGAGAAATGATCAGGGAAGCGACATGACTGAAGAGTTAGAGGAGGAAGGAACTTGGGGGAATTTTCCACTCATTCAAGCCATTTAGTGCGTATTGGTTTCTCAAAATCTCAAAAAAGTTTGGAAAAAGGCAGACATATCCCTTGTTCTATTGATCTGCTCAGGCCAGTGGGTCTGGGGTGGCAGTGGCTGAAAGAGTTGCCCTGTCTTGACCATGGAGTACATAATCCATCAGGCTGTGAACAGCCTCAATCCACTTCCCACTGGTATTAGAGGTTGAGGATCAAAGGGACCCGTAGATCAATTGTAAGAAGCATGAATGTAGGTGATGTTCTCTTTGTTGGGAGACAGATTCTCCTGGCACTGTGCTTTTTCACTGTAGCTGATGGGAGTTGATGTAGAAGGGAGGGTGGGCAAGGAAGACCTGGCATCTTCATGTTCAGGTTTAGAGCAGCTTCAGATGTGTCTTTTCTGCTTCGGTGGACATCCCTGCTGGTGTGGGGGATGATGCACAGGGGGAAGGTTCTGCTGACCGGTGGGTGGAGGGCAGGGCTCAGGCACTGCGGGAACTGGGGAGGACAGACCTCAGGTACAAGTGGAGGAGGCTGGAGGCTGGCAGGGAACTTTATACTGTTGCAGCTGATGACAGGACATTCTTCCTGGATTGATGAAACCCTGCAAGGAATAAGGGACAAGCACTTTTAGTTGGAAGTAGAATATTCAAACCTTTCCCAGAGATGATCTCTGCTTCTGCCTACTCTTCATAATTCTCAGACATTGGGGCCACTCACCTCATTTGTTGCATGGTGATCAGACCCACAATGTGAGTGTGGCTGGCAAGACAGTATTTACCTTGTGGCCACACACGCAGATAAACTTCACCTAGACACCTAGGTCCCATCTCTGGTGGGGTCTTTTGCTTCTCAGAAGAACACGTGGATCATAGCAGGCAGACAGTGTGAATGGCCTAGAGCTGAGCTCCTGTGCCAGGAAAAAGGCTGCAGTGCTGTACTGGGAGAGAAAAGCATGGAAGGTCATAAATCGGTTCATGTCTTCTTCTTCAGCTACTCCTCATAGAAAACAAGAAAACCAGTGGCCTGCAAGGACAATAGCCAGAATGGGAGTGAGGGAAGGAGGAAAGAAGCCCCTCTCATCTTGAAGCATGCCAGCATGGGCACTTCAGGGGCTGCTTTCCAAGGGCTTCTCTACCGGAAATCGATTGATCTACATGAGGTCTGTTGACAGAGAGTCTTTGTCAATGGGACTCTAAGGATACTATGTAGATCTTCCCATCTCTGGATCTATAAGACTTCAATTGACATGGGCATTCTCCTCCCTGTTTTTCCCTTATCTGTACCTCATCTCCATACCCTGAACTAAATCATAGTAACCCCTAGCAATGTGCTACAGTACTGGCCAAGAAGAGAGCCAGAGATAAGGATTAGTGACAAAAATCCACGGTGATCCAGCCACTCTGTTCAAGCACCAACAGCACAACTCAGGCCCTCCCCGACAAACACGTCTATTACTATGGCATGCTGGAATCAAGAATAAGAAACTTGACCAAAATGTAATGATAAGAAATCTGAGTCCCCAGCACAGAGCCTAGGAGTCCCCAGACTATCCCCTATGGTGTGCTTTGGGTTTAATGAGAAATCCAGATTTACAATAAGGTGGAAGAGCTATGTAAGATGATGCCACACATCCACCTTGGACTTTCATATGCACACATACAACTGTTTAACTACACATGCACACATATAGATGCCCACCTACATGCAAGCATACAACCCATATACAAAAAATGAAAATAAATAAATAAAAGATAGATAGATAGATAGATAGATAGATAGATAGATAGATAGATAGATAGATAGATTGATAGATAGACAGACAGACAGACAGACAGACAGACAGACAGACAGACAGACAGACAGACAGATAGATAGATAGATAGATAGATAGATAGATAGATAGATAGATAGATAGATAGATAGATAAAGATATTCCAAGTCAAATTTTGCCAGAAACTACTCCAAAGACCTCGAACTTGACTTTATGCAAATATATTTTCTGACATATTGAAAACCAAGGAGGGATATGAGGCCACCTCCCACCTATTTTATTTCTTTTTTTTTTTGCATGCACGTATGTGTGTGTGTGTGTGTGTGTGTGTGTGTATGTGTGTGTGTGTGTACATGTATGTGTGCAAGGGAGTGTATAAGAGGGCAGAGGGCACCTGAGTGCATGTACCAGTGGAGGCTTCATTGGGAATCATCCTGGCTTGCTCTTTCAACTTACTGCTTTGCTCTGGGACTTCCCAAGCTCTGTCTTCTACAGCCAGAATTACAGGCCACTGCCATTTCTACTCATGATATCTGGGGATCTGAACCCAGGTCCTTTTGCTTGAGAGGTGTGATGGTTTGAAATGTGAGATGTCCCCAACAGGTTCATGTGTTTGAATCTTTACTTGTTTGGGAAGGTCATGGCACCTTTAGAGGGTGGATCCTTGCTGGAGGAAAGCAGTCACAGAGGATGGGACTTGAGATTGGTTAATCCCCACCCTGCTAGAGTGAGCGAGTCTGCACTTGAACTTACGGCAACAGCTGTCAGCCTCCACAATGTCTGCAGTGACCTAGCCCACCTCCAGTTTCTGCCACCATTCATGCTTTTTTCGCCATGAGTGACTGTACCTCTCCTCTGGAACCATAAGCTGAATAAATCTCCCTTTCTCCCTTACTTTGTTTGATATTGAGTGTACTCTCATAGCAAAGAATAACCAGTATAAGAAGCAAAGGTTTTAACCATTGAACCAGCCCCATCTCCCTCCCATTTCTCACTTCTTTTTCTATAAGGATGTCCCCACTGGCTTTCTCGATTTTTCCATCTCTGTCTATGAGTCTTCCTCTCCACCATTTAACTTGCATAAATCCTTTACTTCCATAAATTTTCAACTTTTCTGAAATTTCTTCTCTGTTAAAAACATAAAATAATGATGCCAACCATGAGGAGCCAAGTCATCTCACTCACCTGTTGCTCCAAGACCTAGGATTCAAGTGGCACAAATACAGTCTCACTGGGTCCGTTTGTCCTAGCTCTATCCTGACAAAGAGGAAGAGAGGCGAATTCCTAGCATACTGTTCCTTCCCAGATATCTCACTATCTTCCTGAAAACAGTTACCAAACTCTTATGCTGTACTAAAAATTCCTGTTTGTCACTATATGATGATTAACCACATTTTCAAGTACTCTAAAAGGATTTTGTCCAAGTTATGGTAGAATCATATTCTTATAACCTTCCTCAATTGTTCCTAGAACCATCAGAAAAGGAGTCCAGGAGCTTTGAACCTCGAGAGCCTTGGGATTTCAGTGCAATTGCAATTACTATCTATTTTGCATTTAGACTCCGATAGAAAAGGAGAAAAAGTGATTTACTTGGTATAAAATTCCAGAGGGGATGTAGATCATTATGGTGGACAGATACAAGCACCCGGTTTAAATCACCACAGCCATCAAGAAGGCAGAACAAGTAAAAGCAAACTGAGAGGAAACAGGGCCAGGTTACCATACCTCAAAGCCCGCCCCTGTAGCAGTAGAGTGACAGGATACAAAATTGACATCCAAAAATCAGTGGCTTTCCTATACACCAAGGATAAACTAAGTGAGAAAGACACGAGAGAAACAATGCCATTTACCATTGCTCTTAAAAAAAATGAAATACCTTAGAATAATAAATCTAACCAAGGATATAAAATATACAATGAAAATTTAAAACTCTATTTTAAAAAAATATTATAGAAGACACCCAGAAGATGGAAAGACCTCCCATGCTCCTGGATCGGCAGAATTAGCATTGTTAAAGTTACCATTCTACCAAAAGCAATAGACAGACTCAACATGATATTAATCAAAATTCTAACCCAATTCTTCATAGAAATTGGTAAAACAATCTCAAAATTTATTTGGAAACATAAAAGGTTCAGGATAGCAAAAACAATCCTAGGTAATAAAAACTCACCATACCAGACCTTAACCAAATGCCTGTGCTGACTACTGTTGTAGGCACTACAACAGAGAAGCCCCATCCTCAAGAAATTTGTAACTTCAATGTGGAGGACAGAATGTAAATAGGGAATATGGATGAATATGATAGTCATTAAAGGAATCTCTTATTTCCCAGTTACTGACTTCGTACCTGGAAACGTTTGGCAAAATCAGATTGATCACAAAAAAATCAAGTTCACCAGTCCAATGGTAAGAACATTTGCATTTTCCCCTGGATGCTCTTTCCTGCAAGTAGAGAGAACTTTCCACTCAACCCTTTCTGCTCCCTTATCCTCTTCAAAAGTTTTAAGTAAAATTTTAAAGGACAACCCCAGAGCACTTTGTCTATGCTAGTGGGTGATGGCAATGTCTGTTCTGGTCAGTTGAGAAATGATCGTGTCAGTGGACCAAGAGTGAAGACAAAACGCAAGGATGTGATGGAAACACACTTCTACCTGCAAACACATAACCCAGTAGAGAGCGCATCTACATAAACACACAAGAAGAGGAGACAGAGACAAGCAGAAAAACTATTCTGTGACTGTAGAAGCACAGAAAAAAAAAACAAGAAGCCCATCTGGGGGCAAATAGGAATAAGAGGACAAAAATAATTATGTAATATTATAATATAAGTAATATAATTATAATATAATATAAATAATATTCCTGAGATAGAAATAAAATGATGAGCTCACGTTAATGCAATCGTGGCCTTGAACATGGCGCTACCACCTACTGACATGCTCTGAGTGTACTAATGCCCTCAAGAACCAGCCCAGGCTCAAGAACTGAGCACTGTGCTGTCCCCAAGCTCTGTGTATCTGTCACCATCTCCCCTACCATCCACCCCTCTTCTTGTGATTCTCCCTGAGCTAATCCAAGGAGCTGAAGCTACCCTCTCACAGTTACATGATCACAAAACACAGTAAAACACCAAGTATTTCCATTTGCTTTGTTAAGCTATGTAAGTCTCTGGACTACTGTGGATGGCTTCCTTTCCTGAGCTTCTTTCTTCAGAACAGGACCTGGTCTCTAAGCCCTGGGCACCATGACTCACAGCTACAAGCTTAGAGCACCTCTAGGTGCTGTGAATACAGAAGTGATAGTGGAAAATTCCATCCTGTCCTGAGCAAAGTCTTGGACAAAAAGAGTATCCAAACATCTGGAGTAGAAACTCTGGAGTTCCAAAGTCCGTGGGTGCTTCTTAATCATTAGCACTGGAGAAGAAAATCCAATCTGTCATATTGCAATTGACTTAGTTTCATAACTTCAATACTTAGAGGAACAAGGGAATTTTACTGACTCATGATTGCAGGCTATAGGTAATCAACAGAAGAGCTACCCGCATGAGGAGCCAAGGGACTGGTCACAACACATCCACAACAGAGAAAAGGACCAGTGCCGCACTTTTGCTTTCTAGCTTTCTTCCTTAACTAAATAATTCCTCACAGGTGTGCACAGAGGTTCACCTCACACGAGTCAAGGTGACAGCTGAAGGTAACTAGCAAAAAGTAAAAGGCTCAAATCTGTGCTTAGTGCTGGATGAAAGAACAGACAGAAGAAATAGCAGCTTTCTTCCATACATCTCAGTGATATCATCAGCCTCCACAACCACATGAAAACCCAGATCACAGCTATTTCTGGACTGATAACCCCAAATTCCTATGCTTGGGCAGTAGAAAGAACATAAGATAAAAGCCAGCCACTTCCCAGTTACCAGTTTTAGTCTTTCTATTTCATCGAGACCCCTAAAATTTGGTGTAGTGTGTATGTGTGTATATTGACAATGATGATGAGGAGGAAGAGGAGGAGGAGAAGGAGGAAGAGGCCACAGTAGTAAAATGCTTGATCAACATTTTTCTATATACTTCTGTGAAGGTGCCTTTAGTTGGAATCACTAATCAGTAGGGTTTAAATAGTAGTAAAATCAGTAGGGTTTAAATAAAGCAAACTGTCCAACACAATGTAAGTGATGTTCATACAATCACTTGAAGGCTTGATTAGCAAAAAGATTAGTTTCCCCTGGAGAATTCTGCTAGTATATTGTCTTTGAGCTTGAACTGCAACCTTTCTTGGGTTTCCAGCCTGCTAGTTTATCTGCAGATTTTTTAAATTATCAGTCTCCACAACCACATGAACCAATTCTTTAGAATAAATATATGCATATGATAGATAAGTTCATATGTGTATGTACACATCATATTGATTTTTTTTCCTCTGGACAACACTGACAAATATAAATGCTCAAAATATAAGCCAAATGGGCAGGTGTTTGTTAAAGAACTGTAATGGGAGAGGCTCTGGTCACAACACAGAAGCAAAGCAAGAGAAATGGAGGGTTGAAAAGTTAGATTATATAGTCCAGCTTCCAGAGTCCACCCAGGGTTTCACCATTCAAGCAAAGTGGCCAGATGATGCATGACAGAGGACGTGTGGGCTGACACCTTCCTGAGGCATGCTTGCCTTGTCCTGCATTATCCTTCCTGTAGAGAAAGAAATGTCACCATTCACAGGTAGTGACAGATAAGGGTTTTCTGCACAGAGATGAAGTTTGACAAGCAGTCCTAAACTGAAGAACCATGCCTGGACGCAGGGTGTTCAGGAGAGTCTTGGGGATTCTCCCAACTGGACTGGATTCACAATAAAAGAGCTAAGGAAGGAACCTGCCCAAGTCACTAGGCTCCTTCCTCTCAAGACAAGCCCTTGGAGAGGCAGATGGGTGAAACGACTCAGTAGATTAGGACAGAGCTTGTATCAGGGCTTTCTCGTACTATAATGTCAATGAATTTTGACTATTTTCAAAGGGTTTCTTGGTCAGAGAAGTTAAATATTGATAAGAATAATTGAAAACTTACAGATTTTCTTTCAGAAATATTAGAAAACATTGACAATAATGTGAAGTGTTACCGAGAAAAATGTAAAACCATTTAAAGTCCCAGAGAGAACTTTAGGCAAGTCACTACAAATGAGACACTGAATGTTATTAGTTTAGGTGCTTTCACTACCCCTAGTACTAAATTTTAAAAAAAGATTAGCTAGGACACACACACACACACACACACACACACACACACACACACACACAGAGTCAATAAATTAATTTAATTAAAATTTTTAAAAAACACAAAACACAGAAAATGACAGGAACCAACAAGCATTTCTCAATTATAACCCTAAACATTAATGCAATTAACAGACTATAAATATAGATCAAATATCACAACCCAGCCATCTGCTGCCTTCAGGAAACACGTCTCACCATGAAAGAGCATCACATTCTCAGAGCAAAAGACTGGTCAAAAGGCTGCAAGCTAATGGAAAAAGGAAACAAGCAGGAGTAACAATTCTGATATCTGACAGAACAGATTTCAAACCAAATGAAATCATAAGAGACACAGAAAGATACCACATATTAATCAAGGGAACAATTCATCAGGAAGACTTCACAATACTAAACATATTCACATCTAATATATGTTCAGCCACATTCATTAAACACACGTTACAATATTTAAAACAACAAATCAAACCAAACATGATAATAGTAGGGAAGTTCAACACCCCACTCTCACCTTTGGATAAGTCAACAAGCCAAAAACTGACCAGAGATACACTGGAGCTTAACCAAACCATAACTGAAATGGACCTGTTGGCCAAATCTTCCATCCCAACATTAAAGAATACACATTCTTTTCAGCAGCCCATGGAACCTTCTCCAAAATGAACCACATACTAGGACACAAAGCAAGCCTCCACATATACGGAAAAGTTGAAATAATATCTTGGACCTTATCTGATTACCATGAAATAAAGCTAGATATCTACAACAAAGCAAATGTCAGAAAATATACAACATCCCATTATGATCAAAGTCCTAGAGAAAATTGGAATGTAAGGAACACACATTAATTGATAAAGGCTACATACAAGAAACCTATAGCAAGGATGACTCTAAATGGTGAAATTTTTGAAGCATTCCCTCTTTGATCAGGAATTGGGCAAGGTCATTTTTATACAATATCCTACTGGAAGTCTTAGCTAGAGCTATTAGACAAGAGAAGGAAATAAAAGGGATACAAAAAGGAAAAGAAGTCAAGTTATCCCTGTTTGCATATACTATGATCCTTTATCTGAGATACCCCAAAAACTCCACCAAAAAACTCCTGGAACTAATACATAAGTTCAGCATAATGTCAGGATGCAAAGTCAATGCTCAAACATCAGTGGTTTTCTCATACACCAAGGATGAAAAATGTGAGAAAGTCCTAAGATAAACAATTCCATTTACCATGGTCTCTAAAAAAGTGAAATATCTTGGTATGAATCTAACCAAGGAAATGAAAGACCTGTGCAATGAAAACTTTAAAACCCTAAAGAAAGAAATTTCAGAAGACACCAGAAGGTAGAAAGACTTCCTATGCTCCTGGATCAGTAGAATTAACATCATAAAAATGGCCATCTTACCAAGAGCAATATAAAGATTCAATGCTATACCAATCAAAATTCTAAGGCAATTCTTCATAGAAATTGACAAAGCAATCTCAAAATCCATATGGAAGCATAAAAGGCCCAAGATACCTAAATAATTTTGAGTAATAAAAACTATGCTAGAGGAGTCACCATGCCAGACCTTAATCTATACTACAAATCCATTGTACTAAAGACAGCATTGGTACTGGCTCCAAAACAGACACACAGATCAATGGTTAAGGGTCAAAGACCCAGAAATAAGTCCCCACCCATATAATCACAGATTTTTGATCTAGGGGTTTAGAAAACTCAATGGCAAAAACAGTAATGGTGCTGGCAAAACTGGATATCCACATGCAGAAGATTGAAACTGGACCCTTACTTGTCACCATGCATGAAAATCAACTCCAAAATGGATCAAAGATCTTAACATTAGACCAGACTATAAAAATCTTAGAATAAAAAGTAAGTAATTCCCTTGAACTGATTGGCCTAGGCCAACACTTTTTAAACAGGACTCCAATAGCTCAGGAAATCGCATGAAATTAAAGAGATTTTGTTCAGCTAAAGATATTGTTAATGGCATAAAAAGACAACCCACAGAATAGGAGAAAATCTTCACTAACCACACATCTATAGAGGACTATAATCTAGAGCGTATGAAGAACTCAAAAAATAAAACACCAAGGAGATAAACAGCCCAATTAGAAAGTGGGCAATGGAACTTAAAACAAATTTTCCCCAGGAAGAAATTGAAATGTCTAACAAATACCTTAAAAAAATGTTTCACCTCCATAGCCATCAGGGAAATACAAATCAAAACTACCCTGAGATATCATTTTACACGGGTCAAAATGACAAAAATTCAAAAGACATGCAGCAACACATCCTGGAGAGGATATGGGGAGAAGGGAACCTCATACATTGCTGGTGGCAATGCAGATTTGTACAATTACTATGGTGATCAGTATGGCTATTCCTAAGAATGTTAAAATATGAAATGTCATATGATCCTGTCATATACCACTGCTGGGAATATTCCCCCAAAATGCTTCATCGTACTATAGTGACACATGTGCAACCATGTTCATTGCAGCACTATTCACAATATCAAAGTCATGGAATCAACCTAGGTGTCTGACAATTAATGAATGGATAATGAAAATGTGGCACATATACACAATGAAATACTATACGGCCATCAAAAAAACGAATTAATGAAATTTGTTGCTAAATGGATGGAGCTAGAAGAAATCATACTGAGCGAAGTATCCCAAGCATAGAAAAACAGACGTTACATGTTCTCCCTTACAAATGTAACCTAATTTCAAGCCCTCATAATGACATACTCAAGGGAAAATCTTTTTATTAATCTTTACAACCATGAAGGATTCAAAATAGGAAGATATGGCAAAGAAGACCCCAGAAGATTAAGGCAAAGGAACAAAGTTTAATAAAGAAATAAGTCCATTGTCAAGAAAGACCCATAAGTAGCAGATATCTAATCCAATCCATGGTCAGTCTCCTCCCTGATCTCTGGTGCTTGGAGTGGTTTGAAGCACTGGACGTGTCCCAGTTGTGGGGGGAGGGGGAGGGTTAGTGATTAGTAGACAGATAGGAAGATGCCCTAGAGGTTGACCCCACCCACTGCTGTGCCCTACTCCTGACCCTCCCTCCTCTTAGGCCTTCTCTTACATAAAGGCCTCTCTTTAACAGTTTCTGTATTGTTGGATAGGAGAGAATCTCAACACCCAGATAGGATGGAGCCTTGTGCTGTGCAAGAATAGCAACATGGACTACATCACACCACACCCACAAAAAAAGAACTGACAGAGGACCGTGCCTGTGTCTGTCTGCCCAAGAACTGAACCATCTCTCTCCACATTATTCCTCTTTCCAGAGAATGGCCCCACACCTATGGATTGGGTCTTCACACATCAATTGGATAATCTCCCACTGGTTTCCTTGGGGGTCATAGGGGCGGAGGTTGCCTTAACTAAACAATTCCTTACAGACGTGCCAAAAGCCTCAGCCTTCAATTGTCAGACTGACACCTATGTCAGCTGGTACATCCTCCCTGAAGTCACTGGCAACTGGTCCATTAAGTCTTTGAATCTAACCACCTCAGGTAGCTTGTTTTGTCTTTCTGTGTCTGGTTTCTTTCTGGAATAAGCCCTCAGAGGCCACCCATGCACTGGATACAGTAGAATGCCCTTTTTTGGCTGACTAGAGCTCCATTGTATGTGAACCCCATACTGTTCCTTCCACTTATCTTGCATGGCCATCAAGCTACCTTTGGGCGCGCCTAGGTCCTCCAGCTGCTGTTGTCCCAACCTGTGCTGCCACCTGGTGGTCAAAGAAGAACATTAGGAAACCAGAGCTCGCCTCTTAGTTTATTTAAATGATATGAAGGACTGACTTCTAAAGCAAAACCTGTCAAGAAATTGAGGCGAATAGAACTAGGCCAGCCTAATCTCTCCCCATCCTGAAGCTCAGGGAAATTTGCGGAAGAGGGGCCGGTAAAAGTGTAAGAGCACAAGGATGGGAGGAGCAATGATATGCAAGATACTCCACACAAGTTAGGGCCGAAACAATCATAATTGGACTTTGCATGCCCTGCACAATGTCCAACACACTATTGACCCACAAAGTCTAGCATTTGCTAAAAGCACCAAGATCCTTGGAGGCAAGGGATTGACAGCCAAAATAGTGTTCCTATGCTTAAGGGGAACAAAGGAAAGGGTTCAGGGAAATGCCGCTGGGTCCTTGTACGTCATCGGAGAGGAGGGTCCAGAGGAGAGTTTGGCATGCACATTAAAGGATTCTCCGGGGATTGGGGGAGGGGAGGCACGGGGGGGTGGAAAGGTAGGGGTGAGGGGAGGGTGAGCAGGGGGGGGGGGAACCGGTGTACCTATTAAGCTTGTATGAGCGGAGATAATAAAAAATGTTTAAAAAAAAAAAAGAAATTAAGGCGAAGTATCTGAAATCAACTTAAAGTGTCGCAGACCTTCCTAACTTTTAATCCTATATTCAGTAAAGAAAGTGGGTTCCATCTTCCTTTCATGCCCAAGGATGCACCCCTCTGCTCCGAGCTCACAGAAGGCATTCCTAAGGTACTGAGGGAGTTCATCTCTACTCTCACCATTAAAACATCAGCTCCAGGGAGGCCCTGGCTTATGCCCCTTGCTGCGGCTGCAGGAGGATAAAAACAGAAGCTTGGAGTGACCTAGTGTAGAATGGGTCACAGCAGATTAGGCCAAGCACATTCGCTCAAGAAAACGACCCCGGTGCAAGCCGGTAGGGGCAGCTGCAGCAGTGGCGTTTAGAGTAGACGCCGATTTCCATTTTCTGAGTGCGCTACCCTGCGAAGCCTTCCCTTTGGAACAAGACCACCACTCAAAAATACCTCCCCGCCCCCAAGCTGTCTTGGAAGAGAAGCAGAGTAGACGCTGGCTCCGCAGCTTTCCTCGACACCTGCCTGAGGGACCTGGGCAGCCACATCCGCCACATCCTCGTGCCTGTGATGTCTATGAAGACAGAACTCTTGAGTTTTCATTGCTGAAATTTTCTAGAAGATTTTTCAGCCACTGGTCTCTTTTATGAACGTTTTCCAACTGTGAGAAACTATAAAAATAGAAAGAAGCATGCTTGGAGATGCTCATGCCTGTCATTTCAGCACTCCAGAGGCAGAAGGATTGAAGGTCAAGTTCATCTTTCACACACAGAGCAAGACAAGCCTGGCCTGCATGAGACCTTGTCTCAAAATTTAAAAAAAAAACTGTAATAAGCTCATGTCTCATGCATCTGCTAGCTTCTACAATTAACCAAAACAGGGCTAATATCTTTTAAGATATTTACTTGAGAGAGAGGTGGATATCAACTCTCTCCTTTCAGCCTGCGGAACTCTAACAATCAAGCTCAGGTTGTGAGGTTTTCACGGAGGTATCTTTATCCTATAAGCCACCTTGCCAGTCTGGAACAGATCTTATTCTACATCCTATATGCACCATTGCCTTCCAGATGGTTTTGAATCAAACCCCAGTTGTAATTCATTTATAAATTTGGATGTAAAAGGTAAGACTCGTTTTTAACATAACTACAATACCATTAGCATGCTTTAAAAAGCTAGTAATTGAACAGGTTTGAAAAGCCATTCTACACAGTGTATTCTACTCTTTTTTGTTGGTTGGGTTTATATGTGTTAAGTAGTAAAATAGAGGAAATATTACATTCACATATGTTTTAATTGCTTTTAATATTTTTTATCATTTTATATTTCTTTCCCTATAACAAAGATTTACAAAAATTTGATACATATCATATAATGGATTTTTAAAATAAAAAATACTAAAAGGCAGCATCACATATTTTCATTGGAGCTCAGCATATATGTCAAAATATAAAAAGTTGCTAGGAATTACAATTTTAACTTTACACTCACATTAAATGTGTATATATGCGAAATTTCTTAAAAATAAATTGCAGATAAGTTACTCATGAGTTTCTGAGGTAGATGTCAAAGAGGCACTTAAAATCTTTGGGAATTTTCACTTTACTGATACATGTCTTAAAATGCAAGATCTCCAGTTTTCATTTGTAGTCTCTCCCTCTTTCTATGTTTGTAACTCCTATGCCAAGAAGAAATCTTGTTCCTGCCATTCACATATATTTACTAATTCAATGTAAATAAATCTATTTCAAAACTGCTTAAAAAAAACAGCAAGATGGTTTCGTATGTAAAGCCATCGAGCTTGAGGATTTGAATTTTATCTCCCATATCCAATCAAGTTGACAACCACAAAATGGAGAAAGCTTTTACACAAGTTGTCCTGTTATCTAGATATGTACTACACACACACACACACACACACACACACACACACACACACCAATCTATGCAGATGTTTTCTGATTTGGCTTCCTGATCCTTTGGAGCAGATGTGGAGCTAGAAATGAGAGCCAAAAAAGCTGCATATCATGCATGCAGTCCACTTGTGCTGCTAGGGATTGAGTCCTAAGCCTCATACTAAGTACTCCACATCCCTAGCACACAGACCTTTAATTAGGAGTATGATACAGGATGGGCTTAGGAGACCCATGGCCTATAAACCTTGTGGATGGGCTTGTGCTAAGTCCGACTGATAGTTTCCAAATCCTAGCTTTACTACTTGGCTAACTGTATAATTTTCTATGACAATCTATCACTTTAATTTTCTGCTTTGTTTATAGGCTTTGTTTGGGGCTGGCCTGAAATTGGAAGCAATCCTCCTGCTTCAGCCTTCTGAGCTCTGAGATTACAGGAGCCACCACGCCCAGCAGAGATTATTGTTTTTCTAATCAGGTCTCACTCTGTAGTCTAGGCTGTTCTCAAACTCCTACTCTAGTCCTTTTAGTGACAGGAGTATAGGTTTGTGCTATCATGTTCAGCTCTAGTATTAAAATATTTTTACTTATTTCTTTGGTGTTGAGAATTGAACCCAGGGCCCTCTACAAGCTAAGCATGTGTCACCCATGTATTACATCCATGTATGAGTATATTAAGGTACATCCATGTATGGTTGTATTAAGGTACATCCATATATGAGTGTATTGAGGTACACCCACTCTGGTGTTTTTTAACTGTGAACATGGATGAAAGCAACTTTAGAACTACTTGATGATTGAATTAGTACATATTAAATTATTCTTGTTGATCCTAGTTCATTGTCAATATTGACAGAACATTAGCTATTTTCAGCATATAGATGGAACCAAGTACATAAATATTTGTACAGTAATTTGCAGAAAAGCTAAAAGTCAAGAATTTAATCTAATTTTATCTGTTAGGTGACTCCTTTAAAAGTTTTGTTTTTTTAGTTTCTCACCTCAGCAGAAAAGGCGGTAAGATAAACAAGATGATCCTGAAATTTATGTGCTAACAAGAAGTAATCAAATTGGCATTTAGAAAAGTTAGAAGTTTGGGGTTAAGCCTTTGCCATGCAAGCAGAAGGACCAGGGTTCATATCCCAGATTCCATGTAAAAACTCCAGGTAGAAATGATGGCAACTGCACTACCGACCCTAGAAGGTGGAGTCTGGGAAACTGCAGAGCAAAGCCAAAAGGTGGTACAGCAATCCAGGATGATTCCTGAAGTCACCCTTGGACCTCCACAAACATACACAGTGCCCTCTTCTATACACACACATACACACACACACACACACACACACACACACACACACACACACACACCCCAGCCCCTACCCACATGGGAAAAAAAGCTAAGAGCTTTGAAAATAGACTACAGTTTGCATTAAGGACTTTGTCATTTCTAAGCATTTAAGTTCCATGCACTGCTCATTCTTCATATGTAAAATTAATGGGAGTTATCTAGTTGGATCATTGTGGTGAACAGCAGGATAAATATGTGTGGTGCCTAGCATGTAGTACGTACTGAAATTATTAGTATCAAACTGTAGTGGACTTTTATGTCACTGACCAAGTATCCAAGAACAGCAATTTAAAAGAAGAATGATTTACTATTAGTAATGTCAGTCTCTCCTTCATGGTAGAGAGGGCATAGTAGAGCAGCTATCACATTGACCAGGAAAGAAGATATAGGAAAGGGGTTGGGGCAAGATATAGCTTCCAATCACCAGAGACAATCTTTTACAGGTAGGCCCACCTCCTGCTTTTCACCACCTCCCAGTAATCCCATCACATTATGGCTGCATTGAGGGGATGATCCATTGATTAAGTCAGAACTCTCATTATCTAATTGTCTCTGGAAACTTTCTTACAGACACACTTAGCAGTGTGCTTTCCTAACACCTTAAACATTTCTTAAGCTACTTAAGTTGACAGTCAAGATTAGTATCACACGCAGGGCCTTGCACATGCCAGGCCAGCACCCCCCTGCCTAGCTACATCCCTGTATTACACAGTTTTCAAATTATAACGAGCTATGTATTTCAAGGTGCTATTTAAATAAAGATCGAGGTAACCTTATGGATGTATAATAGAAAGTCGGAAAGAGACTGTTAACAGAGGAAAATTGAAGAATTATAAAACCTTGTAGTTGAATGTATAAAAAGCAGAAGATACTAAGACCATAAGCTAATTAAAGTACTTGCAACAAACAGATAGCTACTTGAGTAGAAAATTCAAACAAAAACAACTTAAAGATGTGTGCTTTCATTGTTAATGATGGCCTATCCTGGTGATATTTTCAGTGTAATAAAAATCTTACTAAGTAAAAAAAAAAATCTTACTAAGTGTTAGTAGAGTTAATTATTCACTGATTAGAAAACCTGATCTGTGTAGTTTTCCCAATGCAAGTTCCAACATTTCTGAGATTTCTTTGATGGTAAGAATCACCAGGAGCCCCTGGATGTGATGGCTCATGCCCATGGCCTCAATACTTGGGAGGCTAAAGCGGGGTTCCTGGCATTCATGGCCTGTCCAGACTACATAGTGAAACTCTATTTCAGACACTAGATATTTGAGGTAGAGATGTTTTGATTCTGTAAATGGTCACTTGGAGCCAAAGAATCAGTTTCTTTCCTTTTGCCTGCCCAGTAAGTACTATAGGAGCCTAAACTGAAAGTTCTTTTAATAAAATAATATGGATGTACCAGGCAAATGGTCAGACTTCTGAAAGTGTAGAGGAAATAATGCCAATGTTAAACATTGTGACCTTTCCTCTTTTAACTTTCATTGTATTGGGTTTTTTTTTTGTTTGTTTGTTTGTTTGTTTTGCAGTACTAGGGATTGAACCTAGGGCTTCTTGCATGCTCTTCCCAGACCTGTATCTCTAGGAACTGTGCATGCATCTGTGCAAAGAGAGGTGGTTTGGAGGGGATTCACACATGTATAAACCAAAGAAAGTCATGCATACACCTTTAACACTCTATTTAGTGCTGAAAAGTTTAAATGAAAAAGGAAAGTTTCTTCTACATTCTGTACTGTATGCTTCCTTTTTTAAGACAAGCACTTCGCACTTAAATCTTCATGCTTACAAACCAAAAGAAAATGACCCCCCCATCTGCCCAGAGAATATTCCCTTCATATTCCTTTTTCAGTGGCCTCCCTTCCAAGGTTTTCCCCGCTCCCAAAGAAGGTTCTATAAATAGAACATTTGTATGTGCAAATTTGCATACCCACACACGTATTTGTGTGTGTGTGTGGTGGGTTGTTTGTGTGTGGGGGGGTGTGGTATGTGTATTTGGGGGGTGTGTGTGGTGTGTATGTGTGTGCACGCACACACGTGTGAACTGTGTTATATGTGGGTGTGTGTGGGTGTGGTGCTTGTGGGTGTGTGCATTGTGTGTGTGTGTGGTGTGTGTGTGGTATGTGTGTTTGAGGTGTGTGTGTGTGTGTATGTGTGTGTGTATGTGTGTGTGTTCCTCCAGGAAGTGGAAACACAGAGGCCTCATGTGTAAATCTCATCCTATTTGAGACCCTAGAGCAGATGGTACAACCTGGACAAAGCCAGGGTGATGCTGAGTTCCTAGTCCTCGGGGCTAAGAGTTCCTGTTTCCTGGGTGTTCTTGGCCTAATACAGACGCCTTGAAGATGGATGCTTGGAGATGGGCCTCTGCCTTGTATGTAGTTAGATACCCCTTCTTGGACAATTCATTCGAATCTTAATTCCTTAATTAGATTTTGATCTTGCATATTCATTCATTCTTTCCCCCAAAAAATTCATTGAATATCTGTATATATTAGGCCCTGGGCTTGTCCTAGAGATGAAAAAAAAAGGCCCTTCCTTGAAGAAAGGAGCTGTGAGACAAGGGATAGGTGTACAGAGCCATCACTTCCCAGCAGAAAGGTTGGGAAATCAACCTTTTGGGAGCGTCGTGAGGGAACGTTTTCAAAGGTGGCACCTCTTGATTGTAGTGCTGTTAGGAGACCAGGGAGGTCTACATGGAAGGCTGTAGATGAAAGGTATAAAAACCGATGCCAGGTAAGGTGCCTGCTCAGAAAACTGGCAACCCGAGCTTGATCCTCAAAAGCCCACATAGCAGAAGAGAACTGACTGCTGACCTCCACCCATGTGCTGTGAAATGCATGCATTCATGCATTATCTCCCCTTCTCTCTCTCTCTCTCTCTCTCTCTCTCTTTCCTTTTTCTCAAATAATCAGAATATTTTTAAAAGATGTCATTCAAAGGTGGGAAGAGAGAATGAACATTCCAGTTTGAGAAAACAATTTAAAAATTATTGATTTCATTGACAAAAATATTAGCTGTTGAGAGACCTGCATGCTGGACCATGCTCTAGACACTGAGGGAGCTAAGTTGTTCTTGATCTCTGTATTAGAACATCAAGTAAGAAAAGTGATTGAGAAATCCATAACTAAAAGTTTAGGGAAGAAAAATCTCAGAATAAGCTGCACTTGTAGCATCGGCCTGAGATCCAAGCCATCCAGGAAGCTGAGGCAGGAGGATGGGAAGTTCAAGTCCAAGCTGAGCAACTGAGCAAAACCCCATTTCACCAAATAAAAAGGGGTTTAAGAATATAGTCCATTGTGGCCTCTTGCCTAACACGTGTGAAGACCTCAGTTTAATTCCCAGTGCCCAAAGAGAATCTCAGAATGAGCTTGACTATAGTAACTAGCACCTTAGAAAGGTCAGATAAAAAAAAAATGTGTGGGGGTAAATTCAAACTTAATGTAAAGAATAGAAGAGGAAGAACTTAAAACAGAGTTTCAAGAAAATTCCCTGAGATGATGATGGCCAGTAATCCCCACTTCCTCCAATAACTGAATGTTTTCATGCACATTGGGAAATTTTTGCTAAAGCAATCCTTGCACTTGGGCAGGCAAGGATGGAATGATAAATTTGTTTCAGAATTTCATAGTAGTAAAAATAAGGGAAAAAAAGAGTGGTTGTGGGTGATCCAGAGCTTTCAAGAAAAAAGTAAAACAAGGGGTAAGTTCAGAGAAGCTAAAATTTTGAGAGGTCAGGGAGCGAGCAGAGGCCAGCAGTTAATAGTAGTAGTTTGTTCCTTTCCTAGCAGCAGGGTCTCTCCTGTCCTTAGAGCTCAGAGAGCAGAAGAGTCCAGGGAGTGATTGACCACAACTCTGTAATCATTGGCTCGAGCTGAGTTGGGAGCCCTGGAGCAACCCAACAATCACTACTCATGATGCTGTGATGATGTCACAGATGGGGCTCACCCCCACCCTAGCCCCGGGTCCCTCCCTCAGAGCTAGGCAGAGGAACCAGAGGGAAAGTCCACCTTCCCGAGCCCAGCCCTACCATCCACTTCACTGACTGCTTGCCAAGTTCACAACTCACACAGAGGGGTGAGTTGTGCCTGGATGTGTGAGAGCAGCTTCTCTTGTGCCTCTTGTGTCTTGGGCGTGATGTGCAGCACCCGGGCACAGAGCACAGCTGGGAGGGGTATGCTTCATAAGAGCCTCCTGCTATTTTCACCAGCAAGAACTAGGGTGAAGCCAACCTATGAATGGAGTTGTAACAGTCTTAAAGCTCAGTGTAATGATCTGCCTGCCCAGCAAGCTGTCTGAGTGTTAAACTAAATTACATAAGAATCTTACTTTGACTGTCAGTGAAAACCAGAGATATGCCATTTGGAACCAACTTGAAGTGTTATCAGAAACTTAAGAACCCTGTCCAAATCCAGAAGTTAACCATCCCATAGAGAAAAACATGACTCAAGGCAAAACTCAAAAAAGAGAAAGGAATTCCCTGCTGCAATGTCATGTTTTATGGTTTTAATATTCAAGAAATTAGAATTCCTACTAAGTCTCTTCCTTATCTGACTTCTTCCTTTTCTCTAAGTGTTTTGGCACAATATAGATGGTTCCCTGAAAGGAAGGAACAGGGTGGTTCTAGAATGGTCCATGGGAATCAGTTCAAAGCCTAAGTTCAGTAACCGCTGTCTCAGTCCACTGGAGAAGAAAGTGGTTGTCAAAAAAAAAAAAAAAGAAAGAAAGTGGTTGTCAAGGTGGCTTAGGAAACTAAGAAGCATCCGTAGTCCCAAAGTCTTTTCATATGCTCTGCACTCAAATCCAGAGAGCAGAGGTCTTTGGAGCTCTGAAATCCTTGCTGTGCCATATATTTATTTTGCAGTAGAGCCAAACCTCTGTAGACTCCTTGGAATACTGGTATGTGTGGCTTCCATTAAACACATGGGGTTTCACAAGTTACTAACCAGAGTGAAATGCAATCATAGTCCTGGGCAGCATCCCCTCCATTAGGAACTCCTGCTAGAATATAAACTGGAAACAAGGATGGAAGAAAAAGCAATCAATGAGGTGGAAAGACCCAAATCTGCCACCCCAGGGCACAGATCTTGCTGAGAATCTTTTTAATGCTTGGGACAAGTGGGAGGATTCTTGTGAATGGGATGGCAGAAGGTAAGACAGGCCTGTGACCTGCTGTCTCCTGTTACATTGCAGGGTCTACCAAAAAAAATCAAAAAAGTATGTCAAGTGATGACTCCATTGAACCCAAGAACTGCAACTGTGAACAAAAGTGTGAGACCAAATGCCAACCCAGCTGTTTAAAGAAGCTGCTGCAGCGCTGCTCGGAAAAGTGCCCACAGCAGGTGTGCCCACCACCACCAAAGTGTCCTCCATGTCCCCCATCATGTCCCCCATGTCCCCCATGTCCCCCATGTCCCCCAATACCATGCATGTTGGTGTGTCCACCACCGTACTCTCCTCCCAAGCCCTGCCCTCCCAAATGCCCTCCTCCCTGCCCACCCCCGGAGTGAGGCACCATGGGCACCACCGACTCCACCACCAAGGCCCCCATTCTGCATACACCGCTGAAGGGCTGGAGCTGAAACCAAGAATGGACAAGTAAACATGTTCCTCTGCTGTGCAACACCCCTGCTGTCTTGGAGGATTTGCTCTCTGTGGTGGTGACAGTTGTACAGCCCTGAGTCAAGCAGCAGTCCCCAGGCAGTGAAAGCTTCAGGGCCTGGCCACCCTTCTGTCGCTTAGAGGAAGGTGCCTCTCCCGGGGATTCTGACCCATGTCAGAGCAAAACCAAGTGTGGTTGTGGGAATGAGGGGCAGGGGGAAGAGTAGGGCATTGATCAAAGATCCAGAAAAGCTCAGGAAGAATCAGAGTGAGATCACTGCCACTCTGCCTTGCCTAACCCTTCTGCAGAAGGACTCTGAGTCCAGGAGGTGGCATGAGTCAGAATCTGTTCTGGTTCCACTCCCTAACAACTTTGCGTCATAATCTAGGTTGATAACACCCCATGCCTCAGTTTGCTCTGCTCTGCAGAAGGAAAGATGACACGAATCACACTGCTGTTATAACATTATTGTGAGACATAGACAGAAAGAAATGCAGGTGCCTAGTATACCCGGGCACAGCCAGTCCCAGGTGAAGGGAGAGCCCCATACCTGTTTGATCTTTAATTCTAATTATAACATTTCTCTCACACAGAGCTTTGCTCTCCAGACTTCTCTTCCTGAGGAAACTGCATGTCTCCTAGGCATAATGCTTAGTTTCACATGTAACCTGCAGACATGCAGTTTGAAAGGAGAAGGAAGAGGAAGAAGGAGTTGCATCAGTTAACTTGCTCTGATACTGAACTACTATTACATACCATGTCACTAACTGAGAAAACCCTTAGTTGTAGCTGGGAGGATTCCAGCCACAAAATGAACAGCGAAAGCTTTCACAGTGAGGATTTTTACAAGGAACTAGAGTCATCCACATCAAACTGGATTAATTCACAAGAAAGAATTTATTAGCTTATATTGCTGAGGAAGATATTGGAATGGGTCATAGGATTAAAGAGAACTATACCATTCAAGACCTCATAGTCTAGATGTGTGGATTCATCCACACCTTCTCATTCTCCCTTATCCCTTTAACATACGCCCCATCCTTTCTTCTGCTTGCTCCTGTGATAAGGCCTACAGATGTAAATGTTCGAGCGAGAGAGTGTTTCTACAACCCCAGTAGAAGACACCTGATCACCTGGAAGGTTGCAAGGCCCTGGTGACCCTGGAGCAAGCAGACAGAGCTCTGCCTGGAGGCCGCATAAAAGCCTCTGTACATTATTGTAATGCAAATGTCTAAATAAGAATATGTCTGGGATTCTGAGCAGTCACAGAAGAGGCCATGAAAGAGACTATTCCAGAGTTCGTCCCACGGCCTTCTGGCCATTAGCTGCTCTGCAGCCTTCTGAGGACGATAGACATTAAGATGGTTCACCGATGTAAAGGGAAAGGGCAGATACTCCAAAAAAAAGGTCCAAAGAAGTCTCTCCACTGAAGTCACAGTAGCTAGTCTAGAAGCAGATTCTTAGGACCCAAAGCTAGACATGGCCTTTAAGGCACCATGCCCTCAGTTTCTAGATGTGAGAACTAGTGGTTACATTCTCTGACATTAAAATAGCCCTGTGCCTGTGGGTCTCCAGGCAAGGATGGGACCTTAGGCTCCCACACTTCAAGGAACTCTCAAGTGCAGCTAGGGTCTTAATGGCTGTACTCAACTGTTCATAACAGGAAGAAAGAACAAAAACCTCAAATCAAAAAGTAAGAAAGTGGGAGGGACATAGAGGATACACTTATGAGACACTGTCTTACATTTATTGTCATTTAAACAAATCCCAGAAACCAAGTTTTAAAGGCATGCCTTTATTGAACATCCTTTTAGAAAACAACTTTGCAAATGGGGTATTGTGTACCAAAAGAATGAAATAACTATTTGTATCGTTGGCTCCTCTTCATAGAATTTAGGCAAACAAAAGTGATTGGAAAACAGAAAAGAAATGGTACATAAATATAATGTAACTTAAAAATCTTGGGGCTGGAGAGGTGACTCAGGGGTTAAGCCTCTGCCTTGCAGGTGGAAGGTCCTGAGTTCGGATCCTAGACCCCATGTATAGACACCGGGTAGAAGCAGGGGTGGTCTGCATTTCTGGCCCTGGTAGGGCAGAACCTGTGAATCCTAAGGCAGAGTAAACAAGGAGGTGGAGGAGTCCATGGTGGTTCCTCAATTCGTCCGTGGTTCTACACATACATACACACACATACATACACATACACACTCACAATTGAATAAATAATAAAAAAGCTTTAAAAAAACAACTTTAGATGTCAATAAGGTTTGATTAAATAACCTTAGTCTACTACTTGATGAAGTATCATAAACCCATTAAAAATGTACTGGAGATAGACTAGAAGTGTAGCTCAGTAGCTCAGCAGTAGAGCGCTTTGCACACACAGGTCCTGGGTCTAATGCCCAATGTAGGAAAAAAATACAAAAAGAAAAATAGTAAGGCCTAAGTATAAACCCACAATTAAGCCTATAGCATAGAGTGAGATTCTTCAACCTAGAACTACTATAAAAAAATAAAAACAACAAGAAAATGTATAGAAATTCTCATTGTTTACCATAAGCATTAGGTATAACTTATATTTCTAACTTTATATTTTTTAATAATAACCCAACTTTCTTTTTTTCATTTAATTCAAGGCTTAGTCTGTGTAGTCAAGGCTGGCTTCAAACTCACTATGCTCCTCTTGAACCTCCTGAGTGCCATGGTGGCTAATATCCCATCATTTTTTTACGCATGGACATGCATGCTTGTGTGTGTATGTGTGTATACATGTATGTGTCTGTGTGTATCAGAAGCACTGTATGTGCTTGTGGAAGCCCAGGGGCGACTGGATTGTTCTACTTCCTCTTTTGCTTTGCTGTGAGGTTTCCCAAGCTAAGCCTTCCAGGGCTAGAAGTGCAGGCTGCTGCCATTTCTATCAGCATTTTTATGTGGGATCTGGAATCTGAACTCAGGTCCTTCTGCTTGCAAAGCAGAGGTTTAATGGCTTAACTATTTGCTCTCTGGCTTTTGCTGATAGGCTTCTGTCCATTTTGTAATAGAAAAAAAATAATGAATACATCTAGGACCTCCATAGTCTCTGGCAGGCTTCCAAGGAGAATGTACACCACACAGAAGGAACTTCGCCATTAGCTTTCCTTCCTGGCATGGGACCTCAGTGATGCTATGGGCTGAAAGATCAGCTCTGGGAACATGAAAGCATCACCTGGTGGTTTAGTTCTTGTCTCCTTCGCGGCAATGATACCAAAGATAGACATCTTAATGGTTACTTTCCCAGCAAAGAGCTGGATCAAAGGCAGCTCTAGGGACAAGGACTAGAATGTGGCGAGGGCGCCAGCTCTCCATACAATGCTATAATTATCTCAAGCTCCCATGGCAGTCACCAAGGTTCTGCCCCAAGTGGTCCATGATTGTACAAATAAGCAACATCTGAAGACTGGCATCAGGAGAACTGAGGTGGTGCGACTAGATGGTACAGGGATAATGAGGTAGGGTAGGACCAAGCCCTAACTTTTTCTGGCAAAGCAGTTTTGAGGGTCTGTTCAGACAGTCACAAAACCAGATTTAGCCAAAGAGTTCCTTGCACGGCTAACTTTGAAAACCCAGGCCAGCTGAGGTGCCCACTGGAGAGAAAACTTCATGCCATCTTGTTTTGTGAAGCAATGGAATGGAAGGAGAGATAGAGAGGGTCCAGGAAAGGATGAAAATAACAGTGAAGGCAGCAGAATCAAGGGGCACCTTCTCCCCTTCATCTCTAGCTAGTCCCACAGAAGAGAAAAGAAGGAGGCTTCTGTAATCATAGAGCACATAAGCTGATGGTGGTCTCTGGAATCCTCAGGGGACAGGTGAAGAATTAGGGTCCACAGAAAGAACAACTTAACCCAAGGTACAATGAATTGGTTTTCAAAAAAGGTTGGGATTTCTAAACCTGATTTAGAGCAAAATGAGGTTAGCCCCAGACTCAGAAGGGAAAAGATTGGAGACCAACAGCAAATCCAGTTTTTTGGGGGACATCATTTCTCCCCACACTTGTGTTCGGTCAGTCTTAATCTGCAATCCCTGAGACCCCACCAAAGCTGAAGGTATTTTGCATATGAATATCTTTACATATCCACAAAGCTGTTAAACACAGGCTGGCCTACATCCTTATTATCACTTCAGAACTTATTGTCTCCAGCACAATGATCTGTATGGCCCATGTTCTGTTGTCCACCTGGGATACGAGTTCACCCGTGACCTTGAACAAGGTTCTAATGACTTTGCACCTCACTTTGTTTTTTCATCTAAGAAAAACATGGCTGATAGGTAGTTCTGTGTCACCGCTTTAAAGCACGTGCTGGGGCTATACCAAGGAAGTCAAATCAGGTGGCTTCTCGGGTCCCTCTGGCCTAAGAATCCTGTGACCCACAGCTCTTTCCATGTCTGATTCAGTCCCCCTGTGAGGTTGACACAAGAAGGGAAGAGAGGAGTGACGCATTCTCCACTAGGAATTCCAAGTTCAGAGAGCTCTCCAAAGACCCCTGCTGACCAGGAAACGGGATGAGCCACATTCAGTGTTATCAAACCCACTGCCCTATAATTGCATCTGAATGAATCAGAGAAGTCTGGGAACTGTGAAGATCCAAATTAAGGAGTTTGCTATTTGATGGGAATGGGGGAAACTATGTTCTTGCATACACCTGAATCCCTTCTTTCTAATTATGCCCTGGCTCCCAATAATGACAGCTCCAGAAATCTGAAATCTGAATCTCAGGTACTATTTAATCAGATTAGCCCTCAGCCTTGCTAGAAGGCTGAGGGTAGTCAGAAAACTTCTTACTCACATTATCTTTTGTGACAGGAGAATCTCCCCAAAGGTATCGTTGCCAGATTCCCAGATACCAGGCCACTAAGGCTTGATTCTTGAAAGACTCAGACGCCCAAATATTCCCACTTTGTACCAAGGAAAAGACAGATCATTCTCAACTATCTATGTGTCTCAGCCTCTGCCACATGCAGAGTACAGAAGACTGGATTGTTCTGTGGGTATCATTACCTGATGGATGAGGAAGGACACACACACAAGATATCAGCGCACTTAAAAGTCAAATAGATACCCAGGTTCACTATTTGTGATCACATTTATGCCATCACTGTATGTGAGAGTTGAAATGAACCCTACCGGAAGCCATCTTCCTATTTTAATGTTGATGAAACTGAGGCCAGAAGGGGTGGAAGACAGGTCAGACCTTGTTAGGAACAAAACCAAGCAACCTGAGCCTCTATGCAGCACATTGTCTCTGGAAGCAGAGAAGTGCAAGTAGAAGCGCAAATGTTGGAGAGTCAGACTAATGGCTACAGAATGAGGACAATGAGGGAAGCCAAGGAACGCTTCATGAATGTGATGAATCCTAAAACAGCTCAGACCCTATAAGTAGTCTGAGGGTGCTGAGTGTTAGTGCATGTTCTAGTTCACTCTACATGATAAATCAGTGGAATACTATTCTACCTTCTCAAACAGAGGAGACTGATCCCAGAGAAGCTACCACTTATCCAAGAATGCACACACTCCATTCAGCAGGGTCGGTTCTGATCCCTGATTGTAGTCCCTGCGTGCATCTTTGAGTCTCCTTTACCAAAAGCTAGTCTTTGGCTGAGGGTGCTTATGCAGCAAAAAGGAAGTCATTAAAAGAAGGAATGCTAGGGTAGGCTTTCACCAGCTCTTCAGAAACCTCACTCCTTCAGAGCTCCCGAGAGCTTCAGGTGAGTCGTCGCAAATTAAAGGATCAAAATAACCAAAAAAAAAAAAAAGTATTATGTTCTAGTTCTGGAAATCAGAAGTCTTGCAGGTCTCAGCAGATTGAGGGTATCAGCCAGGCTGCATTTCTTTCTGGGGGCTCCTTGGATGACTGCTTCCCTGGCTTTTCCAGCTCCCAGAGTTGCCCTCTTTCCTGGTTCATAGCCTGCTTCAATCTTAAAGCCTAGCCTTTTCCTTTGTGCACTGACTCTTCAGCTTGCCTCTTTTCTTTCAAGAACACTTGTGATCACATTGTACCCACCCTCTGTAGAAGCCATGATAACCCCCTTTTTAAAAGCCAACTGATTGACAACTTAGGCTCCACCATCTACCTTAATTATCTTTTGTCAAGTAACCAAACATCCACAAATTCTTTGAGAAATCATGACTATGCCCTCCTCAAAAGGATCTCGTGATTTCAAGTATGTTCCATCATCTTGAATCAATTCAGTGACAGTCAGGGACACTTCAAGAAACTAAACTCAAGGCTCTATTTATATATATTGACTCACCACCATGAAAACATGAGCCAATCTCTCCATTCTGTCCATTGCTATTTTTTTAGTCTCCTTGGACTCAGCCAAAGCCACAGAAATGTGGCATAAGAAAGATCATCTCATGCATCTTAGTTTAGGAAACTTCTGGAAATCTTGGCCAAGCAGGTCTCCTCCTCCAGTCTCTCACCCATCCCTCTCTAAGTACCTTCACACTCCTTTCATCTCACCTGGATCTCTGCAGTTCTATAGTCTCCTAACCCAGAACTACTTCACCAATGCCTTGTGGCCTCTTGTTCACGCTCTGCCTTGATAATTCCTAGCAGCTGGTGGGACGTCTCTTCCCAGGAGTATTTCACAGTCTCCCTCCCAAAATCAATGAAAGGTGCTTCTTCCAGCATGTAATGACTGACCTCTGTCCATCTCCATGTGAGCCCCATAAGAGCAGGGTTATGACTGCCTGAAAGAATAAACTGAACAGTAGAGGAATTTCTTACTTCCTACAATGTGGAAGAGTTTTTTTCTTTATTAAGTACCATTCCACAAAAGAGACAAAGGAGAGAAAGAAGAAACAAGACAGGTGAAAAGAGAGCCTTCCATTCTAAAGCTCACCATCCAGTTCCTAGATTCCTCAAATGACTCTTGTCTTTTTAAAGCCAAAGCTGCCTGTTTTCCCACAGAGCTCGTCTCTTTTAAAAAATTTTAAATAGCAAAACTTTATTACTTCAAAAGATTTAAAATGGCAGGACACTTTGCAAAAGTTGTGTAGGAAATTAAATTCTTACACAAGAGGAGGTAGAACCACAAATAGAAATGCAACATCGCAGAGTATCTTTATAAAATACAGATTATTTAAAAATTTTGGACTATCAAGACAACCTTTATAGACATTTTAAGATATTCCTCATTTCAGCTGACTATACTTCTGATAGGAAATGGCCTAAATCTACTCCTTGAAAGATTTAACTTAGTCTTACATTAAGAGACCTCCTCTGATTTTTTAAGTACCTAGAATCTGATCAGTATTAGCAAACGAACATAAGCCCACCATTTTGGAAGCTAGGGCCTTCTTTCATAATTATTTCATAATTATTCTATTTTCAATTATGTGAGATCTTTCTCTACTCCCAGATATCTCCCACATCTACCTTTTTGTTCCTTCATTTATGCATGTACTCTATCAGTAATTTATCTTCCATCATCTTCCTCTTGCCATATGACTTGACCATACATAAAAAATTACAACCCAGAATAATATGATCTTTCATATAAATAACTGGAATTCCTAACAGCAATACTAAATGTCCTGCAATTAGCCCCAACAATAGATACTACAGAAGTCCATAAAGAGGTTCTTTTCTAGTGGACAGTAACCAGAAAAAGCTCTTGAAAGGTGGTGGTGCTCAAGCAGAGCTTGAACAATGCTGAGTTTGAACCGACACAGAGAAGGAGGGCACATCAGGTGCAAGCGACAGTCCAAGACAGAGAGGTAAAGACATGGACGCTTGTCTGAAACTTTTCCTTTCATCCTCTGGCTTTTATTGAGCTGTCTTAAGACAAGTTTTTCAGAGGGCACAGTCATGTGCTAACGTTGTTTCAACCTGTTCCTTGGTTGCCTGGAAAACTCTCTGAATAACTCTATAGGCATCATAACTCGAGATGAAGATGAAAATGGCCTGTTCACTCCCACTTCGCCCAAGAGCAGAAAAAAAATGATTAATTTCCTGGGGAATTCCATGCAGGACCATCATCCTGTCCCTTGCTGAGGACCACAAGGTAAATCGTTTTCCTTGGTCTGAAAGGACGATGTTTTATAGAAGTCACCCAAGCCTTTGACCCAGACAGACCCCAGGCCTTGGGCATGCATACTTCCTATGGGTAAGGAGGAGATGAGCAAGGTGGATGTTATCTCTCACCACATCCTGAACCAGTGTGGGCAGACAAAGAACTTCAACCCTGGTTTAACAGATAGATAACATTTTATGAACATTCTTCTTCCTGCTCCCTCTGATGAAAGAGTCCTGAGTGGAGCCCCTCCCTTTTGAGGTCTGGTGAAGACCCAGAGGCCAAAATGCTGGCTGATTAACAGGCATCACAAGCAGTGACTCAAACCGTTCGTGATCTCAGAGGAAGCTCGTTATGTTGACTCCACAATTAAGACCTCAGCCCACGTGCTGCGCCAGTCCTTCAGGAGGCCAGACCAGACACGGTATAAAAGTTCCCCGCTTTCTGGCTCTGCAGTTCATATTCCTCACGGAGTCCTGTTAAGATCAGGTAAGTGTCTCTGTCTCCTTGCTGTTTCTCTTTGGGAAGCTGTTTGTATGTACCTTGAGCTGTCCTTCCTACTGATTCTTTTTCAAGCAGCTTGTCGACCATTCTAACCATCCTGTATATACTGTTTAGTGTATTGCACATGATTCTTCAAAAGAATTAAATAGACAAGGAAGGAAAGAAGGAAGGAAGGAAGGAAGGAAGGAAGGAAGGAAGGAAGGAAGGAAGGAAGGGAAGGAAGGAAGGAAGAAGGAAGGAAGGAAGGGAAGGAAAGAGAAAGGAAGAAAGAAGAAAGGAAGGAAGGAATGGGAAAAAAGAGAAATGAGAAGGACTTAAGAACGAACGAGAGAACGGAAGTAAGAAAGATCAGAGAAGACAGAAAAGAAAGAAATAAAGAAATCAAGAGAGATATAGAGCTAGAGAGAAAGAATAAAAGAAAGAAAGAAAGAAAGAAAGAAAGAAAGAAAGAAAGAAAGAAAGAAAGAATAACTTATGGTAAGATTAGGGCTTGTGTCTTATTGCCTCTTTCATTTTGGAGACAGGTGTCAGAGAGGCCTGATAAGGAGAATGGACAAAAATGGTCTTGCTATTCATTATTTTCCATTCATTTTCTGCTCCACTTTTCCTCTCTCAAGCCTCATCCTCCAGTCCTCAACCTGGTACTTTTAATGCAGATCACTTCAAATCTTGTGTTTGCTTCCAGATTCTGCAGATCACCCACAATGTCCTTCAACGAACAGCAGTGCAAGCAGCCATGCGTACCCCCTCCGTGTCTTCAAAAGGCCCAGGAGAAGTGCCAGGCACAGGCCGAGGAGGTGTGCCTCCCCACATGCCAGGACCCCTGCCAAGATAAGTGTCCATCCCAAGCTCAGGAAGCTTGTCTTCCCCAGTGCCAAGAGTTAAGCCAGGGAAGCTGCCCACAGCAAGGTCAAGATCCATGCCTACCTCCAAGCCAAGACCAATGTCTGCCTCAGTGTGCGGATCCGTGCCAAGACCTAGCCCAGACAAAATGTGTGGAGGAGTGCCCACAAAAGGCCCAGGAGAAATGTTCGACCCCTGGAAAGGCAAAATAGCTGCTTACACACCATCTAGGGTCAAGAAGATGGCCAGCGGAAGAAAACCCAACCCCCGTCTTCATTCTGGTGACCTTCTCTTGCAGGCGTCTCTGTACAATATGCCTTCTTTACTTCCTGGATTCCTCAGTATTTCAGGACTCGGTCTTTGTCTCTGAAGACAATTCTCTGGTATTTTATCAACCTCTGTGAATATGTATTATTCTCAGCTGTCTGGTGGAAGGTCTCAACTGTAAGAGAGTGTAGTTATCAAGAGAGACTTGCACCAAAGCCTTCCACAGCTTCCCTTGGAGCAAAAATTCACCCAGCCCTAGGCACGCAATGACCAAGGATGCCTTCATTGACCTTTCAGACTATCATCCAAGCCTCAGAAAATCTGAATCTGACGGTCACTGTGCTTACCATTGCCACCACTGCCATGGGTGTTAAGGAGAGGTTGGTGATGATACAAAAATCAAAACTTGTACAATTCTGATTCTGCATCCTGCTAGTACATGGTTGGACACTGGAATGCTGTGTGTATTTTGTTTAAAAAAATGAAACAAAAGGCTGAGAGTGATTCCAAACTTCCAGTAAGGAAATACAAGGTGGGGGGTTTGGATCCTTGTCAAACTTTGTGCTTCATAGATGGTCTGCTTTGGACCATTGGATCTGAGGGGGGCTTTGAGCAACAATGGATATGCTTTAGATCTGTCTTTATGATAGAAGCTGGTCTTCTCTCCAGCTTCCTTACCTCCTTCTCCCTGGTGAAAGTAAAATACATAATAAAGCTAATTCTAAGGCTGATATCTTACTTGTGTGGTTTTGTTTTGTTTTGTTTTTTGTCTCTGCTGCAGTTTTTTGCTCAATTACTGTTTTCTTTTAGGGAGAGAACCCGGAAAGGAATAAAAATAATCTCACAGATGCTTAAAACAGCAACACACAGAGAAATCTCTTTTGGGTCACCTGGTCTTCCCCATTCATGGCCTTGTCTAGATCCACTTACACATACTTTCCACACAAGAAAGTGGAAGCTGAGATCTACCAGTGCTCAAAACCTCTTTCTACTAACAGTATCTCTCCTCTCTGGCCAGCTTTCCAGAGGAAAGGTCTGAAATGGAAGGAGGGAAATTGTGTGGGAGAGGTGTCCCAAATCCACCCATGGACAGCCACATTCATCCGAGGGAAGGACTAAAGTTGCCTCTGAGATGAACACAAAATCATCTGCCTGGTCATGGAAGTCAGCCTAGGTCAACTTGGCTGCATCCTGGTGGTCTTCCACTAGAGGGTGAAATGCAGCATGAACTTGTAGAAAAGAGGCCAGGAGGTGCAAAAATGACCTGGTTCCTGGGGAAGCTATACCAAAGCTTGATCTCATGAGCAAAACAGCTCTCCTTATCCAGTCCCACTTCCCAGTCATGTGAGAAAGAGTTACTAGAAGGCCATGTAGAGCCCATGTTTCAACTGTGGCTGAACTGAGAGTCAGCTGGCATTGAAGTCACACTGGTTTCTCCACCTTGGAGATTTTCTAGTATATGACAGAACTGTGGCATAATATGGAGTAAGGTTTCAAGGGATAACACAGTCGTCTGCCACTCACTGAACATGCACATAGCCTGGGCCAGGCTCTGAGCCCTGTGAGCATTCTCAAAGAGATCCTAATAGCAGCTTCGGGGAGGTCAACTGACCCTTTGTACAGGAAAACGCCTCGTCTCAGCATGATGAAATCAGAACTCTAACCCGAGTCTTTTTGACTCCTAAACTGAACTCTTACTGGCCTGACCAAAGTGCACATGGCACACAGAAGAGATTTGCACAAACCATCTTCTCAATGGCTCATCATCCACCTGACAAGGACTACCTGGTCTTTTTCATACCAGGTATCTGAGAGAGAGGAGGGATGAACCCAATATCCCTATATAGAACTAGGAGCTATCCTCAGGCCACACCCACTTTCCCCTAAAGTCTCCAATCCCTGAAATGTAGGTACTTGAAATGCAGTTCTCTTGCCCCATTGACCATTTGGAACAGGTTTTTCTCACTCAATTTGCCATTGCTTTCCAGGATCAAGCTGATTCCCAGCCCCAACCTGAAAAGAGACCCTTAGAAAGACTCACAAGCGAAGCTTCTCCTGGACTGGTAAAGGCTGACAGACATGTCTCTAACTTGGCCCAAGCCCAACAAAGTCTTTGTTCATTAACACTAAAGGTATGCACAGATTATAGTCCAAGATCAAATGCTCAGACATTGAGAAGAAGTATGAAGCTAATGAGCACAGACGGTCTGGTCATATCAGATAGAGAAACAGCCTGGTGATTACAGGGGAGGCCTCAAACAGATGGGATGGGGACAAGCCTGCAGATTTCAGATAGGAGAGCAGACGCCAAGCAGCCAGCAGGACCTTCATCTGGCTATCATGGGAATTTACACATAACCTCGTGCTCACAGTGCTCTCTCCAATCCCTTCTTTGGGTGCTGCTGCTGCTGCTACAAGTCTCCTTACCAGTGACCACAAAGCCTGATGCTAGAGGAGACCTAATCACATAGTAGCCAGATTCCCCCCAGCTGACTGTATCTGTGCTGAAGCCTTTCGGAATGGGCAGGGGAGACATTACCAAAGGCATTTGCAGTAGTTAGCACTGCTGGGCAGCCCTTAACTGAGTATGTGACCGTGGGCTCTATAACCTAAATGGGGAAACAGAAATTCAAAAGAGGGTGATGTGGATTCATCTTTCCATTCAAGAGAGCTTTGCAGAACTCACACCTTCTCCCTACTCTTAGTTACTAAGGAGCTAGCTATAACAAGCTAGCTACAAAGACCCACAGCCAGTATAGAATAAGAAGAGACGTAGAACAGAAACTATCAAAATATATTCGACAGAGAGCAAGAGAGTTGTCTCCAAATAATTTAAGTCTTTTAAGAGTCAAGGATAAGATTTCTGCAAAGTATCAAAGGACAGAGTTGAGTCTCAGAAGTAGAGGTTATGAACTCTTGTTCTGTTTATTTTGTTGCAAGATCTGTTTCATAGCAACAGGAACTGTCTATGGACATAATATGTCCCATGAAGTGAGGAGTGACAGCCAGGTTCTTCCACAATCCTTAACCCAGACCATACAATTCTCTGGGCACAATTGGGACCTAGAAGCAGGGGTCTTCCCAAAGAGCCAGAATTTAGAAGCCCTGACCCCAAGGTAAGGAGAAGGGAAGTCCATTGTTCTACTGAACACTCTTTAGAGATTTCCGAGGATGCATAAACTCCTGGGGGCCAACAAGATATGCAACCCCAACCAAAAGCTAAAAAAAAAAAAAAGACAGGTGAGTCATAAGAAGTAGCTCACCCATATTTGGCATTTTCTAATAAGTTTGGGGGTCCAAGTATATTGTAATAATTCATTGTTGCCTTCCAAACCCAGTCTTCCGAGCTAGGTTTTTTCCCACCCTCTCTCCAAGAGCCATCTTCATCTATGCCCAAGTGACACATCTGACATTCTACCTGACAATCCACTACATTCTCCTTTCTGCCTGCACCTGCCTTACTCCAACTCAGGATTCTCCACTTCTGTGTCTACCAACCATCATAGAATGCTTCACAAAGTTAAGGGAGTCTGTCTCATGGGCTCCATGTTCTATGGTCTCAGGCTATATACCACATCCTTCACCTCGCTTCACAGATATCTGAGTGTGTGACAGGTGAGCCCCACATGGTTCTTAGAAATGTCGTGTCTTGCCTGACTAAACAGGGATCTAGAAGACCCTCACAATCAGCCATCCAGCACGACCTCTGAGGCAGGAACACAGAGAACACTGTGCTTGGGTTCCCCCAGAGGCCTCTTTCACTGGTAAGGGGATCCACTTACCTTGGTTTTCCTGGGAATTTCTCAGCTTTCATACTGAAAGACCCAGAATCCTGAGAACCTACATAGTTCTGGGCAGACTAGAACTTTAGCCTTCCTCATCATGTCCCTTCACACAGACATGATGCTCAGTGCTGTGGCCTCCCAGAAGGGAAGCAAGGGAAGCCACTCATACCGGAGCAATTTATAGCCCCAGACCTTTCTGGAAAACTGAAAAGTTAGTGCCTAATGTCTGTCCCCTTCATGTCTGCACCTGGCATGTGTGTGTGTGTGTGTGTGTGTGTGCGTGTGTGTGTGTGTGTGTGTGTGTGTGTATGTGTATGTGTGTGTGTGTGTGTATGTGTGTGTGTGTATGTGTGTGTGTGTGTGTGTGTGTGTGTGTGTGTGTGTGTGTGTGTGTTATGAAATGCTATACCAGTAGGCAGGTGCCCAGAGTGGCAGGTTCCCGACCCAGACAGCTGGTATATTAGGATATCCCCAGTCCCTCCATGCCTACTACTGACTCCTCCAGTCCTGCTTTTATTTCTCTGCCACAGACATGTGCCTCTCACCTGGAGGTGCATGTGGGCAGACACAGTCTGGCAGGCAGAAGCTTCCCACCCCAAGTTCCTCCATCTTCTCTTTCTCCGGCCAGTCTCATCAGTATGTCCTCCTTTAAAAGCCACGGAGGATCCATCTTTTTCACCTCCCCAATAGCACCACCTAATGACCATAAATGCACTTAGCAGCCATCTGCTGGACACACCTAGTCTGGCCTGAGTCAGAAGCAGCCTCACAAACTGAGCCCAAGCTAATAAGACACCACGAAAGTTGGAGAAAAAAATACTAGTGCAGAGAAACTAGCAACCGCAGGGATTTCTGCAGAGCAAATGGCTCTGGGAACCCTGCTGTAAACATCTTCTAATAAATGGGAACAGAGGGGCAAAATCTCTGGACATACGGTCCTGAGCTGGGACGGAAGAACTAGCTGCTTCAGCCAGAGATGAGGAGACTTGGGAGTGAACTACAGCTGTCTGTGGGCCTTCCAGATGTTAGAGAGAAAGGCAAGAAGACTTACTCTCCCAAAGGGAGTCTCCCAAAGCATAGTAAAGCAGGTTTCTCACTGCAAGCTCTCTCATATAAGGATCCTCACTTCAGATTTTTAGATTTGTGGCTAAACTTGGAGTTCTTGCAGACACCAGGAAGCTAGAAAGGTGCCATTGGAAAGGGGAGGGAATCTTAGAGAAATGAAATGGCAGAGCACACACGATATAAAAGTGAGCGGGATACTGGGAATGTAATGACTCAAGTGAGGATCAGAGTAGGATATAGATGAGATACAGCAGTAGTGGGGAGGGCTAATAGAACCTAAGGAAGTATGGAAAGTCATAGATAAATCTACTACTTTACAAGCTAATTAAATAATATAATTTTAAAGAAAAGAACTTGAAAGAAGTGCCTTGATTGGGTATGCATGGATAATGCTGCTCCCAGAAGCCACGTGTTACTGAACAAAAGTCTCATTGCCAAGTGTGCGATACTTCATTATGAGTTATTAGTCTAAGTAAATAAACCCCCACCCACGCTTGTGCAAACAACCCTGGTTAAGTGCAAATGTAAGAGGCGAATTTGCCATGAAGAAGAAGGGATTCAGTAGGAGGGTGAAGGGAATAAAAGAGGAAAATGTGGGGAAAATGGTCAAAGTGCATTATATATTTGTGTGTGCATATGTGTGTCTGTGTGTGCAAATTTGTGAAAGCCTATTTTTTAAAAAGGTTTTTGTCCTATTTTTTAAAAAGGTTTTGCTGCTCTATGAGCCTACAAATGAAACAGGCTACCAGCTATGCCGGGGTCAAGGGTGGATCAGGGAAGGCTTTAGAAAGTTTGAACTAGATTTACTTTCAACTTTCTTATTTTTAATACTTTTGTACTGGAATTAATTACTGGTTGCCACAAGGTTTTCTTTCTCTGTAAATGCAGTGAAACAGTCTTAGTCAGTCAGTCATAAAAAGGATGCCCCGGTCTACACCTAAGCAAAGCTTCCTTTGCAGAACCTGGCAAAGGCAGCAAGTGGCAGCCCTGACTTGCTCTCAGTGTGTGGATGCTTCTTCACCAATGTCATGACACGGAGGACAGAGTCTCCTCCTTGACAGTGGTCCAAGAAATTAAAAAAAGTTGTCTAAATGATCAGTGAACTGGACTCATTCTTCCCAAGTCTCAAGTTTCTATGTTGCACACTTTGCCAATAAAAATATCTTTATATGACCAATAAACATAGGAAAAGCACTGTTCAGCCTAATGTCTGTCAGAGAAACATAAGAGTGGAGCCCAGCACACCAGTTGGAATAACTAAATTAAAAGGGCAGAACGCCAGCACTGGTGAGGGTGAGAGAGCAAGAATTGACCTGAATATTTTAGAAAACTCTTTGGCAGTAATTCCTACTGGATATGTGCACACCAGGGATCAAACTTCACTATTCTACTCTTAGGTATAAATATGCTCATCATAGCACTGTATACCCTATACGTATTTGTTACAACCCAACGAGGTAAACTCCTCACTCTCTTTCCATGGTTCTCATATATGAGTAAGCAAAGTTGATAATAAGATATTCATTCTGCTATGACTCATAATAGCCAAAGATCAGAAATAACTAAAATGTCCATCAGTGAATGAGTAAATTATAGTGAATGTACTCAGTGGAATTCCACATGGCGATATGAATGAATCTCACAAACAGAAATTAAACAGGCAGAGGGGAAAGAATGCATTTTAAAAAGTGTTAGTACGGGGATGGAGAGATGGCTCAGGGGTTAAGATTCTGTCTTGCAAGCAGAAGGTCCTGAGTTCAGATCCCAGGTCCCATATTAAAAAGCCAGGCAGAAATCCCAGAGTGAAGCAAAAAGGAGGTAGAAGTAACCCAAGACAATTCCCGAATTCACCCTTGGTCCTCCACAGGGACATACAGTGCCCTCTAATACACACACACACACACACACACACACACACACACACACACACACACGTAAATAAAATATTTTTAAAGTGTTAATATGGACCACATAAAATTGCCATTTATGGCCGGGTGTGGCAGATGCTGGTGTCAGAGGTTTGAATTAACCCAGCATGGCTACTCTAATCTTTGTTGATAAGGATAATAGAGAACCAGGCACCCAGGTGGCGCCGAAGGATGTGCTGAAGCTGGACTCTGGCATCAAAGCTTAGATAGGAAATCATACCTTTCAACCCTATGTGTTGGCAAAACACTCAGTGCTCCAACAGCCTTACCTAAAGCTGGCAGAAAGGGTTTGGGAACTGTCAGCAGAGCTATGGAAAAGCCAGCGAAGGCTCATGCTCAAAGCAAAACAAGCATCACCGAGAAGACTGGGAAAGCAAAGAGCTCTGCTCCTGCCTGATGACGCTTATCTAGAAATAGAGTTTTCTTCCCTTAAAATTTTCTAGATTTTGAGAGTTTTTACCTTCCAGAAGAGCACCAGGTCATACACCTCCCCTTGAGTGGGACACCTCTCGTGATGCTCCATAAGGAGAGGGGACTCAAAAAGGTGTTGCACCCAGACCCCCTCCCCACCCCATGCCCGCTTTGCCTATGAAGGCACCTTTTCCACCCTTGAAATCTAATCATCTATTGTCTCCTTCCAACACCCTGTCCAGCCTGGATGTTGAATTGTTGCCTGTTCGTTATGATTTAGATATGTAAATTTCTTACTTCTTCATAGTTTGTGTGTGTGTGTGTGTGTGTGTGTGTGTGTGTGTGTGTGTGTGTGTGTGTGTGTACTGCATTAATAAAGCATCTTGTTGTTTAGCCCCCCAAAAATGCCATTTATGGGATTGGAGTAATGGCTCAGGGGTTAGGACTTTGCCTCAAAATCAGAAAGTACTAAGTTCAAATCTAGGTCCCATGTAAAAACACCAGGTGGAAATGGTCACAGCCTGTGCTTCTGGCCTTAATAGACAGAGCCTGGGAAATCCTAGAGCAAAGCAAAAAGGAGATGGAAACAACCAGGATGATCCCAAAGTCACCTTTGGTCCTCCACAGGAACACACAGTGCCCTCCAAACCACATACACACATATGTAATACATGCACACACACACATCACAATAAATTTTTAAATACTCATTTATGGAGGACAAAACTGTTTTATAGTTCAACATAAAACATACTGTATAATTTTATTTGTATCGTTTGTATAAAGAAAAAACATACTAGCAAAAAAAATCCATTTTGTGAGGATAAAAATAGTGGCTATGCCCGTCTTGGGCATGAGATCATAGAAACTGGGCAGGAGAGAGATACCCATGTCACCAGTAACACTCTGCTCTCCATCAGGAAACTGGCAGCTTATTAGGTCAGTCTATGTCAGCCCATCAAACCTTGTGCTGAGATATGTCTGTGTTTATGAGTGTATAATTTGGGATTTTTTTAACATTTTGTTTCATTTTCTTTCATTTTGTGACAAGGCCTTGCCATGTAGTCCAGGCTGGCCTTGAGCTTATGATACTCCTATCTCAGTCCCTAAAGTGCTACACAGGTACACACTTTTGCCCAGCTCTGAATAAATACTCCAATAAAACATTGGGAGTTTTGTTCAAGAGTATCACATAATATACATATGTTATTTAGAAATAGTAAGATGTGCTATCTTCCAAAATCATGTTGTTACCAAAGAAACACACACACACAGAGATTTTAAAGACCATCACAGAAATTTTTATATTTTTGTCCTGTCTCAATGGATAGTTTTATGCACCCTAATAAATAAGTAGTTCCATCTAAAGGTTTTGGGGGTTTTTTGTTTGCTCATTTGTTTTATAATGAAGAAGTAGGTTATTTAATGGCTGTGTGATCTTGCATTAATCTCCAGAATTATTGCAGTGATTCTCACAAATAGAAAGAATAATAGCAATAATGATGACGGTGATGACAAATGCTGTGTGATAGAGCTCCTCTTATTATTTTATGAATATTAATTACTGTTCTAATCTTCAAAGTGGCAACAGAGGCAAGTGACAACAATAGGTAGGCCTACATAATGGACAAGAAACTAAAACTCAAAGAAATTAACTTGCTCAAGATACCATAGATAATAGTGAAAAAACTGAGCTTTATTATCCAGGTAATCTGATTCCTGAGACTGTACTACCCCACTTTTAATAATTTAAAATCTATTACCACATGGTAAAGTACAGGGTGATGTCAGGATAGCCTCCCTGCACTGATAATGACCCACTTCTTTCATGTAAGTTCGCTTCTGGGTGCTGGGCAAATACCGTTCTGCACTCCAATACATACCCTGGATGAGGAGGACATGAGCATCACATGCACAGTAATGGATGCAGAGTTCTGAATCTTGTTGTATTAGCTAAAGGAAAGGCCTGGGGATGAAAGAGAATGAATCAAGGAGTTGCCCACATGAAGAGAAAATGAAAAATGTTTATAAGCAGAGAAAAGATGCTCGAAGTTTCTGATATGAGGAAAGCCTAATTTTGATAGAATATCAAAGACAGAAAGTATGTAGTCTAAAATCATAACAGGAGGTGTAGAGGCAGGACTCCTTCCTACAAAACCTCTGGGGCCACGCTAAGGATGAAACTTTCATCCTAAAAGTAATATAAATCATCAGAAATTTTTAAGCAAAAACTACTATTAGATTTACATGGTCTAAATATTGCTCTAGTTGAAAATATAGAAGAGATATTTTAAGGAACAAGCAAAAAGACAGTCAGGAAAGCAATGGAGGTGTTATTGCTAAGTAGAAATTTCTAGAACAATCACTGCATAGCAACTACCACTTGTTGGAAAGATTGATGAAGGAATAGGTTTGGGAGTGGCCAAGTAAGGAAGACCAGGAGCTTAGTTTAGAAGACATTCATCCTGACATATTTAGAGAACAAGCAAGCATGGAGATCATCGTGTAGGTAGCACGTACCCCTTAGGACAGATAGACCATCTGCCATGGACTATATATCAAGAGAAGAGCTAAAGACCATGTCCTGAGAAACTCCAACACTTACGGGCTAATTAGAGGGAGATGCCCTAGCAACAAAGATTGAGAACAAGTGGTTAATGACATAATGGAAGATTCAGGAAGAAGAGAATATGCAACAATTCTGAGCATTGCTAAGTGTTGGGGAGTGTCAGTTGGGCATAGGTGTCAACTTGACAGTTGAGGGTTTGAGCTCTGAGCACATTTGTAGAGAATTAGTGGTGGAGTTAGGCCCAGAGCAGACCTGCAGGAGATTGTCTAGCCGATAGGGAAGGCCCAGCCCATGATGGGTGGGATTAGGCCCCGGAATAAAATGCAGATAGATGGTTGAGAGAGTTGGCATCCTTTTGTACACTTGGTCAGACACGCTGGTCTGGCAAGTAAGGATCATCCCTCTCTCAGCCATTACGTAGAGATGGTGTGGCCAGTTCCCTTGGCCTTGGTGTTGGAGTGAGCTCTCCTGTCAAGCTGGACTGAGAACTGTACCAGGATAATCATAAGAGACAATAAATCCCTTGTTCTCTGAAGTCGTTTCATGGTCATTTATCAGCAACCATGCAGGTGAACTGCAACAGGGAGTGCTCAAACTGGTAAGGATGTACTAGGATGAACTGGTTCATCCAGGCTGGCCAGCCAGTAGTGCCTCGAATTCAAAACCTGCTTCTCACCCACTGTGTTCCTAAAGCACAACATTTTCACAGTCCCAACACCTCATCAAATCTTAGTAGAAGGTAATGAGTGAATGAAGGCTTGGAATACATATTTGCAGACATGAATGGTTTAACAACTTGATCAAGATGATCTGGCTAGTAAGCTCTATATCAGGGTACAGATTTTAAGATCATCTATTTCAAAAACCATATTCTCTCTCTCTCTCTCTTTCTCTCTCTTTTTCCCTCTCTTTCTCTCTCTCTCTCTCTCTCTCTCTCTCTCACATAGACACACACACACACACACACACACACACACACACTGTGCATGTGTGTGTGTGTGTGTTCATGTGTATGAGGGTAAGTGTACAAAAGGGCACTGGAGACTTGAATGTTTGTGCCTATGGAGGCCCAAGGTTGAGATCATCAGTCATCCTGGATTTCTCTACCTCCTTATTGCTTTTCTCTGGGGTTTCCCAGGCTTGCCTTCCAGAGTCAGAATTATGGGCTGCTGCCATACCCACCTAGTATTTTTACGTAGGACCTGGTGGATCTAAACCCAGGTCCTTTTGTTTGTAAAGTAAAGGCTTTAACCCCTGAGCCTTTTTTTTTCCAGCCCAAAACCATATCGTAGATATAAAAATACAGCCTTGCCCCAGGGAAAAGTATCTCTGATGAAATACCCACACTCATAGGTTAATATGTCACTTTTAAGATTTACCTTCCAAATTTATTCTGATGTTTGAGAGACTTATATGTATACACAGGCATTACTTCAGAGTATTCGTCCAGAGTATAAGGCACTGTGGAGAAATTTTTCTGTCAAATCAATGCATGATTGAGGTTACAGCTGAGATCCTGTCTTGGTCCAGGCAAAATGTAAGTCGGGCAAAGCTCACTGCAAGTACCAACTCAGAGGGAAGCTCAGTATATGGATTTGTGAGTCAGGGCCAATGGTAGAGTAGAGAGATTGATAGGTTCCATGATGGTGCTGATGCAAGAATACTGGAGGTGAGAGGGCATCTTCTTGGATACAAATTGGTTCAGAAAAGGTTCACTGAGTGCATTACCTTTGATTAATAAATGGTGGACTGACATAGCCTATTTATAGCTTGCATATTGTATTCTCATTCCCTTGGTCATTCTATCTTGATTGAACAGCTACTGTATGCCAGCTCCTCCTTAATGTTCCTCAGAGATTCAGTACAGAACAAACTAACCAAAAGCACTGTCTTTGTTGTGTTTACCTTCTAGAGAACAACAAAACTCACTGATTCATTTACAGAGATCTCACTAAAGGCCTATGTAAAGTCAACTCTGTATCAGGTACCAATGGGTTCCAGACCCCTAACAATAAGGCTAATCTTAGGTGGGAAGACATGGAGCGTGTGTGTGTGTGTGTGTGTGTGTGTGTGTGTGTGTGTTCATATGAATAAACCTGATCACATATCCTACCAGATTTTCAACAGTGTGGAGATTTTATTCAAAGAAATGAAAAGACTTTAAAGAGGTTTAAAAAGAGGTGAAGGTATTTTATTGAATTCAGAGCTTCGAAAACAGTCCACTTCACACTGGATAAAGTAAAGACCAGGCAAGGTTAGAAGAAGATGCATTTTGGTTGTTATGCCTCAACATGAAAGATACTAGTAGTGGAGACAGAAAAGAGTGATTTGACCTATTTTGGAGAAACAATTAATGGAATTCCAAATAGAGTCAATGCATAGAGAGAAGGAAGAGAAAAAAAGGTAGAAATCCTCCCAAGTTTTTGTCTTGGACTGATAAGTAAATTCTGGAGAACTTACAGAGAGGTGAATGCTGGGAACTCAGAGATACTTGGGCTGGAAAAATATAATCAAGAATTTCCATCACACAAAAGATATTAAACACATTTAAGTGTCTAAGATCAAGTCCTGAAAAAGAAGACACTGTTAAATCTTAAGAAAGAAGATACTACTAAGCCAAGATACCACAGGATCTTAGAGTTGGACAACAGAGAAAGAGCCTCCTTGGTTAGCTGACAAGGGCCACTTAAGGAGAGAAAACTAAGAGGATAGAGTCTGAAGGCAGAAAAGTTGTCCAAAAAGACGAATCAATAGAGTCAAGCAATGCAGGCAGAGTGACTGGTGACCGTGACTAGTAAACTTCAAGTGGTAACTCAGGAATAGATTAGAATGGAGTGTGGGCTGAAGATACCAAGGGAGGTGCCAAGGGGGATTCTGGATTCAGCTGGATGGGTCTGCTGGTCAGAGAGATCTACCCAGTGACGTGAAAGGCCTTAATGAAGGAGCCTGAGTGTAGGCTGACTGGTGGGAAGAAGTGAGGTTGAGAATATGCTACCCTAGATCAACAGAGAGGTCAGCACTGAAACCCAGGCATCCCTTTATAGGGCTTCCATGGGCGGAACTGAACTACTCACACGAACGCCATGCCCCAGTTACAAAAGCAGCCACACCTGACCCTTCAACGCCACAGAGGCTGAATCAGATCCAAATGGCAAATGTTCTTAAAGTCAGGTCAGACACATAGGATACTCCCCACAATTCACCCACTTACATCTGTCCCTGCCTCAACTCTGTCCTCCTGGGACAGGAAGCAACTCCTTCACATTGCCCTGCAGTGTCTCACACACACGAAGCTTGCACACAGCATCCTCTCAGAGCACACACGCATGTGCATGCACACCCAGAGCCAGGCCAGTGACTCCAAGTGCTGGAAAGATGCCTTCTTCATCCTCTGCCAACTGCCCGGCCAGGAGCATAGGCTGTGCTGCTGACCATAGATTCATCTGGCATTGAGGGAAGCCTATATCTGATGATTTAGGGATTACCACCAGAGAACTCTTAGCTGGAAGATAGAACAAACTAACCTCAGGGAGATTTCAAGAAGAAGGTGGTCCTGATGTCTGCAGGTCAGGAAAGACACAGCCTTGGACCGGTCATGTCATCCCCGTCTGAAGGGCAAGCAAAGTCATAGCCACAGAAAACCCACATGCTAATAATATTCACAAAGGTTGGAGAGCATTCGTCCAACTTCAACTTTATCCTTTCCACACTTTGCTTTTTTAAAAGCATTGCATAAAATTCAAAACAAAAAACTATTTTGCTTATCCATATTAACGAATTCTACACTAAAATGGCATGGCTTTCTAGTCTATATTGCATATCCAACCAAATCTAAAAATAGAGTAAAAACATTATCTCTAATCCTTACATAATTATAGCTGAACATATCTATCACCACAGATTTCACTCACATTTACTTTGACCCATTTTCAAATGCAGAAATGTGGAGTTCAAAGGTGGAGCTGAGGTGAGAAGTTGGGGATATGCCCAGGTTCCTGGAATCTGGGTCTGTCTTGTGTTCACACAACTCGGAAAAGACCTCATGAAAGTCACCATGCTTCAGATTCCCACCCCTACCCCTAGTTTTCCAGACCCCGGGTGACACTTCTGAGGCGGAACCTACCTAAGGGACAACAGGACTGAGTGGAGCTGACTCATGGAAAGAGTTGCCCCAAGTGCAACTAGAGAAGAGGGCAATTTTGAAAGGTGTTTTTGACAGATTATGAGGAGGGACTAGAGTGAGACATCTAGGAGGACCGGATGGTATCTCCCTCAGTAGCCACAGCCCAGATATTGCTAAAGGCAAATGTGGGCAGGTCTCAAGACCTATTTTACCCAAGGCCTCAAGAAATATAAAAAGTCACTCTAAGGCAGGGTCCTATGAATCAAGCCATCGGTCCCATCTGACTGTTCTCTAGAGCTGGGGACAAAAGGTCCATTCAGCCCTCTGCCTGTAAAGCCATGAGGTTATGGTTCCATTTGTCTCTGACATCTGGTGGCTCTGAGCAGGAATGGTAGGGATTCTGAAAAAGAAACTCTCCCCTAGCTATGAAACAACCTGAACATCCAAGAACAAGTATCCAGAGGAGGCCTGAATCTAGCTCTACACTAAAGACTAGTGGCAAATCCCTGATTAAAAATAAAAAGACTATTGTTAGCTAAATACAAAGGTGAGGATGCCTCATTATACTGCGTGATGTGGCCAATCATCTATTCATTCAATAAGCACATAATGGAATCCAACTTTGCCCTTGTATTGAGTCAGGACCTAGAAATTCACAAAATAAAACTACAACATCATTGCCCTCAAGGGCGTCAAAGCCTACTAAGAGGAAAAATACAGAAACGGAAACAAAAATGTACAACATGCTCAAAGAAATATGATGTGGAAGAAATGTGTATTGTTTAAAAGGAGGTTTCATTGTAGCCTCTAACTCAGGACAATACGACCCTTATATTCTTGTTTTCTTGATCTATAAACACACACAATTAAAATCTTTATTTTTTAAAACAGTTAAAATAGACATACTCTCAAACATCTATCCAAGTCACAGCACTCTGTGCATCAAAAGTTCAATGAAATGACTCCAAGCCCAGGCTTGAACTGAAGATAGAGGACACAATCATCTCAACTAGTTAAAATAAGCATCGACTTGGGCTCTAAATAAATTCAGCCCTAATCTTTGGCAGATATCAAATCCAAACTCAGCCACAATAATTCAGTTAGTAGAACTAAACCAAGTGTTAGGAGATGCAGCAGTCTTTGCATGCAATCAACTTTTGTCCTTCTGGCAGAAATGAAAAGTAGATGATATGGTGTTATACCAAGATTAAGATAAGTCTCAAGGGACTGGGTTCAAAAATTAAAACTATCCAAAAGGATGGACCGACATTAATTGGTTGTTCATAAAATGCTTATCTTTGTAAAAATTCATCTGAAATTTAGTGTACTTAATTCCATAATTCACACTTGTGATTTGTGCTATGGAGGTAGTAGACATGATTCAACAGAGTCCTGAGACAAGCCAACCAGCTCCTGAACAATGGAGCTTTGCAAAAAAAAAAAAAAAAAAAAAAAAAAAATCAGTAACTAAGAAACTATTTTCTTTTAAGACACAGAGGCTAACAACTCTGCCAAGAACTTATGTAAGTTTTATAAATGATCCTAAGGCGTTTCCTAGAGAAAATCCAGCCTTACTTGTGGGTGGCCCAAATGCTTGACTCCATGAGTGGCAGATGGCCTTCTACCTAGATTAGAACAATGGTTTGACTCTTCAGCCACCAACTAATCAGATGTCCATAGTGTTATATAGTCAACGATGTTTCAGGCATATATCTAAGAGCGTAATTTCTTTTTTAATACTTTTTTATCTTTTTCCTAGTTTTACAAGCATGTTGAGTACTTATCCTTATTTCCCTCCTTCCCCCCTCCTTTCCATCCTTCCTTTCCTCCCTTCAGCAATCCATCCCACTCCTTTCCACCCTTCTGCCTGTCTGCTTCTATGGGTGCCAGGGTTCCCTCTGGGTTGTCTACTCTCATGGGGATTCAGGCCTCTGTAACATACCAAGTGGTCCCTCTTCAGGTCACCCCACTCATAGAGGCATTTACCCTTCACTCATCCGGCCCTAGTCCCCAAGGTTTCCACTGCATGCAATTTACCCTGAGAAGGTAACTACTAACCTGCAGAGATTACAAGCCTCGGTCAAAAAAATAATGACTATAATGACCAGCATGGCTTGCTCATATGTTGCAGTCTGCCTCAGCAAACCTACAGGGCAGCTTCTCACTATAGATCTGCCTTCTCCTCCATCACAGGGCAGAGATGCCAGAAATCCAAGAACTAGTGAGGATGTGGAACCCAGCCACTTTGACTCTAAGCTTTTCCTCCCTAGTTTCCCTATTGGAAAACAAACCCTGATTTAATCACAAGGAAAACATGACACAAAATACTAACCAGCACTTCCCAAAGTGGTCAAAGTTCTCTCAAATAAGGAAAGCCTATGAAACAGTCAAAGGAGCCTAAGGAGACATGGAAATTTATGTGGCATCCTAAGCAGGATGATGAAACTCAAAAAGAAAAGGCAAAAACACTAGAGAAAATCAGATAAAGTGCATAGGCTGTTAGTTCACCGTGATAAAAGCTGAAATTGGTTCAGTTGTGTAACAAAGGCAGGACGATAACTTAAGATGTTTCCAGTAGGGAAACTGGTTTGAGGTATACAGGAGCAACCTTGACTCTACCTTTATAGCTTTTCCATAATTGCAAAACTATTCAAAAATTATTTCAAATGTCTTGATTAAATGAGAAAGAATTTCTATATCCCTAGATAGGAAAATACAAAAGTTAATAATCAATTTTTCTCAAAGTGATTAATGAGTACAAGTCAAATTAAGTGGAGACACTGAATTTTTTTTATAGAATTAACCAGATGATAATAGCAACAAGATATTTCCAAGGTAATTAGTGAATGTGTTCTTACTTATAATACTGTTTAATACACAATTATTAAAGTATCTCATAAAGCTATAAAAATACAAACAAAAGAACAGATGAAGATTAATTAAACACAAAAGACAGTCAAGAAAGGAACCAAACAGGTAAAGTGCCTGCTCTAAACCTGCTTCTCTTTTCTTTCTCTCTTTCTCTTTTAAAGAAATGAACCAAAACACCTATTTTAGTATGTTATAATTAATTGATAAATAATTTTAAAAAGTGGAAAAATTCTTAAAATTCCAACCGCTAGGGCTGGAGAGATGGTTGAGGAGTTAAGACACTGTCTCGCAAGTAGAGAGTCCTGAGTTCAGATCCCAGATCCCACATATAAAATAGTAGCTGCCTGTACTTCCAGCCCTGGTGGAGTGGAGCCTGGAAAATTCCAGCGTGAAGCAAAAAGGAGATAGAAGCAATCCAGGATGATTCCCAAAGTCATCCTTGGTCCGCCACAGGAACACACAGTACCCTCTAATACACACTCACACACACACACACACACACCTGCAAAATGATAAATTTTTTAAAAATTATTTTTAAAATTCCAACTGCTAAAAAATAAATAACTTGATTTCATGGTGGGTTCATAAGTGAGCACGCACTAGAGGGAATAAGGAAAAATACAATCTCCATGTCCATAATAGAAACTTGATTAGAAAAAACTTTTTAAACAGCATACTGGCAGTCTTCTGAGCAACTGAAGTTAAAGTGCCAACATACTAGTAATGTCTGCCAAAATTAAAATACCTTCTTCATGTCTGGAAAAGTTTTAGCCATCTAATATGTGAATTAAAAAACACAGTTAAGGGGGGAAAAGAAACACTATTAGCGTAAGAAAAATTGGGCAGGGCATAGGAGGCACATTTGCAAAACATATGACTAAAAAGAGATTAACATTCTCCGCATCTTAAAAAAGAAATTAACAAGAAAAAGATGAGCACTCTACCACAAACAAGAAAAAAAATCACGAATGAAAACTAGCAAATGATTTTTTAAAAAGACGCAATAATGTTCTTCACTAGTAATATTAAAGTAATAGTAAAGCAACCGTTTGGTGTATCCAGTTGGCAAACAATGAAATAATAATAGGCGTTGGCAAAGCTATGTGGAAACAATACTTTGATAAGATGCTTGTGGGAGTCTAAACTGGGACACTCTTTAGGAGAACAAGTTAGCAAGAATAACAGCAATAATGATGATAATCACCATGGATTTTAGCTCGCCTTGGGTCAGATCTTAACCTGAGCATTCACTTCAGATTGAGCCACATGTGTTCCATAGCAGCCCAGTGAAGGAAGACCTGGTATTCTGCACACTCACTAGAGAGGAATTATCTTGAGAAAAACTCCAAGGCTAAACTAGCCAGCAGGTGGCAGAGTTGCCAATCTGAGTCCTAAATGGTATGACTAGCTGTATCCTAACCAGATCGCAAACAAGGTAGATAGATGTAAGGTGACCCCCCTGGATACTAGTTCCAAGAATTTGTCATAAGACACAATTGGCCGAATTTATAAAAAAAAAAATACAAGAGTGCATATTGCAAAAAAAATTTATATAGGTGGGGAAAGCAACAATATAAAGTAGAAATGATTAAATAAATAGAAGTGTATTGATACAATAGAATAGTATTTGATCATTAAAACAAATTATAGAAAATATTGATATATAATTATTCCTTAAAAAGATAGGTTCTCAAATAATGAATATGCAGCTGTATTTTCTAAAATCTAAACATAATATTCGTGGTTGTACTATCTATATTTTGCAAATGTTTTAAGTAAGCATTGTTTTAATAGCTTAAAGTTAGATAAATTTTTGAGACTGCAGGATATTTCAATGAGTAAAAGCATAGAAAGACCTGAAAGCCTACAAATCCCCAACACCCACATAAAGAGTAGAGTGTGGTCGCACGTGCCCATACACTTCAGCACTGGGGAGGGGGAGTATCAGACTGATCCTGAGAGCTCTCTGACTAACCAGCATTACTGAAAACATAAGTTAAGACCACTGACCACTTAATTAAGGTATTGTAACAAGACAGTCACCAGTGACAGGACTTAGCTTTCTGGACCACATGGGGCAGTGTTACCCAACTTTTGCAGTGTGCTGAGCCTTTGTTCCCACAGCTGTGTTCCTCTCTGGAGGCAGGCACCTTGCATGTCCATCCCCATTATTATCCTGTTTGAGTCTGCGAGCAGCCTACAGTGACCACTGTCACAAACCCTAACAGCATGCACTGGCGGTAGGGATAGCCCGTCCAATGAATATGCCTAGCAGTAGACATCACAGATTTTTACCTGTGAAATGGAGATAATAAAATAGATTTCTCAGAATTATTGTAGAGATAAACTCATCTCAGTTTAGGTTTTTTGGCAAATGTCTGTCACATCATAAAGGGTAAGTGAAAGTCTCTGAAAATCATGCAATTAAAATGTGCAGCCAGAACATCCTTGTGTTCCTGAGGCTGGAAGGTCCCAGATGGCAGAAGTCTTGCAGAGCAGGATGGGGCTATTCCCCATTGCACCACAGTCCTCTCCGCCCATGTATTCTTCCAGCTAAGCAGGTAAGAAACCCCTTTGTCTTGTCAGAAAGAACAAGACAGGCAACATCCCCGGAGGCCAGGTTGCTAAACTTCCCTAATGAGCTGCTCAGGCAGTGCACAGCCTGTGGGAAGGAAGCAATAGGCAATAGGTTCCTGCTGATCTGGCCCATCCCTTAAGATGAAAATTAGAGATCACTCACTATTCCTCCTGAAAAGCTATAGGTTTTTCATCTGCTGCTTCAAATACCTGGGAAGGGAGAGGCTGGGTCCAGGACAATATGCTGGCTCTCCTGGGTTCTTCCTCCACCCAGGACACCTGTTCAACTCCCAGGCCCAAGTTGGTTATCACAGAATGAGTTTTCTGGCAGCCATGCATTTTGGCAAGGCTACACCTGCTAAAAGATTCTGCATTGTGGCAGGAGGAGCTCCCTCACTTCTCCCTGCCTTCTGAAGACTGCTATGATGCCTCAGAGCACACCGGAGCCCAGTGGAACTCCAGCACGTTCACAGGGCATCTACTTTGCTGTAAGATGGAAAAGAACACAATGCCACACACACGAGTTATTTTAAGAATCGCATAAAATAACCCTGCACCATCTGGTCAGTACAAAGGTATTCTATGACTCATTTGTTTGTTTCCTGTGACATTGTGGAGGCATGTGTGGTCAATAGACCTCTCTCCTGTTGGCCAGGACTTACTCTCTGAGCTTCCCCAAAGCCATTGCTGAGCCTGCTGGTTCTGGTGGGTCCCAGCTCTGCTCCCCTTACTATTGTTACCACTCTACGGTAAGGAAGGCCTCAGAGGTCCCCCAAAATAATTCAGGCTACTGCCATGTCTTTTGATTGCCTACCAGAACTAGATGGTAAGATCTTATTGCTGAAGATACTACACGCTTTGGACATAGTGAAATCAATTGACCAGGAAAAACTTCCTCTCTGCTAACTATCTTTCATAGTGCCAGAACATGCTGTGCAGACTGCAGAGGGAAAAAAGACATCAATGGGCTTCCCCAACACTGGACCCTGAATGTTACAATGCCAACCTGCCACATGAGATGTATAATAGTAGCATGACTTATGGGGATAGCCAACTGCTTTCTGATTGGATTTTAAAAATGTCCCCACGGGAGAAATTTTATACCTGGTACTGTAAATTTGTTATAAATAAATAAATAAATAAATAAGGTACAGGGCCAGGGACCAAGCAGTGGCAGGGACCAGTCTGCAGGGTGGGAGCCCAAGGCAGGCTCCAAGTGAACCCAGCGCAGTGCTGGGCAGTGCTGATCCCAAGCTCGCTTTGGAATCATGGAGTCATAAAGATCAAGATCAGCATCAAGATCAGCTGCAAGGTCCCAGTGCCATTAAGGGGAAATTGCAAGAAATAGGAGCTCACGTCGATGAAGAACTTCATGATTACATCATGGTAAAGGTGGCCAACAAGAAAAGTCAAGACCACCTGCACAATGGCTGACGTGTCAATGACCCCCCAAAGTCTAGCATGGATCACAGGGGAGAAGGCTCCAGACAGTAGGATCCTTAGAGGCAAGAGATTAACAATCATAAATAGAGTTCCCACACTAACAGAGAGCCCAAGAAGAGGCTTACTCCTCACTAAGGTGGAGGACTTAGAGGAGGGTTTGGCATTTACACAAAAGGATGCTTCAGGGGATAGGAGGAAGGAAGGGGGAGGCATTGGGACAAGGGGAAGGAGGGGGTTGTGAAAGGAATTGGGAAAGGGAAGAGAGTTACTGGAGAGGGGAGGAGGGAAGAAGAGGAGAGGGGTACCTATTGAGGTTGTATGATTAGGAAAAAAATTAAATGTGGGAGGAAAAAAAGAAAAGTCAGGACCAATGACAGAGTACCTGTCTCTGTTTCTAGATAACTATGCAATTCGATTCACCATGTGGCTTCATGGTGTGTTAGATAAACTTTGCTCTGTTACAACTGAACCCTGTAGTATAAAGTCTTCTGACACCATCATCTTTGATAGTAAGGTGCCTTCCAACAAACGCAGTTTTAGTCAGGAGATGGGAGAAGGCTTGAGGCATCAGTCCCTCCCCTTGCCATTTCTAACACTAGACTTGAGAAAAGAGATTCAAGAGTTGCTACAAGTTCACAAGAGCAGAAAACCACTAACAGCAGTAGACAGATTTACGATGATAGAGCTTCAACCCGACTAATGTCAACAGTGAAACCCCCTGAGAGAGCCTGAAGATGTGATAGAAATTAAGCCAGAACCAGATGGTCTTATTCATGAAGACCTCAGTTTTGTGCAAGAGAACCCCTTATCTCAGAAAAAACCTACAGTGACACTTAAGTATGGAATTTCTTGGTCTTCTATTAAAATTTATCAACCACCTGCAAAGTCAGAAAACAGATTTATACATTATAAATATATACATATATTCCAATATTCTGAAAAATATTCTCAGAAATAACTCCATTGAAAGTAGAGTTACTACTGAAGATAATTTTTGAAATGTAAAAGATTTATGTAGTATATTTTAAATGACAGAACTATATATTTAGAGAAATCAGATAGAGAAACTGCAAATAGGATAGAAGTTGGCCTATTGTATTAATAATAGCTGTGTGTGTGGTTATTAAACTGTTAAGGTAAGAAGTATCAAATGTTTTAGAATTAAATAATAAATGATAATTTATTTCAAAGGCTTGATTTTTTAAAAATGAAAGCTTAAAGAAGAGGTTAGCAAAAAGGTCAATAAAAACTCAAACATTTTCAAGATCAAATTTAAATAACAAAAAACGTTCATTAATTTATATACCCCAGGGATGGATAATATACCTACATTATAAAGTCTATGTTTAAGAATATAAATAGATGATAGATAGATGATAGATAGATAGATAAGAGATAGATGATAGATAGATGATAGATAGATAGATGATAGATAGATAGATAGATGATAGATAGATAGATAGATAGATAGATAGATAGATAGATAGATAGATAGATAGATGTTGAAGGGCATAGGTGCTAGGAGGAGACCTACTACTATTGTTAAATGTACATGACATCAAACTACCTTCCAAATAGTTATTTTTTTGTAGCCATAGATCACTGCTGCTCCTGATCAGAGGAATATCTCTTTGCAGTGAGTGATGGCTAATGCAGAGACTCATAACTGCTCAAAGTACTGAGAATAAACAACTCTTGTGTGCTCAACACTAAATAAAACATCTGCACCATGCAGCTCAGGGAATAACACAGAAGATGGGGTCAAGACACTGTAGGGGAGTGCTAAGAAACACTGTCTTACGGACAGCCTTGATTTGGCTGATGCACTCAGAGCCGTCAGGGTTACTGAACAAGACCTGCATGAAGCTGAGCCCAACCACATTCCATCCCGAAGGGGTGAGGGACTCCTCAGGCCCCACCCCCACTTAAGAAGTTATTGACAGTTGATGGCTTCTGGGGAATAAGGGAGTCATTTTTCTTCAGTGGTGTACCTACTGTTAAGTTACTCATGGTCCAGTAAAAAGTATTGCGCCCACAGTTCATGCAAACAGCCCTAATTACACAGTAGATCATACCAATAAGCATGTAAGTAGGATCAGCACTTGAGAAAAAGAAGTTCAAAGGAAATATGAGGGTGATAAGAAAGGGCAATGAGTATTTTTAAAAATTCTTTAACATGGTTATCTGTCCTATCTGTGATATAACCCATCCTTCAGACTGTTTCGGGGTCTGCACCATCACCACTACATCTGCATAGCCTCTCTCTTCTACTTCAATCCCTCTCTACCTGTTAAATATTCTCTGAGGGATCCTGGCTTGGCATCCCCACCTCATGTTGTCAAAGAAACCAATGCGAACAGTCAAACTCAAATCATCCACCATACTATGTTAGGACTCCAGAGAATGTGCATGCACCTTGTCCTATAACCACCCATTTGCATTTCTGCCCTCCGTGCCTCAAGGTAAGAGGCTGTTGAGGGCAGCAACTGAGTCTTGTTCAATTTAATAGCTCCAGCTTCCATCACAGTGAGCAAATGAGGCCATTTCTTTCTTAATCCAAAATAATTTCCCGGATCAGAGTTTCTCTTTCAGTCTACCTCTAAGATATCACCAAATCTCCTGTTAGCTGATCTTAAAGTTTAAAAGTGTATTCTAAGAATTACCCCCCTCTTAAGACATCGCACAACATGCCATAGCTCTTTCTTTTGGGATTCTGAGCTCACTCCATCAATTAGTTCTCATATGTACAAGTGTTTCTATTTTGCCTAAAAGTGTTTCAGTGAAATCAAAATAATAACGTGGAAATAATAATTAAGTAGAGGATTTTTTCAGTAAAAAAGGAAATAAAAAATTAAAAAGAAATTGAAAGAAGCAGATAGTGCTTTATTTACTGGAGGAAAAAACAAATGTGTTCTGTAATGCAGAACAAATGCAACATATTGACCCTTCAGTGATTGAAACCACAGTTCCATTATCATTTTGCTAATAAAAAACAGGAGAATAACCCAAAATATGAACACATGGCAGCAAAAGTAATGAATGGGGTGAGTGATAACTCTTGTAGTCCTGTAATCACAAGTCAGTTCTCAAATAATACTGATACTTGTTGAGTTTTTCTGTGTGTGGATCAGATACTGTGAGTGTTATATGGACAGAAAACATTTGCAAGTGAGTACAGTTTATACTCTCTGTCCTTTATGTTTTCATTTTCTTGTAAGGAAAATAGGAATAGTCATAGTGTATACATCACTGTGATTGATTAACCATATGCAAATACTTAGAAGAGACACAAACATGTAGCATGACCCCCAAAACGTGAACTCTTCTACATCTCAAAGTTAGTCTGAATCTCAAGTTGTAAGTTCTAAGGGTCACCTACATCAGCTTTCTCTATGACTTGGGCTGCTGAAGGGACAGAACTCAAACCAACAGGAGGAAAGAGAAAGAAGCAAATGTCTACTCATTACCATTGTGTTTTACTAATAAAGCCTTCACAGTAAAAGAATGCAGAAATTATTCTCAAAGAAATATACCTTTAAGAAGCTATCATGTAGTATATGAGGACTTGTAGATAAAAATAGGCTTGAGTTTTTCTTTAAACCATGGAAATCAGAGTTTCCCTATCAATTTAGCAACAGCTACAGCAACGTGGCAGATGGGACTAAAGATTGCTATGGAATAGTGCTGACCAGTACAACTTTATGCCTTTCACCAGTGTATACCAGGGTGGTTCTACTACTTACATAAGTGCCTCATCAGCCTGTGAATGTAAGCATATTATAATCCCAGTTCACAAAAGAGGAAATGGAGGCTAAAGTAGATTCAGCAATTCAGATCACTGCACCAAGAAGTGACAAATCTGTGCTCTGCCGCCAGATCTGCTCCAGGATCTATCCTCCTAATCATTGTGCTAATTCATTGCAGAGTGAAAAGAAAGCATGCGTACATAAAACCACCTAATGTTAGGAAAAGGAAATTATATCAAATTGTAACATTAGTTGCCTGTGAAGGATTGGGAATGGTAACCAGAAGAATTTCACTATACCCTAAAATGGTTCCGTGTTTAAAAAAAAACAGTGCATTCTGATGTTGGAGAATGCTTGAAAACTTATAAAACAGCCAGGAGGAACTATCTGCTTTAGCTGGCATTAAACACATTCCTTAATATAGTCTTTTTTTTAAAAAAAAAAAAAAAAAAAAAGAAGGAATCATTTTTTTCTTGTTCAGAGAACCTCTTTTTTATTTATTATTTTAATTTATTTTTTTCACTCATACAAATTTGATAGGTACCCCATTCCCCTCCCTCCCTCCCTCTACCCCTCCCTGGATCCCCTTGTTCCCTCCCCCCTTTTCCCCTTTCTTTCCCCCCTTCCTCCCTTTCTCCCAGTACCCCCCCCCAATTCCTGGAGCATCCTTTAGTGCGCACGTCAAACTTCCCTCTGGGTCCTCCTCTCTGATGAGGTGTAAGGACTCAGTAGCATTGCCTAGAGCTCTTTTTTGTGCTCCCCTTTAGTATAGGAATACTATTGTAGCTATTAATCCCTTGCCTCTAAGGATCTTAGAGCCTGTGATCCATGCTAGACTTTGGGGGGGGGGTCAATGACATGTTGGTCATTGCGCAGGTCATGCAAAGTCCTATTATGATTACTTCAGTCCTAACGTGTGTGGAGTATCTTACATATCGTTGCTCCTCTCCATCTTTAGGCTCTTACAATCTTACCACTCCAAAAAAAGGAATCATTTTTAATTATGCTCCTAAATGACCTGTACAGGAGAATCACACTTGGGTAAATAAAGTCCTCGGGTTTTACAATTAATTCAGCATTATGTATCCTTAATTGTTTATCCCACTGTCTTCTCTAGTTGCATGAAAGACACTCTCACATTACTCCCATGTAACTATATTTTTATAATCTACGCAACTAAAATCTTTATAATTTTATCTATGTTTTTCCTAGCTCAAAGTTCTTTACAGATACAAAGTAATTTTAACTCTTCTTCTGAATCTTTTTCATCATGGGGAAATTGCTGAACATTCCCTAAGTCTGTAGTTCTTTATGTTGGCTTGTGGTAGTGGTGGTGACGATGGTGGTGGAGGTAGCAACAACGATGGTAGTGCAGGTTGGTGGTAGAGATAGTGGTGGTAGAGATAATAGTGATGAAGATGATGGTGGTGGTTGAGGTGCTGTGGGTGATGGTGATGATGGTGCTGTTGTTCATAATGATGTGACTGAATAGAAATGCGCAATAGTGGTTGCTACACTAGTAATAATGACAGTGGAGTGATGCAGGGAACCACAGTGGTAGTGTTACCAAGGTAGATATGACAGTGGCAGTGGAGATGGTGCATGTGGTGAGAATAACTCAGGTGGCATTTGTTGCCTAGTGATTTTGTTGGTGGAGGTAACATAGACGGTGATATGAGCAGAGGTAGTGAGAAAAGGGTAATGAAGAGGCTGATGCAGTAAATGGCAGCAATGCTGTGCTAGACACTTGGGACAATATTGAAAGTCGCAGTAATCAGACATGGTAGCAATTGGTGATGATGAAAATAAAGATGCTAAATTCAAACTATGTGTAAAGCAAAAAGTAACTCTGTATCTAGGATGAGTTACCATACTACACACCAACACATATAGCAAGTTTTTGAGAATGAGGACAGAAAAACAAATGATCCCCAGGCTGGGTAACCTACAGGTCTTTACTTGTTCTTTTCCAACCACAGAAGTTTGCTCTGTACCTGAGCTTCCATATCTATTCCATTTCTACTTGTCCAGGATAGTAATTTCCTAGGTGGGCTGCGAGAATAAAAAACCAGAAGAAAGTAAGAAGACTATATGAATATATCCTCAGTATCACCAACTCGTGATAGTAGTGATCAGGAAAGCACAGGGGGGTCTTAGCCCACCCTGGGTGAGTCCTGTGAGGTTTGTCAGAGCCTGACCATACTAATTGTCATTTCCTATGTGGGAAGGTCATAGAGTAGGAGGTGCAGTTCACTGCAATAGAGGTGGCAATGTTCCATGGCCACACCTGTTCCAACACTCCCACAGGCACTGAGACCTGCTAGGTACACTTGTCTGGATCTATCACCAATATCAAGGCAGCAACTAGGCTTGGGAATCAGAAAGCAATTTATTTTTTTAAAAAGTGGGAGGAAAGAAGAATTAGAAAGAGAAAGAAAAAAGAAGGAAGGAAGGACGGAAGGAAGGAAGGAAGGAAGGAAGGAAGGAAGGAAGGAAGGAAGGAAGGAAGGAAGGAAGGAAGGAAGGAAGGAAGGAAGGAAGGAAGGAAGATGAAAGAAAGAAAGAAGAAAGAAAGAAAGGAAGAAAGAAAGAAAGAAAGAAAGAAAGAAAGAAAGAAAGAAAGAAAGAAAGAAAGAAAGAAAGAAAGAAAGATAGAAAGAAAAAAAGATAGATAGATAGAAAGAAAAAGTAGAATCACTGTGTCTACAACAGCCTGTCCAAGCTCAGAGCAATCAGCAGCCATAGCATCTCTGGAATTCAGTGGTGTTTCTGAAACTCATTCCAGCAAAAACAAAAAGTAATTTGGACTCAGACCTGGTTTATTCCATCACCACCAGCCAAAGACTTGACTGAATCATCTCCATTGTCTCCCAATTGAGTCACTGAGATTAGGCACAATGGGAGCAGCAACTAATGTCACCCTGCTCTCTCACGTTCCTGGTGCCTTCGTCGGAATTTCATCGGACTTCAGATCTGACACTATGGTGAGCAAGCATGGGGATTAGAGTGGCACCACTCTGTCTCATTCACAGTCTACTTGGATGGCGGTGGCAATGATGGTGACAGTGGCAGTATCACCCGCCACTGGCTCCTAAGCAGGACAGGGTGACCTATTCTCTGGGGCAAGCTCACCCTCCAGTGAAATAACATCCCTGTAGAACCACAAATGTAAAGCACCACCTGAAATGATCACTCTTTCCTCAAATTGTACCTCTTCTTTTAAATATCTGGTTAGGATGTTCCCATAGCTCACATTTAAAGGACACCACTATGCAACAGATGCTGGGCTAAAACTTGTTAATGAACAATTCTATCCTCAAGGAGTTGCTAGTCTATCAAGGGAGACAGACATGTAACATAGTCCATAAATAAACACAAGAGAAAAAACAGAAGAGTGGGATGTTGATAAATAAGCTGAGAACACTGTGGTACACAGAAAAGATGCAATAACATAGGATTAAAAGCTTCTTGTGGAGATAATATTCATTCGATCAAAAACAAAATTGAGCAGAGCTCCCAAGGCCATCCTTAACTAAAGAGACCCACAACAGTCTCCCTAGTGACAGTCCCTGTATCACAGTCACAGCCCCACTCCTCTGGACTCTTTGACACCTGACATTTTACCAGAAGAACTTGGTCTTTTTTATTTGATATTACTCTGACCCTTACATCCTGTGGGCCGTGTGGGTGAGGATACACTCTAAACCTCTATCAGATGAACACCCTCTAATTTAAATCAATTGTACAATCTTAGAGACTTATCACAACAGTTTCAACACATATGCAAATCAATTTCATTACATGTAAAATGACAGGCTCAGAAAATTTCAGGACCATGAGACGGTCCTTCAGTTGACAAGTAACTGAAGCAAGTTTCCACCTCAGGTCGCCTAACACCAAACGAGTCATCAGTACCTTGCCATAAGCAGGGACTATTTTCAGTAATGAACTAGAAGTGGAATGCAAGAGGCTGGGAGGACTGCAAGTTAGAATGCAAGCTCCCAATGCACACTGCCTAAGCATGCCTTGCTTGTCCAAAGACAGGCGCTCTGGGTTCCTCCAGGAGTTGAGAGGAATGCTTCCATGGGGAAAGATGGATCTGCTCTAGAACCATCTCTGATTCCATCTGAGCCCAGAGGTAAGAGACCTGCATCACACTTAGAATTTCCCAGAAAGACTCACTTCCATGAGAAAGAGCAGAGTCTTGCTTTTAGTATTTCCTAAAGCAGCACACCTATCTCCTGTGTGGTTTCTCTCAGATCTATGTTCCATCTGCAATGCTATGCATTTCATTTTTTATTTTAATCTCAACTCATTATTTTTACTTACTAACATTGTTTTTACAAAACATATTATCGCAAAGTTCCTTTCTTTGACATTATCTTTAAGTAATTGCATTCACAAATCTAAGGTGTTCATCCTAATGCACACTAACCATAACATGTAGCTATTGGAGTAAAGGAGATTTGCAGCTTACTGACAGCAAGCACACTTTTCCTCTACTCCTTTGCAGTGATCTACACAGGACATAGCAGGTACTGAATGCAATAAAACATGATAATTAATCATGGGATGCAAAAAGCCAAGAATAAGATACTAATAGCACAATCATGTTGGAAATAAAATAGCACCAATAATTCCAAAATCTGTGTATACATGAGACTTTAAAGTGTTGTAATCACACATGTGTGAAATTTGGGGCTGTGATACTTTTCAGATTTGCTGAAATATCAGAAAATCCAGAGCTGTATGTATAGATAGAATTATCATCCTCCCAAAACTCAAATGAACTCTTTTGCAAATCTGGATACAATTCTTCTGTCCTTCCTTTTCTCTTCCCATCTCTCCATTTTCTTCTTCATTCTTTCTTTTCATGTAGACTGTACAGGACGGTGAAAACTTGATATGATCCCATGAACTCCAAATACCGAATATCCAAGAGTGGGCACTCCCTGTGTTTTCCACCAGAATGCACTGTGGCTATGCCAGGCAGGGTGCTGCAAGCAAGAGAGCAAGCCTTACTCCCCTTTTTGGGAAGAAGCAGGATTGTTGACCTACAAGAGGAAATGTTCTCTCAATCACACTGCCGTACTGCAAGAACTTTCCTGGAGAAGTTTCTGAGGAGTATATTGAAAGTAAAGAAATTGGACATATTAAAGGAGATAATTTTGCAGACAGAGAGAAAAGCACAGCAAAGGACATGAAGGCATAGAAAACTTGGCTTGGTAGGAGGGACAGAATTGCTGAGTTAAGACAGTGAGTGTTGGTCAGAAATTTGGACTTGACATGTGGACAGAGAGAGATTCCAGAAGAAAAACGATGTGATCGAGGAACATCTACTGCAATGCTGAAGACACAGAGATGAAGCACGATGTGGGTCAGTTCCACAATAGCGTCACTAAGCAACAACAATGCTATTATCATGCACACCAATAACTATGAGTACACCAGAAAGAAGCTCCAGAGCCAGGGAGGAGGCCAGCAGGTCTATCTGCCTTCCCCAGAAAGGGAACTGGTTTTTGAGAAACAGCAGGACGAGGGGAGAATCACTGAAGCCTAGGAGGACAAAGATTATGCATACACATCATATATAGATAGGTACACACATCAAACATACATCATATGCATGGGCATGTGCAAACAGACCTCACACACACATTGGGGGAACACCTATGGCTCTATATAGTTTCACCTACACAGACACATGAATACATATGTAGTTACATATGCATATTGCACATATTCACAAAGACATATATCTATATCACACACACACACACAAAAGCAATGAGAGTCAAACCCAAATCTGAGGAAATTTATGCAGTTTTCAATTTTCCAGTCCTCACAAAAAAAGCTCACCTCTTCTAAGGTTTGTCCAGGTACTTCTTTCTTCTGTATCCCTTGAACCCCAGGCACTTGGCTATCAAGTGTGCCAAAAAACTTCCTTTCTAGATGCCCCTCAAAGCTGTCCATTTCCTCTCTTCCCCTTTCTCACATCCTATCATTCACACATCGTAACCCAGGAGCTTGTGAAAGACAGATGACATTTAAGGAAACAATATGGAATTGGCATTTGGGGAGAAATCAAGCATTTTGTAAAGCTATACGGAGTCCAGGTTATGCACAAGGAAATCAGGGATCCAAGATTAACAGTGCTATGAGGAGAGAGAGTGGTCCACACATAAGGAACCTTTATCTGCACCATCTTTATAACTACACTGTAGATACAAAGAAAGGCCTCAAACTAACCAACTCAGCTGAGTTTCTGGGATCCAGATACTACCAGACAGCTGCAAGGTCTGAGTGGTTTGGGAGGTGGGCAATGGTGCGGCCACTAAAACTAATAATCATCAGGGCCACAGAACATGGGGATTGTGTACAGCAATTGTCACATGGAAGATCAGCTCTCCAAATTGACAGGTTAAGTGAAGGGGAAATGCAATTAATGGAAAAAAGAATAAGATTTTTAAAAAATCAAAAATTTATACCAATTATATCTGAATATTGGAATTATAGGTAACTTCTTTACTTTGCTTTTCAAATGTGTTATGAGCCTAGGTTCTTATTGTTGCGGTAAAGGGTTTTTCTTTACTCACTTGCTTTGTAGGCAGAGTAACTTAATGGAGTTTGAGGAGTCTACCGCCAAAGGATCCACTGTCCTAAGCACTTAGATAAGTCACATATAGGCATAAAAATGGAGTCACATATTAATCTTTCCTCTGGGGTCCAGAGTCACATGCGCCAGGTCAAGGAGATGGAAGCAATGCAGACGACCCACATGCCTGTCTTAATCCATGCAATTAGATCCACCCTTAGTAATAATACTCTGAGAAGGTTATTCATGATGCAGGACGACTCCACTCAGCCATGCCCTCCCTCCTCCGCCGCCCTCAGCTCAGGTGGGGAAATATTGTCGGAGACAAAAATCACCAAAATTGCTCTGACTTGAACCTGAGACCCCCCCAGTGCCTTCCTCTCAGAAACCAGTGATTCTCATGATCCTGTCTAGTTTCTTCTTCGACACTACCTTTGTCCCTCATGTCTCTTTTCCTGTCCAGAGAGGGGCCAGGATATAAATGAGCGAGATCAACTTTATATTTATGGGAGTCATTATCTTGCAGAGTTCACAGACTGTAGTGGTTAGGTTAGGTTTAGTGCACTGCCTCACCCCCACTCCAAGAACTAGCCAAACTATAGATTGTGGCATATCCAAAGACTAACAAACTGCAGAGCTTCTGGCAGCACTTCAAGGCAAATTTTAAAAGGTGACATTGGACTTAAGTAGCCAGAGCCTCTGAGGAGGCCTGTTGCAAGGAATATTCCAAAAAGTAGGAAACAGGAGGTACAGGGAATGAGGCATCTTAGATGAAAAGTGTTGGGTAATAGGAACACATTTTGCCACGGCCCATTTGTTTAAGCTGGTTTCCATTGAAAGCTGAAACATTTTATTTCCCTGAGCTGTGGTACCTAAATTCTTATTATCTCCTTAGCTGATGATCAAACAGATATTTATAGAATGTTTACTCTGAAATCCTTCTCTTAATTAGATGAGACTGTGGAGATTTAAGGGGACTGGGTCTTAACCTGGATGATGCCCTAAGAATCAAATATCAATTGTACTCCCATAGTTCTTTGTATTGGGACTCTCCAAATGGATCAAAGGACCAACTAAATCATGATGCTCCATGTATTTATAAAGAGGGGAAAGTTTGTCTCCAAGTCACGCACTTGATTTCGACAGGTCTAGTTATTGGAAAATGACTACTTAGTTTGAAGAATGGCGATTTTGGATATCTACACATCTGAAGAACAAAATGTATTGATCAAGACAGACTGGGCCCAGATCTAGGCCTTTAGCTGTAAATCCTTAACAACTCTGGCAATAGAGAAATTACACCCAAGCCTACTTCAGTCACAGGGACATCTTAAAGTAGAAGTTAAGAATCAGAATTATCTGATCACTCAGGCGGGCAAGACAAGAGTATCTGAGTGCAAAAAGCAACCTCAACTGTATATCAAGACCCTGTCTCAAAGAAAAAGGAACAAATCTGAATTTGAACATACAATAAAAAAGTCTTTACGCTGTCTTGTTTTTTAGTAATCTTCTACAAAGAGAAGTATGTGGGTTTAGGTCATCCAAGATGACATGCAGCTAAAAGGTACAGGTTAGAGCTTTTATGCCAAAAAACATTAAAAAGACTGTGGTTTTTGGTTTTTTTTCTTTCAGTCCTATTGCTTACTGGAATCTGTTTTACTTTGGACTTAATTAAACAACATCGATAAGGCACACAAAGAATATCAAAGGATGGACTGGTTTGGGAGCCAACATTCTTAAACTACTAAGAGCCATCCTGCACCTGAGAGGCCTCGGGCTACATTCCTTATCTTAGAATCAAGCTGGACCACAACACTGTAGCTGTGCCCAACTCCTCCCTTCATGAAAAACTTATCTATGACCCCAAGATGTGACTGGCTACCCAGCAATTGATTGCCTGTAAAAAGGTAGGTCTTGACATTACTACTTCCAAGCCTAGAGGTTAACATTCCCAGGCTCCTAACATCCTTCACTTTGTCAGAATCAGTGGTAAAATCTTTCTCATGTTAACTAGACCTTCCTCACACTGCCATTTGTCAATGGACAGCAGAGAGCCACAATCCAAATCTGTAGTGAGAAAAGTTCTGACTGGAGACTCAGAGACTAGTACCTAATTTTAGCCCTGTTGTATGTCTCCTGGCTCTTCGTCTATCTCTACAAATGAAAGTGTTGATTGGCAGATCTCTACATGTCCATTGATAGGTAAAACTGTTCCAGAATTGCTATGAGCATTCATGAATACATCCTCTGCTCCCAGCCCCCCAGAGGGTACAAACCTGGGTCTAGTCATCATCCCCATTTCTCCAAAGAGGAAAGAAGCATCATGCTTAGACATAATGAGATTGAGGATTTTTAAAAAATTGGTTCTGGCCTTCCCACTAAGAGATTGTGGAAATTTAGGGGAACCCATCAGCCTCCACATCCAAAGATGAGGGGCACACATTATTGAGTTTGAAGGACTATTGGGGAAAGCCAACACAAGAGCAATTGTGGAGACACATAAGAGAATCCTTGTGAAGCATCCACGTCCCACCAAACACCACCTCTGATTGTGAAGTTCTCACCCTGTATGGATCCATAAGTTCAGGGGGACTATTCAAGCAATTTGGCTGCAGTCCTCACCACTAACAAAATGAACAACTCCACAGTGCCCCAAAAGAAGGTCAGTCTGAGTCTACATCCTCACCAAGGGGCAGGATACAGGGACCTTCAGATGCAAAGTAAAGAAATAATAAGGAGTCTGCTCTCAGGACAACTATCACTGAAAAGGGGAGACAAATGTCATCAGCGGACTGTAAGTCATCTTAAGTGATGCACATGTCTATCGGGGCCTCAGAAGAGGAAGGTGGCGAGGCAGATGGAATCAGTGGGTGAGATGCATTCAAGGAAGCTTTCTAGAGAAAGAATCCTACCACAAAGCTGATCTTGCCCCAGATCTTGAAGTTCCTCTGCGAACTCAACACCCAAGGACAATTTCTCCGTACATTGCCAGCTAGGAAGTCTAGGGAGTACCAGGACTCTGAGATACTTCCTATGCCGGAACTGAAAATTGTCACCTATCCATGGAAGCATGAAGAGCATCCAAACAAAGTTCTACTCTTGCCTTGTGGGAGGACCTAAGCTACTGCCCTGCACGAGCACGCATGTGCACACACACACATGCACACATACACACACTTTGTGTATAGACTCTGCCCATCAGATAGGTTTTGAAATGACTAGCAGAGGAAGCAGTATGAGATTACATTAGCCAATGTCACCTCTACAAGCTGGCCTTAGATTCTCTACACAGGGCTGACTTATACTACGCAATGGCTCCAAGCTGAAAACTTTTATTCTTAATCAGCTAGAGGGATTGTTTGCTGTCATCCACTAAGCCTCAAGAATTTCGCCTCGACTTCAGTGAGATACCAAATACCAACTAATTTCCTGAATTACAACAGGCATGTTGAAGCATTTGCATTGAGGATCTGTCTCCTCTTGGGATACAGGTAGTGTCTGGGACCATGACCCAATATATCACACAGCACAAGTCAGATGTGCTTGCTAGCATACATTTCAGGGTCAAATATCTAAAGCCTATAAATCTAAAAAAAAAAAAAAAAAAACAGGCATGCCAAGTCTTACAAAACCCAAAATACCTATGTCATAAGTATGCAAAAGCCTACCATTTCCTAATTGATGTGACAAAAGGTGATAATCAACTGTTATTCGAACAGATATCCCAATAGGACTACTTTTTATCCAGAGAAATAAGATTTAAAATAGTTTTCCGTATATCCACTCCTTATACATGCTTAGTTAAGCCAAAAGACCTAGTACTGTTGTAATATATCACATCTGCCTCCTCTATCTATTGACAAAGTAAATGTACTAATTACATCTTATTAAATTCTATACAGGGTGACAAAGAAAGACATACAACACTGTTGCCATCCCCACAAAACAAACTCTACCAAAGAGGTCCATACACAGCCTCAAAAGACTTTTTTGACTGGAATGAGGAACATAGAATTGGGATCTCAAATTAGAAAGAAAAAAAATGCTATATATTTCTTAGAAGAATATGAACTCACAAAATCTGCACTCCTGAATGAAATCCTGGCATTTTTTTCAATTTGGATGAGTCTTGAGGACATTATGTTAAATAAATCAAACATAAAAAGGCAAATACTACATGTTCCCACTCACATGTGGAAGCTGAAACACTTGATCTCATAGAAATAGTGAGTAAAATTGTGATTTTTACATGTTGCGAAGTAAAGAAAAATGATGGAGCCATTAGAGAATGGATACTGGATGACACAATGGAGCTAGAGAAAAGGAACAAGTCTTGTTTTCTAGGTCACTGCAGAGCAGTCCTTATTTACAACTATTGTACTCCTCAACATAACCAAAAGAAAAGAACTTGAAAATTCCCAACATGATAAAATTGTTAATCAGTCCAATCTCATCATTTCACATTGCATGCAAGTATCAAAACTATCATACTCTACCCCCATAATATGCATGACAATCATGTGTCAGTTATAAAAGCAATTTTTGGACAACTGAAGATTTGTTAGCTCTTTGTGGTCAACAGAACTTGAGCTTTCAAAAGTAGAATTCCATGTAGAAGAAGCAGCATCTCCCTCAAATACAGTTGGTAACATGTAAAAGACTGAATCTACATTCTCTCTCTCACTCTGTACCAAAAAACTCAAAATGGATCAAAATTCTTAAGATCTATAAAATTATTGGAGGAAAACACTTCAAGATATAGACACAAGCAATGACTTTTTTAAAGGACTCCAATAGCTTAAGAAATAATGTCAAGAATTGACAAATGATATTCCAACAAATTAAAGAGTCAGCAAAAAGATGTCCTAAAGAATGAGGAAAAAAAATCTGCCAGCCATGCAGCCAGCAGAGAATTAGTATTCAGAATATATAAAGAACTTTTAAAAAATTGAGCATGAAAGAAATAACATAATCAGGAAATGGAGTAATCAGCTGAACATTTTCCAAATGAAGATGTACTAATGGTCAAAGTGTTCATATTTAGCCATCAGAGAAATGTAAATCAAAACTATGTGGAGAGTCCACATTAATTCAGTCAGAATGGATATCACCCAAAAATGAATGGTAAGAATGCAAGAGGGTGGAAATTGTTAATTAGTGCTAGTTAGACTTTAAATTAGTCCAATCACTTCAGAAATCGGTATGGAGATTCCTCAAAATAAGTGTGTGTGTGTGTGTGTGTGTGTGTGTGTGTGTGTGTGTGTGTGTTGTATATGATACTGCTTTACTACATTTTACTTTAAGGATACATGCTAGAATGTATCAAAATTATTTAAGCTTTATTGTATGAATACAAACATAAGAAGAAAATAAATAAAATTTAAAATGCAGCTACCATATGAGCTAACCTTAGCATTTCTGGATGCATATCCGAAAGGATCAAAGCTTGCCTAGTCTAGAATCTTCTGTAGACATGCACTTATTTCATCACTACTCATGGTAGCCATTGTTATGGAATTAGCTTAGTGCTGGATGGATAAGAAAGGCCTGATGCCATTGCACAATGGACTTTTATTAAGCCATGAAGAAAAAATAAAATTATGTTAGTTGCAGGAAAATTGAACCTGGAGATCACTGTGTTAAATGAAATAAATCAGTCTCACAAACACAAATGTCACACATTTTCCCTGATTTGGGACATCTGTGATAGGAAAAAGGACATGAAAGTGAAAAGGAGACTATTGGAGATGCGGAAGGGGAGAAGGGCGAGAAAGGATAAGAGTTGGAATGAATATGATCAAAGCACATTATATATATGATGGGAAATAAAATTAAACTCCTTAGTTTGTACAATCAATATATGGTAACAAAATTTTAAAGAAAAGTGAAACTTTAAAATACAGTAATCATAAAACTACAAAAATTTTATTTTTATGCAACCTAAAGCATAAACCACTTTCTATAAGCAACAATACTATTTAAACACAAAAGAGGTAGGATTGCCAGGACTTCTGAATTAAGAGTTACTCTAATCCAAACATCCTATTCACATTCTACCTTTTGGACTTTTCTTAAGGATTGGTGGTGTACATGGTAATGGGTCAGCGTGGTCCACAGATCCCTGCTAAGAGCCATTCCCACTTCTCCCATGTGACCCCAGTAAATAGAATGGTTCCTTTTTTATGTCCATGGCAGTCACTACCAGGAGAGTGTCCATTTCCTTCCAACATTGCCACAGTGTCTCAGATTGGAGCTGAGAAACCTGCCTTCTCCAACAGATCCTGACTCCTCCCTCCAGTGCACCCTCCAAGGAGAGGAACACCCAGGGTCCTCCTTGGTTCACCTGGGTTCATGCTGTCCAAACTAAAACGAGTGCCACAAGTTTCTGAAAGCCTAGTCTAATCAGGATCCCTTGGGTCATTAAAGCTCCACCATAATTAATAGACAATTTCTTATTGGAATTGTTGATTGCAACACAACTGGGTGGAATGAAGCTCAAATGTGGTATCTTAACAGCAGCTGGGTTCTGGTGATGAAAGGGGGGGGCAGTTGTTCTTCACACACAGAGGTGAGACTGCTGGCCCAGAGTCAGCAGGGAATTTTTGAGGTAACTTTATGGGAAAAGAAGACTAGAACAGGCTTCACTTTCCTTCCTGGCCTTAGCTTCTTCCATCCAAGGGAAGGCCAGGATGGCAGCATGGGTAGTAAATAAACAGCATCACCTTTTACATTTGACATAACTATTGCTTCTTCATGTGCCTATGAAATAGGTATTAGGATTCCTGTTCAATAGATAAAAATAAGTGGGGCTCAGAAAGTTTGATCACTCAACAACCAACAAATACCAAGTGCTTCTGTAAAGGCATCGAACAAACTGCTTACGCCTTTTCCCCAGGGTAATAGACCGACAAGTTGTAAAGAGTGGTAAACCAAATCACCAACCTCATGTCCATTCCAGTCCATGGCTGCTCCTCTCTCTGAGGTCAATGTCCCCACATACACCAGAGCCAAAGGGGCATCGTGAGAAGAACCACACGGTCAATTTTGCTAGTTTGTGCCTCTGTGAGCCAAGTCAATGGTCAGTATTGACTATCAGCCTTTCCAAATACCCACTGTCTCCAGGGACAATTCAAAATAGCCCCCAGAGTCACTTTAGGTACAGCATTATAAATGGTGTTCAATTATAAAGTGGGAGCTGGAGTCTTATGCAGCCTCACAACCCAGCAAACAGGAGAGAAACAACCCAGAAATGCAAAATGGCAAAAGAGAGGTGGATTCCAAAGTTTTGAGGATTTCCAGAGTGATGAGATCAGAAACCAAGCAGCAAAATTTGAAAGATACTGCTCCATGGATACGGAACAAGATCTCTAGTTTGACTCTCTTGGGCTGCCTGAAGGCGTTGTTATCTATTCCTCAAGCACAATCTCTGGTTATGGCATGTGGGCCATGCCAGAAGTTTTTGAAAACAATGTCAGCCATCCATCTGGCTTCCATCCCCAATGACCAACCTATTCACAATTGCAACAGTGAAGTGGCCGTCATACACTGGCTGCACATTGCAAGAATGCTAAAATCTTCATGAATGGGTCACAGGGAGGTGTAATCACAGGGAGGTGGGGCCAAGAGCTATTGGTCACGTAACTGGGGCCAAACATGAGAAGAGGCCTGATCGATGAGTTGGGTCAGACCAGGCAAAGAGTATAAAACCCCAGGAGTTCCAGTGTTCCTCACATCGCCAGCATCTCCTCTCTCACTCACCCTCCCTGGTGCTTCGGGTAAGTGTGGGCTCTCCTGGCTCTCTCGTATTCCCAGGTGGCCTTGCTCAGGCTTGCAGAGGTCACCTCTCCTCTTTGGGAGTTATAGGACTTCCACCTTCTCTACTGCACTTGTATGGAGGAAAGGAATAGAGGCTCAGGATGTTTCGGTACAGATGAAGTTTCTGGCCCAGCAATGTTAAACTCCACCAAGATAGGGCAATCTGCTGCCTCTCTTGATGCCTTTGTTCCGATAGAGGCTGGAAGAATAGTGAGCCCCCAGGACTCTGCAATATCTACCTAAGGTAGCCTGTACATGAGCTGGATGAACCTTGTGAATCTGCCAAGAGGAAAAGTCAAGCCCACTCTCAGAAAGATGGGTCAGAATAGGTGAAGGTAGGAAAGATTTGAGGACTCACAAAAAAAGAGAAAAAAATGCCGTTTTACAGAAGGGAGTGATGTTTAGGGAAGTCCCTGACTTGTGAGGTGCTGAAATGCAACTTCTTACTAGTTACAGCTCTTCTACTAAGCTCCGATATATCATAAAAGAGGCACCTGCTGTCTTCTGGTCAAAAGTACTGATCCAAGGGACCTTCAAGGGCCTTGTCTAATAACTGGTCCTTGGACTGTATATACCCTCATTCAGTAGGACAGACCAAGAATTTGAACTAAGGACTTTTTCCGAAAATTGATACAATACTCCTCTCACATCCAAGAAAATCTCCTTCCTTTTGCTGGGAAAGGGTAAAATCCCAGCTAGAGATTTTTGACTTCTTTTTGGACTTAGAAGATCAGTATTTTGATTAGAAACCTGAGAGACAAGTGAGAAGCAGGTGGGAATGAGAGTGGTCTGCTCCCAAAACCGCACAGCTGGGGCCAGCAAAGCTGGGACAGAGAAAAGACACCACCAACAGGACTATTTAAAACTCTCGGACGCTCCGCGTGATCCCAGCTGGGCGCTCTCTCCCTGCTCCAGAATGCATCAAGAAGGCATGGTCAGGACAGGTTTCTGGAACCAAGGAGGCTGCTGCCGTGGACGCAGTCACCTCCTTGGCTGCATCCTCTTACTGCTGTGCGGGTGACGCTCTTCTGCTCTTCTTCCAGGATTCCCCTTCTCCCTAGACATGTCTTATCAGAAAAAGCAGTCCACCCCTTGTCCCCCCGTGGGCTGTGGAAAGAAGTCCTCTAGCGGTGGTGGTGGCGGCGGCGGAGGCGGCGGCGGCGGCGGCGGCGGCTCCTGCGGAGGCGGCTCCTCTGGAGGCGGCTCTAGCTGCGGCGGCGGCTCCTACGGCGGCGGCTCCAGCTGCGGCGGCGGCGGCTCCTACGGCGGCGGCTCCAGCTGCGGCGGCGGCGGCTCCTACGGCGGCGGCTCCAGCTGCGGAGGCGGCGGCTCCTACGGCGGCGGCTCCAGCTGCGGAGGCGGCGGCTCCGGAGGGGGCGTCAAGTACTCCGGTGGCGGCGGCTCCGGAGGGGGTAGCGGTGGATGCTACTCCAGCGGCGGCGGCGGCGGCGGCGGTTCCAGCTGCGGCGGAGGCTCCTCTGGAGGCGGCGGCTCCTACTGCGGCTCCTCCTCCGGGGGCGGAGGCTCCGGTAGCTGCGGCGGCGGCTCCGGAGGAGGCAAGTACTCCGGCGGCGGCGGCTCCAGCTGCGGCGGAGGCGGCTATTCCGGCGGCGGCGGCGGCGGCGGCGGCTCCAGCTGCGGCGGCGGCGGTTACTCCGGCGGCGGCGGCTCCAGCTGCGGCGGAGGCTCCAGTGGCGGCTCCAGCTGCGGCGGCGGTTACTCCGGCGGCGGCGGCGGCGGCTCCAGCTGCGGCGGCGGCTACTCCGGCGGCGGCGGCGGCGGCGGCGGCGGCTCCGCTCAGCAGTACCAATGCCAGAGCTACGGCGGCGGCTCTAGCGGCGGCTCCAGCTGCGGAGGCGGCAGCGGCGGCTACTCCGGCGGCGGCTCCAGCTGCGGCGGCGGCAGCGGCGGCTACTCCGGCGGCGGCTCCAGCTGCGGCGGCGGCGGCGGCTACTCCGGCGGCGGCTACTCCGGCGGCGGCTCCAGCTGCGGCGGCGGCGGCTCCTCCGGCGGCGGCTCCAGCTGCGGCGGTGGCTACTCCGGCGGCGGCGGCGGCGGCGGCTACTCGCAGCAGTGCTCCCAGAGCTCCTGCGCCCCCCAGCAGAGCTACGGCGGGGGCTCTTCCGGAGGCGGCGGCTGCGGCGGCGGCTCCTCCGGGGGCAGCTCTGGCGGCGGCTGCTATTCCGGCGGCGGCGGCTCCAGCTGCGGTGGCGGCTCCAGCTGCGGTGGCGGCTCCTCTGGGGGCAGCTCCGGCGGCGGCTGCTACTCCGGCGGCTCCTCCGGCGGCGGCTGCTACTCCGGTGGCGGCGGCTCCTCCGGGGGCAGCGGCGGCTGCGGAGGCGGCTCCTCCGGGGGCGGCGGCGGCTCCGGCTGTGGCGGTGGCTCCTCTGGGGGTGGCTCTGGCGGTGGCAAGGGCGTCCCTGCCTGCCACCAGACCCAGCAGAAGCAGGCGCCTACCTGGCCTTGCAAGTAAGGCCCCCTGCACACCGCGGAGACCCAAGAATTGGAGGTGTTCTCCGTTGGCGCCGATGGGCCTAGCATTCTCATGAGATTGCCCAAAATTCCCAACCTTCAGGCCTTAACTCTCACAGAAGAAGCCATTGTGTCCCTCAGTCTGTGCCTCTTGCAGATTTTGCTCTTGGTTTCTGACCGACTACCTCCCATCTTCAGTTCCTCTTCAACTTAATAAATTTGCAATTCATGAGAATCACTGAGTCTTGGCAGTTTTTGCAACTTCCAAATTCATTCATTACTTCCCATTCTTCTTTTCATTCACCCACATTTACATTCATTCAACAAATGCGCTATCTGGAAATAGCGGGGGGCATGGGGGGTTGGAGTTGATTGAAGCTGGCTGGAAAGAATGATTGACAAAGGATGACAAACATGTGAACAGCCTGATTTTTGGCTTAAAGTCATGAAATGATCCCTAAAAATATCCTTGGGAAAGGCTTCACTAAACACCCCTCTCATCATCCCCGCCCCCCTCCACCTCATTGGTTGGGCAATGGATCATGGTCTCCTCACTGAGTTCAAAGACTTTCTTAAGGCAGCCTGCCTGACCAGATGCTGTCTCTCATAGTCCAGAGCTCAAATTCTGTTAACTTCTGGAAGCAGAGAAGTTGCAGCTTAGAACACAGGCATCTTAACAGCCAGCTACAGAAGAAAGAATAATAGAGGCTTCCTTGATGCTGCTTTGCCGACACCACCCGCTTGGGTTCTTCCCTAATCCTCTGTGTTAAACAGAAGTTTTTTCCTTAGGTTTGTACTAGCTAGTTACAGAACATGGGCGTTCATTGTCACATTTTGACCAGGGAAGAAGACATCCTCTGGATAAGAAGACCCTCGGGTAACGTTTCTACTCACATAACTTTTTCCCCTATTTGGAAGTCTTCTATGTTCATGAGCCCCCCACCTAAGATTTATGGTAGGCCTTTGAAGGAAAAAGCAAAGAGAAAAGAAAAGAAAACAAAAGAAACGAGAAAACCTATCTTCCCAGGAATATCAGCCTTCAAATAAACCCGACTCTTTCCTACCATATCTGTCCTCCTGAATACTGGGACTCAAGTGTTATAGATCTGGAGTCACTCAGGACTTCACCACACTACACCAGAAACTTTATCAAATGGAGAGGTTTTATTGAAGGTGATCAGTGACCATGCACCAGAGAGGCAGGATTCCAATGCATGGCCGGAAAATTGAGTGCATGGCATTTTTAAAGGCATAGACCAACCACATCTTAAGCAAGAGGCAGGAAGCAAGCAATTTTTACAGAAGCCAGACTTTAGCTATGTTTAAGCAGGACTTTTCTAATATTGGATGTTTGATTAAACCATGACCACAGGAATGTTTCAGGGAGACCCAATCCTAATTGTTTTTCCTAGAATTGCAGTAAGGTAGGGACAAGTGGATGAAGCTGTCAGCTGGTAATTTCCCTGTCTAACTTAGCAGGCTGACAGGTTGTTGTTTTTTTAATTGGCTACAACATAAACAGCCTGAATATTTGACTTTGGTGGCAGAATATTGCATCAGGTATTCAAGAACCTCTAAGGTATATACAGCTGTCTACTGAGCATCTGTGGGGACAGATAGCAATAGGGGACTTGTATCCTGTCCTCTTGAAGGAGTTTCATCCAGCTTAAGAAAAGCTATAGTAAATGAACAAGATGTTCAATATCAACCCTACAGACATCATTGGAAAATGCGGGAAATTTTCCAAATAGCAAGGGAGAAGCCACAGTTGTTCAAAGGGATATGTTAATTACATAGGCCTCATCTGAGATGCACACCATCAACCCGGCCTCAGCCTGTTTTATAGTCTGATTTTTGCCAGCTTTAGATAATGCTGACTTCCTGATTTACTCAACATAAAACCTCTGCTACATTAAAAAGCCAAAAGTTGATGATAGAAACAAATAAATCTCACCCACCTCTTCTGTTTAGAGCCAATTCCATCTTTCAGCATTTTGCATCAGTGACGTAGAGATCAAGACAGCAGTCTCTATGACATAGTTATCCAATCACTACATGGTTTTTACAATGTTTCTAAACAAATGAAAGTCAGACTTGTTCTTCTGAACAAAAAGGACTGGATACATTCCTCCCTACTACTCCTCTTAAATAGAACAAATATCCTTGGATATAATATGCTAAAAGTAAAACACAAGACATTGAAATGAAGGAGACACAGGATTTAGAGGTAAGTTCCTTGGATTTTCTTTTTGTCTGTTAGGCATCCCAAAGAGGGCACTTTTGAAAGTCTGCAGCCAAAAAATGCTGACAGATGTAAAATGATACAAGCATTTTTGACATGATCTACCCCATTTTAACCAATACCACGGGGAAAAAATGAATAAATCCACCACAGAGGTTCACCTGAACTAACCAACTGAGAAAGAGATGGAATTGTCTCCACCCACCACCTCCTCACCTCCACCTCAAGAGTAAATACACCAGAGGTTTGCTCAAATAGAGAATTTACATAAGATACAGATTCTCACAATTCCTCAACCCAGAACATCATACAAAATCACTCATCAGGCCAAGCACTAGGAAAATATTACCTTGAATCAAAAAGATCTACTCAGCAGACACAAACATTGAAATAATTTTTAGTATTATCTGTCAAGGTTTTAAAGAAGCCATTACATTAAAAAGACATTTCAACAGGAAAGTTACTCTCACAACTTCTATTCAATATTGTACTTGAAGTCTTAGCTGAAGCCATAAGACAAGAAAGGGATATAAAAGGGATTCAAATCGGCAAGGAAGAAGTCAAGCTATCCCTATTTGCAGATGACATGATCTTATACCTGAGGGATCCCAAAACCTCCACCAGGAAGCTCCTGGAACTAATTGAGAAGTTCAGCAGGGTGGCAGGATACAAAATAAATGTGCAAAAATCAGAGGCCTTCCTATATGCCCAGAACGAAAGAAGTGAAAAAGCCCTGAGAGAAACAATCCCATTTACTGTAGCCCCTAAAAAAATGAAATACCTTGGTATAAACCTAACCAAGGAGGTAAAAGACCTTTACAATGAAAACTTTAAAACCCTCAAGAAAGAAATTGCTGAAGACATCAGAAGGTGGAAAGACCTCCCATGCTCCTGGATTGGCAGAATCAACATCGTAAAAATGACCATCCTACCAAAGGCAATATACAAATTCAATGCTATACCAATTAAAATCCCAAAGCAATTCTTTAAAGAAGTTGACCAAACAATCTCAAAATTCATATGGATGCACAAAAGACCCAGGATAGCAACGACAATCCTGAGTAACAAAAACACGGCTGGAGATATCACCATACCGAACCTTAGTCTATACTATAAATCCATAGTTGTATAAACAGCCTGGTACTGGCTCCAAAATAGACACACAGATCAATGGATAAGGGGTGAAGACCTAGATATAAGCCCACACAATTACAGCTATTTGATCTTTCACAAAGGGGCCCAAAGAATCCAATGGAAAAAGAACAGCATCTTCAACAATTGGTGCTGCCAAAACTGGGTATCTACATGCAGAAGATTAAAACTGGACCTGTACTTGTCACCATGTACAAGAATTAATTCCAAATGGATCAAGGACCTCAATATAAGGACAGAGACTATAAAAACCATAGTTGAAAGGGTAGGGAACTTCTTCCAGCTGATTGGGCGAGGCCAACAGTTCCTAAACGGACATCCAATAGCACAGTCACTGCTACCAACTCTCAACAGTTGGGATCTTGTGAAATTAAAGAGCTTCTGTTCAGATAAAGAGAATGTAACTCGACCACAAAGGCAAACCACAGAATGGGAGAAAATCTTCAGAAACCACATATCTGATAGAGCTATATTATCCAGAGTGCACAAAGAACTTAGAAAAGTAAACACCAAGGAAACTATTGGCCCAATTAAAAAATGGGCCTTGGCACCAAGATCCTTGGAGGCAAGGGATTGACAGCTACAGTAGTGTTCCTATGCTTAAGGGGAACACAGGAAAGAATTCAGGAAAATGCCACTGGGTTGGGTCCTTGTACGTCATCGGAGAGGAGGAACCAGAGGAGAGTTTGGCATGCATATTAAAGGATTCTCTGGGGATTGGGGGGGAGGCACTGGGGGATGGAAACAGAGGGGTGAGGGGAGGGGGAGCAGGGGGGTCAAGGGGAGGAGGAGGGAGGGAGGGAGCTGGTGTACCTATTAAGTTTGTGAGCGGAAATAATAATAAAAAAATGTTTTAAAAAATGGGCCTTGGAACTTGAAAGAAACTTTACCAAGGACGAAATTAAAATGTCTAACTAATATCTTTAAAAATGCTCCACATCCTTAGCCATCAGGGAAATGCAAATCAAAACTTCCCTGAGATATCATCTCACCCCTGTCAGAATGGCAAAAATCCACAATACAAACAACACTAAATGCTGGAGAGAATGTGGAGAGAGGGAACTCTCCTACATTGCTGGTGGGAATGCAGGCTCATACAACCACTCTGGCAAGCCATCTGGCGATTCTTAAAGAAGTTAAAGATTGAAATGCCATAGGATCCTGCTATTCCACCTCGATAACACAAGCACGACCATGTTCACAGCAGCACTGTTTACAATAGCAAAGTCATGGAATCAACCCAAATGTCCAACAGTTGATGAGTGGATAAGGAAACTGTGGTACATCTATACAATGGAATACTACTCAGCCGTCAAAAATGATGAATTGATGCAATTTGCCGGGAAATGGATGGACTTAGAAACAATTATATTGAGTGAAGTATCCCAGACACGGAAATTTAAGAGCCATATGTACTCTCTAATAGGTGGATCCTAGTATCAAACCCACTTAGAGACACTCAAAGACAAATCTCTGTAATACCTACAGTAATTGTAAAGATTATAAACAGGAGGATGGGGAAGGAGGGTCCCACCAGAAACAAGGAGAGAGGGGACCATGTTACAGCAGAGAAAATAGGCCACCATCAAGGACTGCAAGTAAGCAATGAGACATCTGGTTAAGTTCACAGACTTTCCTTCTTGATCATATGCAACTGATGGGGTATGATCTCACCAGAAGGGGAGGGCATATAGGATGCCTGATAGAAAGTAACCATTTTGCAAATGGGTGATTGACCCCTCTCTCACCGGGGTCTCCTACTTTTATTCCATCTACTTATGAATATACTCTTTTTTTGTACATTTTTTATTATTATGTCAGCTCATACAACTTAATAGGTACACCAGTTCCCTCCCTCCCTCCTCCTCCCCCTGAACCCCCTGCTCCCCCTCCCTTCACCCTTCCCTCCCCATCCCCAAGTGCCTCCCTCCCCAATTCCCAGAGAGTCCTTTCTTGTGTATGCCTGACTCTCCTCTGGGTCCTCCTCTCCGATGACATACAAGGACCCAGTGGCCATTCCTTGAACCCTTTCCCGTGTTCCCTTTAAGTATAGGAACACTGCTGTGGCTGCCAATCCCTTGCCTCCAAGGATCTTGGTGCCTTTAGCAGATGCTAGACTTTGTGAGGTCAATAGTGTGTTAGACATTCCTCAGGGCATGCAAAGTCCAATTATGATTGCTTCGGCCCTAACTTGTGTGGAGTATCTTGCAAATCATTGCTCCTCCCATCCTTTTGCTCTTACACTCTTACCGCCCCCTCTTCCGCAAATGTCCCTGAGCTTCAGGATGGGGAGAGATTAGTCTGGCCTAGTTCTAGGTGGTTGATATAGAGTCTCTGAAGTTCTGGATTGTGGTTTGTTGATTTTCTTTTGCAGTTTTGCTGCTCCTGCAATGCCCTTCACTCTGTCCTGATGGGCACTGTATGTCACCCCCTGGCCAGAGACAAAAAGCTGTTAAACTGGAGTCTTATTATAAGAGCACATTCAAGGGTAGATGTAATACTTATACCCAAAAGTGGAATCGCAGGGTCATATGGAATTAGGCAATGGGAGGGGTCAATCACCCGTTTGCAAAATGGTTGCTTTTTAATCTGCCGGACTATATGCCCTCCCCTTCTGGTGAGTTCTTACCCCCTTAGTTGTAAATTATCAGGAATGAATTGTGAACTTAACTAGGTGTCACATTACTTCTCTTGCAGTCCTTGATGGAGGCCTATTTTCTCTACTGTAACATGGTCACTTCTCTCCTTGTTTCTGGTGTGGCCCTCCAACCCCATCCCTTCTGTTCATAATCCTTGCAATTACTGTAGATTATACATAGATTTACCTATGAGTGTCTCAAGATGGGCTGGGTGGGTTTGGTATTAGGAGCCACCAATTAGGGAGTACATACGGCACTTAATTTTCTGGGCCTGGGACACGTCACTTAATATAATTGTTTCTAATGACATCCATTTCCCAGTAAATTCCAGTAATTCATCATTTTTGATGGCTGAGTAGTACTCCATTGTACAGATGTACCACAGTTTCCTTATCCACTCGTCAACTGTTGGAAATTTGGGTTGATTCCATGACTTTGCTATTGTAAACAGTGCTGCTATGAACATGGTCGTGCTTGTGCTATCGAGGTGAACCTGCTGTATGGGGGGTTATACCCAAAAGTGGAATCGCAGGGTCATATGGCATTTCAATCTTTAATTTCTTTAAGAATCTCCAGACGGCTCGCCAGAGTGGCTGTATGAGCCTGCATTCCCACCAGCAATGTAGGAGAGTTCCCCTCTCTCCACATCCTCTCCAACATTTGTTGTTGTTTGTATTGTGGATTTTTGCCATCCTGACCGGGGTGAGATGATATCTCAGGGAAGTTTTGATTTGCATTTCCCTGATGGCTAAGGAAGTGGAGCATTTTTTAAGATATTTATTAGACATTTTAATTTCATCCCTGGTAAAATTTCTTTTAAGTTCCAGGGCCCATTTTTTAATTGGGCCATTGGTTTCCTTGGTGTTTAGTTTTCTAAGTTCTTTGTGCACTCTGGACAGTAGAGCTCTATCAGATATGTGGTTAGTGAAGATTTTCTTCCATTCTGTGGGTTGCCTTTGAGCTCGCGTTACAATCTCTTTATCTGAACAGAAGCTCTTTAATTTCACAAGATCCCAACTGTTGAGAGTTGGTAGCAGTGACTGTGCCATTGGATGTCTGTTTAGGAAATGTTGGCCTAGCCCAATCAGCTCGAGGGAGTTCCCTATCCTTTCAACTATGGTTTTTAAAGTCTCTGGCCTGATATCAAGGTCCTTGATCCATTTGGAATTAAGTCTTGTACATGGTGACCAGTACGGGTCCAGCTTTAATCTTCTGCATGTGGAGATCCAGTTTTGCCAGCACCATTTGTTGAAGATGCTGTTCTTTTTCCATTGGATACTTTGGGCCCCTTTGTCAAAGACCAAATGGCTGTAATTTTGTGGGCTTATATCTGGGTCTTCAATCCTTATCCATTGATCTGTGTGTCTATTTTGGAGCCAGTACCAGGCTGTTTTTATAACTATGGATTTGTAATATAGACTAAGGTTCGGTATGGTAATACCTCCAGCAGTGTTTTTGTTACTCAGGATTGTCGTTGCTATCCTGGGTCTTTTGTGCATCCATATGAATTTTGAGATTGTTTGGTCAACTTCTTTAAAGAATTGCTTTGGGATTTTAATTGGTATAACATTGAATTTGTATATTGCCTTTGGTAGGATGGTCATCTTTACAATGTTGATTCTGCCAATCCAGGAGCATGGGAGGTCTTTCCACCTTCTGGTGTCTTCTGCTATTTCTTTCTTGAGGGTTTTAAAGTTTTCATTGTAAAGGTCTTTTACCTCCTTGGTTAGGTTTATACCAAGGTATTTCATTTTTTTAGGGGCTATAGTAAATGGGATTGTTTCTCTCAAGGCTTTTTCACTTCTTTCATTCTGGGCATATAGGAAGGCCTCTGATTTTTGCACATTTATTTTGTATCCTGCCACCCTGCTGAACTTCTCAATTAGTTCCAGGAGCTTCCTGGTGGAGGTTTTGGGATCACTCAGGTATAAGATCATGTCATCTGTAAATAGGGATAGCTTGACTTCTTCCTTGCCAATTTGAATCCCTCTTATGTCCCTTTCTTGTCTTATGGCTTCAGCTAAGACTTCAAGTACAATATTGAATAGAAGTGGTGAGAGTGGACAGCCTTGTCTAGTTCCTGATCGAAGTGGGAATGCTTCCAATTGTTCCCCATTGAACATAATCCTTGCTGTGGGCTTGTTGTATACAGCTTTTATTATATTGATAAAGGTTCCTTCCATTTCTACTGTCTCTAGCGTTTTGATCATAAAAGGCTGTTGGATCTTGTCAACAGCTTTTTCTGCATCTATCAAGAGTATCATGTGGTCTTGGACTTTGGACTGGTTTACATGATGAATTACATTTATTGATTTGCGTATGTTGAACCAATCTTGTGTGCTGGGGATGAAACCTACTTGGTGTCCGTGAATAATCTTTTTAATATGTTTTTGAATCCGATTTGCTAAAATTTTGTTGAGAATCTTTGCATCTGTGTTCATCAGAGAGATCGGCCTATAGTTTTCTTTTTTAAGTAAGTCTTTATTAGGTTTTGGGATTAAGACGATATTAGCTTCATAGAAGGAATTTGGTAGTGTTCCTTCCTTTGCTATTTGATGGAACAGTTTAAGGAGTATTGGTATTATTAACTCCTTAAATGTCTGGTAGAACTCTGTGCTGAATCCATCTGGTCCAGGACATTTTTTGGTGGGAAGATTTGAGATTACTTCCTCAATTTCCTTATATGTTATAGGACTGTTTAAATAATTCACAACTTCCTGATTCAATTTAGGTAAGTTGTGTTTACTTAGAAATTCATCCATCTCTTTGTGTTGTCAAACTTCACAGAGTATAAGTTCTTGAAATATGATGTTATAATTCTCTGGATTTCTTGGGTATCAGTAGTGATAACTCCATGTTCATTTCTGATTTTGTTAATTTGGGTTTTCCCTCTCCTGCTTTTGGTTAATTTAGCTAGGGTGTATCAATCTTATTGATTTTTTTAAAAAAACAGCTTTTTGACTGGTTGATTTTCTGTATTGTTTTCTTAGTCTCGATTTCAGATATTTCTCCCCTTATTTTGCTAATCTCCTCTCTTCTACTACTTTTGGGATCAGATTGCTCTAGTTTCTCTAAAGCTTTAAGCTTCATTGTTAAGTTGTTTATTTCTGATGTTTCCATTTTTTTGATGTAGGCATTAAGAGCTATGAACTTACCTCTTAGAACAGCTTTCATTGTGTCCCAGAGATTTTGGTAAGTTGTATTTTCATTATCATTCACTTTCAGGAAATCTTGAATTTCCTTTTTAATTTCTTCCTGAATCCAGTTCTCATTCAGCATCATAGTGTTAAGTTTCCAGGAGTTAGTGTATTTTCTCTTGTTTGATGTGTTGTGGATGTCCAGCTTTAGGCCGTGGTGGTCTGATAGGGCACAGGCTAGAATTTCAACTTTCCTGTATATGTGTAGATTCATTTTGTGGCCCAATATGTGATCTATTTTGGAGAAAGTTCCGTGTGCTGCAGAGAAAAATGTGTATTCTTTGGTACGTGGGTGAAAAGTTCGATAGAGATCTGTGAGGTCCATTTCTTTCAGGGTTTGATTAAGTTCCAAAGTGTCTCTGTTAAGCTTTTGACCTGCTGATGTATCCCATGTTGAGAGGGCGGGGTTGAAGTCCCCAAGAATTATCGTTTGGGTGTTGATTTCTTGCTTTAGACGCTGTAGGGTTTTCTTAATGAATGTGGAAGGGCCCGTATTGGGTGCATATATGTTCAGTATTGTGAAGTCTTCCTGGTGAATTGTACCTGTGACTAAAATGTAGTATCCATCCGTGTCTCTTATAATTTTCTTTGGTTTGAAGTCCACTTTGTCTGATAGCATAATGGCTACCCCTGCCTGTTTTCTGCTTCCATTTGCTTGTAGAATTGTTGATCAGCCTTTTATTTTTAGAGTGTGCCTATCTTTTGTGGTGAGATGAGTTTCCTGCAGGCAGCAGATTGATGGATTGTGATTTTTGATCCAAGTTTGTAATCTGTGTCTCTTGATCGGTGAATTAATTCCATTAACATTTAGTGTTATAATGGAGAAACTATTTTTAATTCCAGACATTTATTATGTTTAGTAGTTTTTATAAGTATATTGCTTCGCTTTTAATGGTGTTATATTTGCCTTCTGTTCTCCTGGATATGCCTGTTTTTTTCTTCACACTTGAGTATCATTTCTAGCAAAGGCTTGGTTTGGTGGACATGTATCCCTTCAAGTTGTCTTTGTGCTGGAAAATTTTTCTTTCTCCCTCGATCATGACAGATAGTTTTGCAGGGTAAATCAGCCTGGGCTGACATTTTTGCTCATTCAATACTTGAAGTACATCTCTCCAAGCTCCTCTTGCTTTTACTGTTTCGACTGAGAAGTCATTTGTTATTTTAATAGGTTTACCTTTAAAAGTGACTTGTTTTTTCTCCCTTGAAGCTCTCAGGACCAGTTCTTTATCTTGAATGTGGAGTGTTTTAACTATTATTTGCCGTGGCGTGCTTCTGTTTTGGTCGTATCTGTTTGGGTGCGGAATGCCCCTTGTATATGGATGGGCCTCTCTTTTTTTAGATGAGGAAAGTTTTCCTTGATGATCGTTTGAAAAATTTCCTCAGGAGTGGTATTTTGAGATTCTTGCTCTGGTATTCCATGAATACGCATGTTAGGCTCTTGGATATTTCTCTCATGTATCTTTTTGGCTTTAACAACCTCTTCCATTGAGCTGGTTAGTACTCCCACTTTATCTTCAAGGTCTGAAATTCTGTTTTCTGCTTTGTTAGTTCTGTTGATAAGACTCTCTGTGGAGTTCTGGGTTGAAGATAACTTGTCTTGTAGCTCAGTTTTAAACTCTGCTTGAGTCTGTTTGAACTGCTCTATGCCAGTTTTTGTTTCTTGCACTGTTTTTCTCAACTCCTCCAAATGTCTGTTGTGTTCCTCTTCAAAGCCATTGATTCGATTCCTCCCTGATTTCCTCTTTCATAGTATCGAACATGGTAATGATCATATTTTGAAAGTCGTTATCCTGGGTCAGGCTTTCTTGGCCTTTTTCCGTGGGTTTGTTCTGGTTGGAGTCTAACATTATGGGATTAATTTCTTCAGTGGGAAATTTGTTTACTTGAGTGTTGCTTCTCATGGATTTGCACTTTGACTTTGGCATTGTCGTTTTAACTCTTAAGATCTTTCAATTTCACTAAACTGAATTATTTGGCCTGGGGTTCTGGGGATGGGCAGGGACAGAGCTTACCTAGGTCGCAGATGAGGCCTGGCTGGACCAAGCGTGAGTCCGGAGCAGTGGAGCCGGGTGGGGAATGGGAGGATGGGGGCATCGGCGTGGAGCTATTTAACCCGAGGGGGGCTGGGGCGGGGCCCAGGTGCAGGGGGAGGTCCTCCTCGTCCCTCGGCCCTGCACGCGGCTCCGGCTGGATGGTGGGGTTCAGAGCCGGGTCCTTTGGGCTGACCTGGGTTTCTGGTGGGTGGGCGCGGGAGGAGCTTACCTAGGTCGCGGGGTGAGGCCCAGCTGGACCGCGCGCGCTTCCCGACCGGCGGAGTGGGGTGGGGTAAAGTGCCCAGCTCTTAACTTATGTGCTTTCTGTTCTCTCTTCAGCAATTCTCGCAGTTTTAGAAGGGATCATATAAATGTCTTATATGGGGCTGAGCACTTAATCACTACTTATTCTCAGCATTTTGCACCATGAGTCTCATGAGTCTGTGGGAATATGCATAAATATTTAAAAGGAAGTTTGGCTTCGACATTATGTCAATTTAGCTAAACAAGATTGTTAAGCTCCTCTCTTGAGCCCATGACCTCTCCTGCCATGAGCATTTGACCAGGTTTACAATAACAGACCTAGATTTCTTCAGGTGGACTGGGCTTTTGATCCAATCAGAGAACATTTGGTTGCCCCCTTAACCTCTGTGACACTATTACACAAATATTCACCTCATGTCTGGCAAGCTGGTATCATATAGTTCACAAGGTTCACAACTAGCTAAAACCACTGATGCCTTTTCTCCCCCAACAGTCTGTTTAGCACCTTCCAGTGCTCTAGCCAGCATGGAGGAAGCAAACTTCCAGCTCTGTTCAGCTTGATTTCACTATAACATGAAACCAAGGCATGAGGTATCTTCAAAAGTAGGGTCTTATCATCTAGTTCTGGTGGGCACCCAAGAGGAGTGACAAGAAACTGTATCATTTTTTAGGGGGGGAGTAGGGGGATGTTCTCAAGGGCCTGTTTGATCAGCAACACATAACATGAGGAAGTTCCTAGCACTAGAGTTTTGTTTAGTAACCCATGGCTACTGGAAGAAGTTTTCCTGGACATAAATAATGTCTCACATCAAATACTTCTTTATTATTACACATTTTATTCTTTAATTTGGTTATAAGACAGATTTTTTTCATACCCTCCTTCATTTTAGTTTACTATCCCTCTACTCCTAGCTTCCTCTATCCCCCAACCTACTTGAACCTTCCCATCCTCGGTAGTCCCCTCTCCACTTTCATATCTACATTCTACTAGCCCACTTCCCTTATAGCATTCCCTTCCCAATGGCTTTATAAGAACTCCAAGTTTAACATGTAACATTGAAGATTCAAATCTATGATCCACATATGACAGAGGAACATATAGTATTTTTTAATGTGCCTGGGTTTCATCATTCAGTATAATTTTTTCAGGTTTCATCATTCACCTGAAAATTTAATAGTTAGATTTTTCTTTGATTCCCCTGTAAAACTCAGAGAACCTTGTGGAGAAGGAGGCATCAAAAGTATAAGAGCTGGGTTGGAGAGATGGCTCAGAGGTTAAGACTGTGCTTCACAAGCAGAAGGTCTTGAGTTCAGATCCCAGGTCCCACATATAAAACACCAGGCAGAAATGGTGGCAGCCTGCACTTCTGACCCTGGTGGACGGGGCCTGAGAAATCCCAGAGGGAAGCTGAAGTTAGAAGAAAGTAGAAGCAATCCAGGATAATTCCCAAAGTCACCTTTGGTCTTCCATAGGAACACACAGTGCCCTCTGATATGTGCAAACACACACACACACACACACACACACACACACACACACACACACAATAAATTTTAAAACTCTTTAAAAATAAAATAATAAAAAATAAGACAGGAAAAGAAGCTGAGAAATACCACCTTCTGGTGGAGCACAGTTGTTGCAATCATAAACTCACGTTCAATGTATGCTTGCTCTGAGTCAGCACAAGAACTGGATCACCAAGCCAGGCATGGATGGAGGAGGCACTCAGGGGTCCCTTCCCGTCACTACTGAACTATTTGCTAGTAATGGGTTCAGGCAGAAGGAGAGCCATTGACTTTGGGTGTATACTTACTAGTGAATCCACCAAGTTCATAGGTAGTTCCACAAATCATAAAACAGATGGCCTTGGTTGAGCTAAGTAGATCACAAAGTAAAAACAAAAGCCATGCACCTGAGAAAGGGGGATAGAGTTGCTAAGAATGAGTGTGGGTGCCGAGGCTGCTGAAGATGTACCGGAGTAAGTTGCTGAGTATGAGACTGTGGAACCTATAGAGATGACTGTGCACCTCCCCCCGACCTCCCTGTTCCTCCTCCCCTCTTCCCTCCACCCCATCCCCCAGTGCCTCCCCCCCCCAATCCCCAGAGCATCCTTTAATGTGCATGCCAAACTCTCCTGTGGGTATTCCTCTCCTTAAGCTTAGGAAGAATACTGTGACTGTCAGTCCCTAGCCTCAAAGGATCCTAGTGCCTTTAGTCCATGCTAGACTTTGGTAAGTTGTATTTTCATTATTGTTCACTTCCAGGAAATCTTGAATTTCCTTTTTAATTTCTTCCTGAATCCAGTTCTCATTCAGCATCATAGTGTTAAGTTTCCAGGAGTTAGTGTATTTTCTCTTGTTTGATGTGTTGTGGATGTCCAGCTTTAGGCCGTGGTGGTCTGATAGGGCACAGGCTAGAATTTCAACTTTCCTGTATATGTGTAGATTCATTTTGTGACCCAATATGTGATCTATTTTGGAGAAAGTTCCGTGTGCTGCTGAGAAAAATGTGTATTCTTTGGTGTGTGGATGAAAAGTTCGATAGAGATCTGTAAAGTCCATTTCTTTAAGGGTTTGATTAAGTTCCAAAGTGTCTCTGTTAAGCTTTTGACCTGTTGATCTATCCCATGTTGAGAGGGCAGTGTTGAAACCCCCAAGAATTATTGTTTGGGGGTCATTTCTCACTTTAGATGCTGTAGGATTTTCTTAATGAATGTGGAGGGGCCCATATTGGGTGCATAAATGTTCAGTATTGTGAAGTCTTCCTGTTGAATTGTACCTGTGACTAAAATGTAGTATCCATCTGTATCTCTTTCGATTTTCTTTGGTTTGAAGTCCACTTTGTCCGACACCATAATGGCTACCCCTGCCTGTTTTCTAGTTCCATTAGTTTGCAGAATTTTGGACCAGCCTTTCATTTTTAGGATGTGCCTATCTTTTGTGGTGAGATGAGTTTCCTGAAGGCAGTAGATTGATGGGTTGTGATTTTTAATCCAAATTTGTAATCTGGGTCTCTTAATCAGTGAGTTAAGCCCATTGACATTTAATGTTATAATGGAGAAATTCTTTTTAATTCTCGACATTTTTTATGTTTAGTGAATTTTGTAAGCTTATTATTTGACATTTATGTTTTTGTGGTATTATACTACCCTTCTGTCCTCCTGGATTCGGTTGTTTTTTTCTTAAGTTTGTGTATCATTTCTAGCATTTTTTGAAGGCCTGGTTTGGTAGACATGTATCCCTTCAAGTTGTCTTTGTGCTGGAAAATTTTTCTTTCTCCTTCGATCATGACAGATAGTTTTGCTGGGTATATCAGTCTGGGTTGGCATTTTTGCTCATTTAATACATGAAGTACATCTCTCCAAGCTCCTCTTGCTTTTACTGTTTCCATTGAGAAGTCATTTGTTATTTTAATCAGTTTACCTTTAAAAGTGACTTGCTTTTTTTCTCTTGAAATTCTCAGGACCTTTTCTTTGTCCTGAATGTGGAGCATTTTGACTATTATTTGCCGTGGCGATTTTCTATTTTGGTTATATCTGTTTGGAGTGTGAAATGCCTCTTGTATTTAGATAGGCCTCTCATTCTTCAGTTGAGGGAAGTTTTCATTTATGATGAATTGAAAAATTTCCTCAGGTGTGGTATTTTGAGATTCTTGCTCTGGTATTCCATGAATGCACATATTAGACTTCTTCAGGGTGTCCCATATCTCTTGAATGTTCCTCTCATGTATCTTTTTGGCTTTAACAACCTCTTCCATTGAGCTGGTTAATTCTCCCACTTTGTCTTCAAGGTCTGAAATTCTATTTTCTGCTTCGTTAGTTCTGCTAATAAGAGTCTCTGTTGAGCTTTGGGTTGAAGATAACCTGTCTTTTAGTTCAAGTTTAAACTCTGCCTAAGACTGTTTTAACTGTTCTATGCCTATTTTTGTTTCTTGAACTGTTTTTCTCAATTCCTCCAAATGCCTGTTGTGTTCCTGTTCAAAGTGGTTGATGCGGTTGTTTAACTCCTCTTGGATTTCCTCTTTTATAGTTAATCATGGTGATGATTATACTTTGAAAGTTGTTGCCTTGGCTGTTTTCCATGAGTTTGTTCTGGTTGGAGTCTATCATTATGGGATTATTTCCTTCAGTGGGAGATTTGTTTTCTTGGGTGCTGTTCCTCATGGATTTGCACTTTGACTTGGGCATTGTCGTTTTAACTCTTAAAACCTTCTTTCAATTTCTGTGCATTTTTCACTGAACTGAATTATTTGGCCTGGGGTTTGGGGTTGGGTAGGGGAGGCTTACCTAGGTCACTGTGAGTCCCTGCTGGACTGCGTGCCTCCTGGGCAGGTGGAGAAAGGGAGGAGGTGGCGGTGGTGGAGCACTACTTAACCTGGGAAGACTGGGGCGTGGCCCAGGCTTTGGCTGGCTGGTGGGAGGAGCTGGGTCCAGTGGGCTGCCTGGGGTTTGGGATTGGGTGGGGGGAGCTTACCTAGGTCACTCGTGAGTCCTGGCTGGACTGCGCCCATCCTGGGCGGGTGTAAAATTGTTAAAGAACAAAATGACAAAAAACATTGTTTACTCCACCAAATATTAAGTAATTTAATATAATATTAGTGTTAAATATTAAATAGTATTTTAAACGATATGTGTACAAGGATTCTCTCACAATACAGGACAAGCACTGAAGCAAAAGAACTAATAAAGCATTGTTGCAATAGGCAAAACAAAAGGAAACAGACAAGCAGACAAGACCACTATATTTTATATTAAGTCAACAGAATTTAGGCATGGTCCAGGCTGGCCTCAAACTCCTGATCCTCCTATGTCTGCCTATTCGGCATGTCCTACAGGCAGCAAATCAACAAAATTTAACAAAAATGTGATAATATAAGATGTATGATAATTACAATTGGTTTCAAACCACTACATAGATGTTTTAACTACAGCAAAATTATAAGAGGAAAAGAAAGCTCAAGGAAAGTGTTAGAACACCACAGTAATGTGAATGGAGCTAGAGCTCATTGTGTTAGGCACAGAAAAAATAAAGAGTCTCATTCACATGTGCAATGTGAAAGGGGATCTCATAGAAGTCCAGAGCAGAATGGTGGTTACAAAGATCTGCAGGGAATAGTACTGACCGCTTCAATCAGTGAGTACCAAAGTTTGTTCAAAGCAGAAGCGCTGTGTGTTCCTGCACAGCAGAGTAAATAAAGTTCTGTGACCTCACCATAAGGAAATCATAAATGTTTAAAATCAATGATTACTCCTTATTTAAACATTATGAGATATGAACCTGTATTGAAATATCACATGCTATTTCACAAATGTGTATGTTTATGTTTTTAAGTATGAGATTAAATTTGGGCTTTGGAGATAACTCAGGGGTTAAAGTCTTTGCTTCATAGTCAAAAGGACATGAATACCAATCTCTAGATCCCACATAAAAAATACCTCGCAGAAATGGTGGTGGCCTGCAATTCTAGTCCTGGAGAGCAGAGCCTAGAAAACTCCAGAGCAAAGCAATGAAGATGTAGAGCAATCCAAGGTAATTCCTAATATTACCCTTGGGCCTCTATAGGCACACACAACTGCCCTCCAAAGCATGCACACACATACACACACAAATTAAATTTAAATTTAAAAACAAAATTAGATGCAGACTCACTTAGGATAAATTTTGTTTGAGACAGGATCTGATGCACACCGAAAACGTTTTAAAAATAAAATAGTTCTCAACTTTAGTACTTTTCATGTGCATGTGAAAAACGATTTCAAATTTACACTATTTTTAATGCACTACAGGGATAAGAAAATCATTTAAAAACAACTTGAGATGATAATTGTTTTTGATAATGACCATTATAGTGGTTGTGAGGTTGTTATGATTTAGTGTGCCCCTTACAAAATTCTAGCTTTGAAATATAATGGCCAATATGATTGTGCTAGTCATTTGTCCCTTTAATTGCAAGGAAAGCCAGCAAGACTCCTTCCTCATGAGTGAGATTTAAACATTTATGAAAGTGACTTTTCAGGACATTCACTCTTCTTTGGCTCCCTGCCTTCCATCATGTGAAAACATGGTATTGCTTTCCTCTGGACAGCAGAGCCACAAAGAATCACCTTAAAAACAAGGACCAATCACCAAACAAGGACTCTGTTGGCTTGATGATTCCCCACAAGTGGTTTGTAGTATGCTTGTCAAACACTCGTTGACCGTAAATAGACAGACTGTCATAGTTAGGCACAAGTGTCAACTGACAGTTGAGGGTTTTGAGCTCAGGACACATTTGTGGAGAACTAGTGGTTGGGTTAAGCCCAGAGCAAACTTGCAGGAGATTGTCTAGCTGATGGAGAAGGCCCAGGTGGGTGGGATTAGGCCCTGGAATAAAACACACAGAGCTGGTTGTGAGAGTCAGCATCCTTATGTACACTTGGTCAGACATGCTGCTCTAGAAAATAAAGATCATCCCTCTCTCAGCCATTACATAGAGATGGTATGGCCAGTTCCCTAGGCCCTGGTATTGGTGCATGCTCTCCCGGCAAGCTGGACAGACTGTAGCCGGACTATCCTAAGAAATAAATCCCTTGTTCCCTTAAGCCATTTGATAATCAAGACTGTAGCCAGACTATCCTAAGAAATAAACCCCTTGTTCCCTTAAGCCATTTGATGATCAATTATCAGCAACCATGCAGGGTGACTAATTTTATTCTATTGATCTGTATGTGTTTCCCAGTATTTTCTTTCTTCCCCTTGCCTAATTGTTCTATGTAGGACTTTTAGAGCAATGATGAATAAAAATGACAAAAGTTGCCATTCTTGCTTTGTTTTTGGTTTTAAAGGAAAAGCTTTCAACTTTCCACCATTGAGCATATTTACTGTGCTTTTGTCACATGTGACCTTTATGATGTTAGAGTACATTCCTCTGTTCTTTCTCTAATGAAAGTTTTTAAATGAGAGACGTTACTGCATTTTGTCAAATAGTTTTCTACTATGTCCAAGAACCTTATGATTTTTGTCCTTCATTCTACTTATATATCACATTTAATGTAGCATATCAACATTTGTATATTGAACCACCTATTACAAATAGAAGGGTTACCGATTAAGTAGAAAGGGAATGACACAAACTACTCCTGAAGAAAACGTTATTAGGTGAGTTGTAGTATCCCACCAGAGGCAGCATAATGGTGCCCTAAAGAGAGAGGCAAACATGTCAGTTTTGAAGGACAAAGGGAGTTTCTGAATTTTATAAGGTTTTTTTTGGCTGGGTGGGGATTGATTCTACATGATCTATTATATGTGACAGGAGCCATTGAGGAAGGTTCCAGTTAAGAGTGAAGCTATAAGTCAAAGTTGCCTTGGGCTTGAACGTCAGGCAGCCTGGCTTGCTCACAGCTGCAAGCAGGAAAGAGACTGCAGGCCACAGCATGTTTTATCAACTCTTTATCAGGATGACCTGTAAGAGGAGTGTGTGTGTGTGTGTGTGTGTGTGTGTGTGTGTGTGTGTGTGTGTTTGCTTGTGTGCATTTGTGTAACATGGCCTGATTTTACAAGCGAGATGATCTGCAACCTAACTCACCACACCTGTACATATCTTCTTTTCTAATAATTTGTTAGATAGAAAGACTTTTCCTTTGAGTGTTAGTTCCAAAAAGTGTTCATTTTTACACTTTTAACCTGAATGGCAATAGCTTAGAAGAAAAAAAGCCAAACCCATTCATACAAGCAAACAAGTAAGATTAAAAGAAAATTTCTTACACTCATGCTTAGAATTTATTATGCTTGATTCAATTCAGTTTCAGATTTTATTAGACATTAACCTTGATATGATTAGTTTATTGAGCCAAATGGAATTCTCACGTTAATTCTTTATGGATTTTTAACAGAGAAGAAATGCTAAAAAATATTCAGCCAGTGAGGTCTACAGGGAGATATTTCAAGAGGTTCTTTCTGTGTCAAGAAATTTTAAAAAGATAAAGTAAACTGAGAATACAAAGGATAACACAGTCATTAAGTGGGTTATCATCAAATCTAGTACCATCATGAAGTGTTCAAATTGGATGCCACAGATAATAGGAGAAAACATACCTCAGAACTCTGAAAATAAGCTTTGGTTCTCTAACCAGGAGACAACGACTTAGCTGGGTGCTTCCAGAGTTCCTTACAATGTATGAATATGCTTAAAGAGCAAATATTTTCTGTTTTATCAAATAATTGTTTAGAGTGTCTGTTGAATGTGTCAGGCTTCTAATTAAAAACTAAATCTTAAGGGAGTCAGGATCTATTTTACTTTAAAGTAAAGTCAAACTTTACCTATTACACAGCAGCTAAATTTTAAATCACAATTCGTTCTTCAATATTTCTATAATCGACCTCCTGGTTGTTCAATAGTCATAGGCAGAGACCAAAGTAAGTGAGGGTAAGAGGGCTGAAAGGACAGTCAAGATCGTGAGCCTTGACCACAGAACAGCCAGGTTCCAGGGTTTCTTGCAGCTCTGGTAACTCATGTCATCCATTCTCTTGATCAGAGAGGCTGTGGAGATTCAGAGGTTGAGGGTCACATGAAAATGTCCTCATGATCCCAAGGAAAACCACATAGTCAACAAGATCTTTCACTCCTGCTGGCAGATGGCACTTTTCCAACCCTGGATTCCTTTTGAAATTACTCTTTTGTATTTTGCCATATTCTAAATATATAACCATCAGCATGGTTTATTGACGAGTTTGTTTGTTGTTGTTATTTGCTTTCTTTTGGTTTTAACAATACAAGGGATCACATCTCAATAACAAGGGACAGAGGATAGCTTTCCTGGAATAAAGCTAGCCATGACTTTCCTAGCTCTCACAGTTTCTAGGGACATTGGTTGTTCTTTCTTAAACCTTATAATTCTATCTTGTAAAATCTATATCTTCTAGTATATATGACAGATTCAAGCTAAATTCCTTATAGCACAGGGATCCTATATAACTTATTACAGAAAACCCAACACCTCCTCTCTAGCCATTAGATAAAGTAGGGTCAGACTCTGGTGGTCTCTCCTAGACAGGAACTAAGACCCTCATTGGCATGGAGCTAGTTATGAAAGAATGATCATCACGCTTCTACTTTCTCCAAAGACTTGAGACCACAACTCTCAGGAGGGAGTTATATCTATGGAATGAGGATTTGAGAAGCAGCATCAAGAGTAACATATGGAAGCAAACAGGTGGAAGCCTGTAAAACTTTCCCAGCTACAAGAAATCCTGCAAGAGTTGAGTGTAATGCAGATGCCCTATAAAGGACCCTGAGCCTCCTTGCCTAGTGCTTTTGAGCATGTGTCTCTCCCAGCTTATTAGCTTACTCCCTTTCTCAGGAGTGTTTTCTCTTTCTAAATAAAGTGTCCCTGTTTCTGTTTCTAACCATGTATTCCCAGTACAATTAATGATTTGTCCTTGAGTATAAAAATCTAAAAACTTATGCAGGTGCTTTCCAAACTCAGATCTGTGTCTCTGTATATTTATCCATCTATCTTTCTATTTAGCATTCTATTTATTTGTCTCTCTGTCTGTCTATCTATCTATCTATCTATCTATTTATCTATAATTCTGTCTAACCAAGGTAGCTAGCTATAACCATTCTATCTTGCTATCATCAATCATTCTACCATTCTTTCTATCATTATTTTTGCACAATACATGCATCTATTATCCATCTTTCTCTCACTCCTTTCACTCTAATAATAATATATATATGACTTTCTTTCTTTCTCTGTCCTCATCACCACAACTTCCACAGCAAGAAGGCAATCATCACAGAATGCTCTCAAAAGAACACAGCCATCTTGGCACCCTGAACTTGGTCTTTCAATCTCCACACTAAGAGAAAAAGGATGTCCTGTTGTCAAAACTATTCTATTCGGCATTTTGTTATGGCTGTCTACAGAGCTTATATTTGACACATGCATTGATAAATGAAATAATTCCTTAAATTCTGCATCTAGACCCACGGAAAGCAGTATCCATTGTGCTGTCCCATTCATAGCTTCTGATGTAGCAGTTGGAGGTGGAGGCTTTGTTACTTGTGAGAATTTCAAGTGGGGATAATAATAAATACTTCAGTTAAACAGCAGATGGAAATAATTATGGGTAAAATTGCCTATATTAAAATTATGTATTTTTTAATGTTTTCAAGTTTACCAAGGAGTTAGTACAATATGTCAGAAAGAGTAAAATATGGGGCTGGAGAGGTGGCTCAGGGGTTAAGCCTCCGCCTTGCAGGCGGAAGGTCCTGAGTTCGGATCCCAGATCCCACGTATAGACGCCAGGCGGAAGCGGGGGTGGCCTGCGCTTCTGGTCCTGGTAGGGCGGAGCCTGTGAATCCCGGGGCAGAAGGAGGTGGAGGCGTCCATGGTGGTTCACGAATTCGTCCGTGGTTCTACACACACACACACACACACACACACACACACACGAGCGCGCGCGAACACACGCACATGCGCACAGTTGAATAAATAATAATAATAAAAAAATAAAAAAAAAAAGAAAGAGTAAAATATGGAGTAAAATCTTTGGATTTGGGAGGCCAGGGATTCCAGGAATAGACCTTAGACAGATCACTCAACTGTTATGAGCTCACAGAGTAAGAGTAACCAAGCCTACCTACCTCACGCAGCTGGAATCCCTGCTCCGTGAAAGAAACTCATGACCATTTCATGTGGTGTCAGCCAGAATCCAGCATCGCACATGACCTCTGTGTACCCGGGCAGTCCGCACCTGCCACCTGCTGGTGAACAATTGCATGCTCCTCCAACCCCAAGATGCTCCTCCAATCCCAGGCTGTTTTCATTTAACCTCTGGCAATTGTGTTTCAGGCAGTGTGTCCTGTGGTGTGGGGAGTGGGAGTGATCAGTGTGTTCTGACAACAGCTCAGGTGGTTATGTCACTGTTTTCTACTAGCAGCAGAGAGTGTTCCTGTGTCGCTCATGGACATTAGCCATGAACAGCAAAAATTGAGACCTGAATTCGGAATGCTTGCTTTGTAGACCCCATGTTGCAGCTACCTGCGCTCCTCACAGGCATTTTTTGAGAGCTGCTTGCTTATCCCTTTTATTGAACCACCTGCTCTTTTAAGAAAATACCAAGAAATGCAAAACAACTTATATTCCTGAATCCATCTCTGTGGGAAACACAATGGAATCCCCTCCAGCAACCTTCTTAAACGTACAGATGGAGATATTCAAATTCAATGAGACAAATATATCTAAAGACATCAAATATGCCTTTGTTCTAGTCTACCTCATCCATAGTCACGACCTTAAACTCAAAAGAAATCTCACAGAAGAAAATAGTGGTGTTCAATAAGGACAGGAGAGAGAAAAAATCAGAAAGTCATTTGGCATGGAAGAGAGCAATTCTGTTACAAAGATTACAGAGAATTCCCAGCTACAATGTTCAGATCTAGTCAGTCTGCCTGAGTCCTCTACCACTAAGAGTCTTCTGAGATTTCACCTGTGGGCTTCCCCCTCGTCTGTATCTGTGATGAAATTCATCTGACTTTCCCAAATTATGAAGCAACTCACAAAAGCTATTGAGACACTAACTACATTCCTGAACCAAGCTAGATCCTCATGACAAAGATGGATGGCACACAGTCCTTGGGGGATTCATGTTCTGGTGGGAGGCAAACAGATAAACTAATGGTTCCATTGCTTCATTACCTCAAATGTTTCTTGATCACCCAGGAATAGGGCACACATTGCAGAACAAGATAGACTCTCATTACCCATAAATCTTAAGATCTTGTGAGAGATAAAGAAAAATAAGCAAACATCCCAGTCCAGCATGTAAAGCAAGAGTTTCAGGGTTGCTAATTAGAGATTTATCCTGCCTTAAGAAGAGAAGGCAGATGTTCATACTAGGGTTTTGAACTATTAACTGGGGTTAAGAACTATTAAGTCATCTGTCAAAGAAGCACATTCAGAGGCACTGAGCTGGGAGTTCTGCACCCAGGGAACCTGTGATACTGGCAGAGTCAGAAAAGAACAAAGAAGGGGTGGATGCTGTTTCTTAGAGCAGATGTGAAGGGCCCAGTGCATTAGAATGAGAAGTTTTAAATTTATCCTGGCAATAGTAAGAGACACAGGCCCTGATTGGTAAGGTGTGTTTTGCTGTTGCTGTTTGTTTGATTATCGCCTTACAGAAAGATTCTCACACAAGCAGTATAAAAACTGAAAAGTCTAATGAATGCCTAATGAAGCACATGGGTAATAATGATGAGGACACAACTTGGGCCATGGCGTGAGAAGGGAGAGGCTGAAGTCAGGAACCATTTCTAAGCTCAAAATCCCAAGGGTTTGATTGATAGTTGTGAATACACATGGGTGCCTATCATCCTCTTATCGTGTCCACTTTATCTGCATCATTTCTTCATTGGCATGAAGATCTTATGAGTCACGCATTTGTATATCCCATCTTGTGGATCTTGAAACAGAGGCTTAGATTTAGCCCCAACCTCATCTGGACCCAAATTACAGGTGCTGAACTAGTAACACGACAGCTTCCTACTGCAAATGTGGATGATTAAGAGAGAGAAAGAGGGACATGGATTTTTTCCAGCTTGGAGCAAGCTTCTGAAGAAGAGGGGTTTACTTACCGACGGACAGATGTGAGAGCTAGGGTATCCATTGCAGATAAATTGCACTCAGAGGAGGATCCTTAGCTGTACCCACACAAGAAAGTATCATCAACAAAATGCATTCATGAGTGTGGTTGGGATCATCTGTAAAAAAGTAGAGAGAAAACAGAAAAGAACAGAGAAGTTTAACATTCCAAGTAGGTAGTAGATATCACCAAAGGCACATCTTAGCTACGAAATGTCTAGATCAATTCTATCTGGTGCCACAAATGAGAGTCACAGATATGCACGATCATATATTCTAAGAAGGAAAGAATTGAGCCCATAAGTTTTCACAAATGGCAGTATTATCTTTGCAGAAAATGCCAAAGACTCAATGAAAACCTCCTGGGACTGATAAAGAAAGAAAGACCGTAGAACATAAGGCCAGAAAAAGAAAATAGCTTTCCTATTTAGTAGCAAGGAAAAATCCTAATTTAAGTTAAAATAATAAAATTTATAATAATACTCAAATAAAATACTTAAATCTAAATCTAGAAATGTGAAACATGTATACATACACTATGATGAAGCCAATGAAAAATTTCAAAGTCTAAATAAAGGGAAAGATCTTCCGTATTCATAGACTGAAGAAGACTCCATGTTGCTAGGGAACCAGTCTTCCCAACCTGATCTATAGATTTAATGCAATCCCCCTAAAAAATATCAGAAAACTTTTTTATTCACATTATAAAATGAATTCTAAAGTTTATATGGAAATAACAATGTAATAAATCTATAAATCTTAAACTGTCCTAGAATATAAATGAATAAAATATAACTGATAGAATTAATTTGATTTTTATTTAGCCCCATAGGTAAAAATTAACCATCATTTCCACATGAAAAGCTATTGGTTAGATATTTTACATTCTTTCTTCTGCATGAAGTCTTCAAGCTCCAATGTCTACTTGCTGCTTACAGCAGCATTCTGATTGGCTAAGCTCAGCAAGCTCAGCATCCACATGTGGCTCATGGCTTCTAGGCTGCAAACACAGACCTAGGAAAGTGTTGCTCTGTCGTGTCTGCACTGTTGTCCCACTCACCTTCCCTAGAAGATATCTGAGCATCAGAGCATGGCAGCAATGAAGGTATGTCAGCATAGAAGGTTCAGGACTGTGTGCCCCTGTCCTGGGTAGCACTCTGTTGCATGCCACATCTCACATGGTAAAGAAATGGGAGCCTTTCCCCATGCTGCCCGGGGCTCCACAGAGGTAGACCTTAACTTTATCCATCTGTGCCCCCAATGCCTGGAACAGACACTTGCATAGAAAAGGTGCTTGGCCAAGATCCTTGAAGGCAAGGGATTGATGGCCACAGAAGTGTTCCTATGCTTAAGGGGAACACGAGAAAGGGTTCAGGGAAATGCCACCGGGTCCTTTTATGTCATCGGAAAGGAGGACCAAGAGGAGAGTTAGGCATACACAATAAAGGACTCTCTGGGAATTGGGGGGGGAGGCACTGGGAGATGGGGAGGGAGGGAGGGGGAGCAGGGAGGGAGGGAGGGGGAGCAGGGGGTTCGGGGGGAGGAGGGGGGAGGGAACTGGTCTACCTATTAAGTTTGTATGAGCGGAAATAATAATAAAAAATGTTAAAAAAGAAAAGAAAAGAAAAGGTGCTTGATAATAATAGAGTGTGAGTGCGGCCATTCTCAGCTTCCTTGGCCAGTCTTGAGTCTTAACAAAATGCTCTCTTCCCTGTGTCTCATTCTTCAACACACAGAGTGGGAGATTCTACAATGGGCCTTCAACTGCTGCCCTAAGCTTCCTTCCACAAATTTGCAGAAGTCATTCCAAAGTGCTGAGACAAAAGAGGGTTCCTAGAGCTGCAGCCCCAAGAGCCTTCATTCCTGTCCTCCCTTGCTGATGCCCTCAGGTAGGATACACTTAAAGAGGACCGACTTTGAAGAGGTAATGGTGAATACTTAGGCAATTACAAACAAAACTATTAGCAGAACACAGAAATATATATGGAACCTTATAATGGTGCATATAAAAGTGCTTGCAGGGACTGAGGAGTTTGCTCAGCAGTGAAAGCACTGATAATGCAAGTCAAAGGACCCTTGTTCAGGTGTGGCAACCTGCCTAGAAACAGTAACAGCCTGATAGGTCGAGACTAGAAATCCCCAGAGGATGCTAAATAGCTCTTGTTTGAGAACCTGTCTCAAAAAATAATAAAGTGAAGATGACTCTCCAAAACTCAGGACTTCACATGCATATGCAAGCAAATGTGCACCCACTCAAATATGCACCTCCACACATGCATCTATGCGTGTATGTACACGCGCCTGAACACGCACAAACAAAAAAAATGTCAACAGAAAACAAAAAGGGCCGGTGCCAAGGCTACCGTGTTTTTTCATTAAAGGGATGTAACGGATTGTCTAGGATACGAAGGCAATGGATGAACGAAGCATATGACCAGGGAGAGCAGGATCAGACGGCCAGTTAGCAGGTTAGTACAACTTCAGGGCCAGAATGAACGGCATGTTAAGAGGAGGCTGACCTATGGATGCACCTCATGGCACAGTCAGCCAGTAACTGGAGAAGAAGACCATGGTGGACAGGACCTGAGGCTTGAGACTGGAGTAGACTATCCTTTTCCTGGATAGAGGAAGTCTGTGGTGGGAGCAACCTCTGAAGCAAGATGACTGAGCCCGCGTGTGCTTGGAGAACCTCGAGCTCTGGAAGTTCAAAAACGCCAGGTACAGACCCACCCTGCGCAACTGCCTGTGGGCACCTGAAGTTGTTCTCCTGTGCCTACTCCACCTGGATTCCCCCCATCTCACCCAGCAGGTCCACACCCGCCACTGAGCCAGGTCTCGCGCACCACCTACCGAAAGGGCTCCTGAGACTGGGAGCTTCTGAGCCCCCAAGTCTGGGAAATGTTTCAACACACTGTTTAATAGAAGAAACGGAGCCGCTGCTTCTGTCCACACATATTTGCTCAGCTTCTGTGATACGTTGGAGAGGTTCTCTCTTTCCCCAAACTGTCTAGTGAGAAAGACAGATATAAAATAAAAGCTGCAGAATTAAAAATACAGTTCTAAATGATGCAGTGCTGGCAAGGGGCAAAGTGTTGGGAAGGAACTAGCTAAGACGTTGGAATAACTGAAGCATGACTGTAAATTGGCCATGCAAACAAATGAAGTGGGGGAATATTGCAGACAGACTTGTGGAGTCTTTAGGGCAGTGGGACTTCTAAGGTCCCCATCCCTCCCTTTCACATACCCCTTTCCTTTCCAGATAACTGCCTCTCTAAGAAGGTGATTTTTTTCATCTTAGCTTGCACAGTTTAAAACTATATGAGTGTTTTATCTTTAACTTATTTGTAATATTGGATATTACAATTAGAAGTTTAGAGATCTTCATTATTTCTGAATTTACAAGATCACAAATCAAGAGAATTAAACAAATATCCTTGCTTTTGTGGAACCAGAACCTTATGAGTGGAAGAGGTTACATGTATATGTTTATGTGGGCATGTGTGTGCAGATGTATGCATCCATAGGAGTAAAGATCAGATGACATGGGCTGTTTTCACTGATCCCTTTCTACTGTGTTTTTTGAGCTGAATCTCTCTCTCTCTGAAACTGGAGTTCATAAACTAAGGTGTCTGGCTAGTGAGTCAGACCAGGATCTGCCTGACTTTGCCCCCTTCTCAGTCCTGGGGTTAGAGATGCTGCTGAATTTTATTTGGATGCTAGGGATGAAATTCATTTCCCATGTTTGCACAGCATGGAAGTCAGGGACATCGTGTTAAGCACAGAAAGCTAGGGGCAGAAAATAGCTATTATAAACAGACAAAAAGGTCAACCTGAAAGTAGAATAGTGCTTACAAAGACTGGAAAAGATGCAGAAGTGGAGAAGAAAAGAAGAAAAGAGAGAAGAGTTGGCTGTGATCATCTTACTACTGTGTATGCATGTGTATGCATGTAGCACTGAATCTCACTAATGTATACAATTGATGTAGGTTAATCTCAGGAAGAAAAGTCCTTACTTATGCCACAGTTGGCATGCTGTATGTATACAATACTATTCTCATGCACTGATCCAGTTACAGGGTGGTGTGCACAGAGTAACTAAAGGGCTGAGGGATAAACTCTGGATCAGTTGCCACAACATCAGTAAAATACTCTTTTATTAAAATGTGGTTTTCATCACATGCATGAAGAGTTTGAGAAAAGGAGAGCGGGATGCATGGCGTTCAGAATGGCCTTGTGGGGGGCTGGAGAAGTGGCTCAGGGGTTAAGCCTCTGCAGAAGGTTCTGAGTTTGGATCCAAGACCCCACGTATAGATGCCAGGCGGAAGCGGGGGCTGCCTGCATTTCTGGTCCTGGTAGGGCGGAGCCTGTGAATCCCGGGGCAGAGTAAACAAGGAGGAGGTGGAGGCAGTCCATGGTGGTTCCCGAATTCGTCGGTGGTTCTACACACACACATACATACACACACGCACACACACACATACATGCACTATTGAATAAATAATAAATAATAATAAAAAATTTAAAAAAAGAATGGCCTCATGGGGCTGGAGAGGTGGCTCAGAGGTTAAGCCTCTGCCTTGCAGGCAGAAGGTACTGAGTTCAGATCCTAGAGGCAGGTTTGGAAGTGGGGGTGGCCTGCATTTCTGGTCCTGATAGGGCGGAGCCTGTGAATCCTGGGGCAGAGTAAACAAGGAGGAGGTGGAGGCAGTCCATGGTGGTTCTTGAATTCGCCTGTGGTTCTACACACACACACACACACACACACACACACACACACACACATGCACAATTGAATTAAATAAACAAATAAATAAAATAATTTTTAAAAAAGAATGGCCTCTTAGCAAAAATATAACTTAAAATCAATGACCATAAAAATAAATATCATCATAAGAATAGGGATCATAGGGCTGGAGAGATAACTGAACCCACATGATAGAAAGAGAGAATTGACCTCCAAAAGTTGTCTTCTGACCTCTATCCATGTGCCATAGTATATCTCTGTCCCTTCTTCTTCTTCTCTTCTTCTTCTTCTTCTTCTTCTTCTTCTTCTTCTTCTTCTTCTTCTTCTTCTTCTTCTTCTTCTTTCTGTTTCTCTCACTCACTTGCTCATTTGTTCACTATCACTCTCATAAATAAGAAATAAATATTTTTAAATGATATTTTTTGAAAAATAAAGAATATTGGTCTGGACAGAAGTCTCTGGGGTTAAAGTCTTTGCCTCAAAAGCAAAAGGATGTGAACTCAGATCTTCAGATCCCCATAAAAATGTCAGGCGGAATGGCATTTTTCAGAAGCCAGTGTGGACTTCTGGCCCTGGAAAGTAGAGCCTAGGAAAATCCAGAGCAAAGCAATAAGGAGATAGAGCATTTCAAGATGATTCCTAAAGTCTTTTTTGGGCTTCCATAGGCAAATACAGTATCCTCTGGAACACACACACACACACACACACACACACACACACACACACACGCAAAAAATATATTAATGATAACCAACATTATTAGTGTGGGTTCTGGATAATGGAAGTGGACCACTCAATAATAATGACCAGTGGGGTGGTGGAGTTGGTACAGTACCACTAGCACGCAGGCACAGATGCATGTACATGCATTGAAGTTTCAGCCACAACTCTCTCCCTCCAGAAGTCATAGACTTAAAAGAATTGGAACATAGGTAGTACCTGTGAACAGCTTTGTTGCTGGTAAAAGAAACAGAAGCAAGATGGAGATAATGGGAAACTCGAAAAGTAGAGGCAAGAGGATTAGGAATTCAGGCTATCCTTGTCTCAGTTTGCATGCTAGCATGGGCTATTTGACACATGTCTAAAAAAAACAAAATAGAAGCTGATGTTATGCCTAATGGATTATAGCCAGCTCGACCTCAGCTGAGCTATTGCTCATCTGTCAAATGGGGGACAGTAGTCCCTCCCATTTACAGAAGCATTTTCCTTGAGGTTAAATGGGCTGAGCTATATTAAAGTGCCTGTACTTGTTACTCAATTCACCTGGGTGTCTGATGAATGGATGAAAAGGCTAAAGATACTGAAGTGAGCAACTCCACAGAGAATGACAAAACCACGATTCAAAGGGATTTCAACAGGTTGAAATTAGAAGGAATCTATTACTGTGACTCATAATCCAGACACACCGTAGTCCTGCAGAGAGGTGGATAAGCACAATGGAGCAAGATGTGGCCTAAGAGCAGCAACAGCAAAGTGCAGGCCAAGGGTGTAATGTGGCAGCCAGACAGGTACAGCAGACCTGGGCTACATTGCTGAGGCTACCAATAGTAATGGTAGGAGAAGGGGTGGATATGAATCCACAATTGCACCATTCACATGGGGCTGTGCTTGTTATATTAATTAAAGAATATTTTTGGGTCAGGAGAAGTAGTTGCTTCAGCGAGTCCAATGAACACTATGTTAGGGAACAACTGATATTTGGCCTACTTCTTGTTATTATCTATAAAGGCTTAGGAGCAGCCAGAGGGGGGCTGGTGTGACGAACAGGAGTCAGTTCCACACTGGCATGCACATGCTATGTGACCTTGAGGAAATGACTTTGCTCCTCCAAGCTCAGCCTGTTTCCTCCTGTTCTACAGAGCCATCCCCTGGTTAGATAAAATCATATATAGCATGTGTCCACACACATACACAGTGTGCCCACAGAAAGGACACCAAAATGCCAGAAGGTGCTCAGCGCTCTTGACCACTTACCATGGAGTTCTCCTACATGCATCTGCTTGGATCCCAGGTCAATTTCCTGCTCCCCCCCCTCACCTTCATATGCTAATCCCCACTACCTAAGGGATCTGAAACAAGGACAGATCCAAACAAAGTAACTGTGCTTGTCATGTGCTCAAAGACAAGGGAGAATGTCAGTGCACGCTCCTGAGACCTTGAATGCTGCAGGGCTGAAGTGCTAGCTGAGCTCCTACTGTGCTGAGATCCTACTGTACATCAGATCACGTGAGGGCAAGGACACATGCCCCTGCTGCAGCTTGTGATTCAGCGGCTAAGTCAGGTGGAAAAGGAGAAGGGGAGAAGAGAAGAAAGGAGATGAGAGGAGAGGAGGGAAAGGGAGACAAGAGGGGGAAAGGAGGGGAGAGGAAAGGAAAGGGGAAAGAAAGGGAGGGGAGGGGAGGGAGAATTAAAAATAAGGAGACCAAGAAAAAGAGAACAAGGGAATCCTAACTTAAGGGTCGTAAGAGCTGGATTTGTAGAAGCAGCATGTGAACGGAAGGATAAATAAGAAATTCACAGCATTGCTTGGGTAACACGTTCCCCAGCCTCTCTGAGAAGGAATCCCCAGGTTCCTGCCCTCCAGGAGACAGACACTTCTTAATTCAGCCCACTAGGGGAAGAACCACTCCCAAAGAAGGGTTAATGCCACATCTCCCACCATACCACCCTACCACTCCTTCCATCTAATTGGCACAGTCTCCCCACTTCAGAGTTCAGCTGTAAGTGAGTCCATTCCCTCCCATCAGCCCTGCCAGGCAGAACCTGCTGGGTCAGAAACACACCTGGACTTGTTCTGCCGAGTTCTGAGCTCCTGCAAAATTTGTACCTTTCCCCAAACCACCACACCCCTGGCCTGCCGTCACCTCCCAGCACCCCAGTACAGGCTGTACACTCGATTCTGAGGAGCAGAAAGGAGATTCTGCTTGAGCAGCTACAGGGCTAAGGCTGCTTCACACTGTGACTTTCACACTCTAGCATCTTTTAAAGGTGAAGAAGACAGAGACCAGAAAAGCAGAAGGGAAGACAGAAAAAAGAACACAACTGCGAGGCAGAATAGAAACAATGTAAGAGAAAGAATGAGAGAGAGCAAGATTGAGAGCAAGAGAGGGAAAGCCAGAGGGAGAGAGAGAGACAAAGAGATGAGAGAGGAGGGAAACAAAATGCATGGAGAGACAGACCTAGGAACTAGAAATGCCTTCTTTTTTTTTTAATTAGAAAAATGGCTTATTTCTGCTTCTTTCACGCATCTCATGGTCCAGGAAACAGTCTTGCACGTGAACCTGAAACAGCTCAGTACCACACACGTCTACAGGCAAAGCATTGCCGAGAGTTGACTAGCTCTCAGAATCCTTCTGCTTGAATTCAGAAATGTCATCTCCAAAAAAGATGAGGGGCTTGTAAAAAATAATCAATTTATTCAGTGTCACAGTTTTAGAAGTGGAGGGTATCTTAAGAAATAATAATAATTAAAAAACGAGGAAAATGCCACTTAATGTTGTTGGTACATCAGAATAGATCAGCAGGAAGAAAATACTGGATGGAACCCATCTCTGATACCATAGGATTCTGGTCCCAGCTCCAATATCTTCTCCCACTGATGCTCTTCCTTCTGTTTCCCAGCAGACTGGTTCCTTCTTTACAAAGTCATTCATAGGTTCAAATCCAGGATCCACCAATTTCCTCTCCAAAGGTAATAGCCCGGTAATTTCATTCTCATGAATACTCTAGTCATGAGAAAGCTCAGCAGGACACAGACAAACCCAATGAACAGAAGAAGAAATCTGTTGATTTGGGGGATATTTGGTGCGTTGATCCGTCCAGGATTATGAAACCATCCTTCCATGACGTACTGCTGTCTGTTTACTCTGTAGGCAAGGAAGGCCACCGGCTTCTGAAGCCCGTGCTCATCCGTCATAGAGCCAACACTTGGAGGCTCAACAATAACTCCATAAATTATTCCTCCAGTGATGAGGAAGTAGGAAACCACCACCAGGGCGTGCACCGTCACGGCCACTGGCATGTGCACCCAGGGCGGCTTCTTCAGCTTCCGGCCGGGGCATTGGCGCGTATGAACAGAACTCGGACAAGGTCTCGGTGTCAGCGGGGCAGGGCCAGCGCTCCGGCCTCCTGCCGCATGCGCCGTCAGAAATGCCTTCTTGAGTGGGCCATTGGGAGAGGCATCACGTGAGACGTATGCTGTCGGGAGCTGAGGCCGGCCCAGAGAGAGGACACAGAACTTAGGGAAGGGGAAAGCATAGATGCTGGAATGCGTGTTCCCCCAGGTCTCGCTACTGACTGAGGACATGGCAAATCATAGTGTGGGCTAGGCTGAAAGCCATATTGTGATCACTGGGATTTTCCACTGCCAGCAGGAGTCCGTGAGCAGACCAGTGAAAAGACAGTACCCTCCCCTGCTGACCTCACGTGCTCTTCATTCCATAGACACTTAGTTGGCACCAATAGTGTGCCTGACTGTGGGTGGAGTTCTGGAGCTGGAACTGCAAGGATCCGGGGTTAAGATTGGGAAAGGGGACAGAAATAAGCCACCAAGAAATCGGGCAAATCTATGTGAAAGGCGTCTTGGAAGTCTGTCTTTGAAAAGCACCTTAGAATGCAGGGAGACATGGAAGGGAAAAGATCTCAAGAGGCACCTGCCCTCCCTGACAGACAGATGAGGTTTAATGCCTGAGAGGGGAGCTGCTCTCATCAGTGGTGCCCATGCCCCCCGCAAGCGCTCAGGCATACGCCGATGAAAGCAACCAGGTGAAACTAGGTGGGCTACACATGCAGACATGAAATTAGGAGGGAGACTGGCCGGGAGAAACTGTTCAGGGGGAGGAAGAGGAATAGATTTGGATAGTACAGGGAAAACATGACATAGATTCATTGTATTTGTATATGAAATGGACAGAGAATAAAAGTTAATTGAAAAATTTGAAAAGAAAGCAGATGGGATTGGAGGTGACAGCTTGGGGTGGAGAGAGCAAGGACAAAGGTCTCCATATGGGACATTTTTTACTTTGCTCTTCTGGAAGGAAGAGGTCACAGCATGATTCCCCCGGAGGATTCAGAAGCAGCAGGCCTGCCCCAGACCCCAGAGGCACCAGTCTTCATTAGCTCACTAGGTAAACTTGAGTAGGTCACACGCCCACTGCACATTCAGTTTTCTGTAAAACTGGAGTTTCAACCAGTATCGTGTTCACTTTCCTGAAACTAAAAGAAACTTCGCAGTCTTCCCGCACCCCTGTTTCTGTTCAGAGTGCAGAAGACACCTGAATCTATGGGCTCCGGAACCCTATCCACCTACAGAGGGCTGGGGTCCTGAAAATGTCAGCACTCCTTTAACCACAGGCTGGGTGTGTCTGGCTCGTTCCTGCTCCTCACAGACTCCCCCATGTGGCCAATGTCGGTGCCCAGGAAAGCGCGTCCTTCCCACCAGAGTCAAGCAGGAGTGACAGAAAATAGTAGATGCTATCAAGCCACAGACTGACAGCAGTAATGACCACATCCCCGCTGACTTCAGCGGCCATCTCATGTCAATCATCTTTTGGTGGTCAATAAAAGAACAAGGAAGAAGCAACTGCATGTGACAGGCTCCTTCCGACATGACCTTGAGAAAGTCTGGCCAGTGGAATACTCTGGTTGTGTGTAGATGGTAAGTTTAAGATCATCAAAGGTATTTGATCTTGGGAAAATAGCAATTCAGATTGTGCAGTATTGACTGTAAGGAGACCTCTGTGACTGCAGGAGAGATGGGGAACTCTAGAGTTCCCCCCAAAGATGGCCTTCATGAACATAGATCAGGGAGTCTCTGAGGCCTGGATGTGGTTTTTAATAAAAGAAAAGAATGGTAGGGGGACAAGGGGGATTGTACTTTGAAAAATAGTAAAAAAAAAAATAAGGGGAATGAAAGAATGAGAGGGGGAATGGAGGATGAAAACAATTCAAATTCATTATCTAACAAATGCATGAAACTTGAATAATAATAAACATTTCAAATTGGTATTTTGGTCCACTTTGTTCTTCCTTAACAGAATACAAGCAACCGGATAATCCAGAAAGAACAGTGATTTATTTTGTGCATTCCAAGGTCAAGGGCTCAATATCTAGCAAAGGCCTCCTTGCTGTATGTGCCCATGGCAAAAGGTGACAGCCCAAAAAAGTGTAACAAAGAGAAAGAGAGGGCGAGAGGTCAACCCCCCCCACTTAAAAAAAACACATTCTTGCAATAACAGTGTATTAATCACTTTTTAAAAGTCCCATCTCTCAGCACTATTGTCTATTGGGGACTGAGTTTTCAGTACATTAATATTAGGAGAATAGTCAAGTAGATGTTTGTTGACACAATGGATAAGCTAAGCAGATACAACTTCCTAACATCTCATGTCTACTGCTTTGGCTACTTCCTAAATGTTTGGTCTATAAATTCACTTTCACTCGGAAGTCTCCCCTGGAAGTCTGTGTCCAGTCTCCATTCCCATAGTAAGGACCATGCTGGCGACAGCCTCTTATAGAAACACCTGTGGGGTCTGTGTCCCACTGCAGAAGTCTTTTTCTGCTCTGTAAATCAGGAAGAGCACTGTGACAGTTTTAGATGTCAACTTGATAACTGGGATCTGATCTTTAGGCCCACCTATGAAGAATTATTTTATTAAGACAAGCCTTGAAGCACACATGTAGGAGATCATCTAATTGATTGTGAGAAGAGCCAGCACACAGTGGGTGGGACCCCACAGCAGGTGGGGAAGAAGAAGAAAGAATTGGTTGGCTTTGGCAGACTAGAAAAAATGCCCCGCTCTCAACTCTTCCTGCGACTATGTTGTGGCCAGTTCCCTCCTTGCCTGATGTTGGCATAACAGCCTTATCACCATGAGGAACTATTGCCTATAATTGTGAGCATGACTAAAAACCCCTCATTTCACAGATTTGTTTGGGTCATGCTTGGGACTCATCACAGCACTGGGAATCTGAGACTCTGACTCTCTGTAAAAGACCACACAAACCCTTTGCCTGCTCATGCGCACAGGACGTCTGCAGGAAAATGACGAAGAAGCAGAGTCAATGCAATGAGATCTGGTAAGAAGTCTTTGAAAGACACCAGGAGCTGTAAATGTGAGGCTGCTAAAGTCAAGATGTTGTTAGAGGTGTGAAAATTCTCTAAATGCAAAAGTCCAGTATGCATGTCAGAAGAATACACAAAGAAACAAAAATCATGTTTCCAGAACCTTCTCTTCATGCCTTTCCATTTTTTGCCTTGTTTTTTAATAGGCCAACAGAGGTAAGTTTGGCTGAGCAGGTGGGCACTCAGGGGAGAGGAAGGTGAAGAGAGAGGAAGCTGCGCCCAGACTCAGAGAGTTGTGAATGCAAAACTTGAGGGAACAGTGGAGGATATCAGCAGGGCAGAACATGATCATTCCAACTTGGGAAATGGAGATAAGGTAAAGCTGTAAGGGGAGGGGACACGGGCTGAGGAGGGAGACCCAGAAGGAGGATGAGCAGCCTCAGAAGGAGCTGGGGTCTCCCTCAGTGCTTGAAGTGAGGCCACGTCCTGATGATATTGTACAGTGCCTGCCCAGGGGACAGAATATCAGACACATCACTGTGGCCCAGCAGCAGGTAGTTGGGGGTCAGGTAACCCTTGACCACAGCGCACTGGATCAGGTCTTGTGCTGCCTCCAGCGAGGCTGCATTTGGAGGCTCTTCTGCAAAACACATTTACCCACAATCAGTAGGACTTCCAGGCTTCAGGGAGGGAGAACACCTGTATCCCAGTCTTCTCCTCCCTCCCATTCTATTTTGTCCCATAGTCAATAAATAATCAGGCACAAAACAAAGATAAGACTGTAATGTGTCTGATTTATTCTGCCCAACGTTGCTTCTAGAAAGTTAAAAAACTCCCCTGGAGTGGAACTCCAGCATGATACACAACCTCTCAGCAAGTGGAGAGCGGACATGGCCCATGAGGTTATCCTCTGCTGCTGTGCTAGCACAGGCATTAGTGCTGCCCAATTCTGTCACCAGGAATCAAGGAAGGGCACCCATAATTCAAATGAGGCATACAGGTACCAACTTTGCCAAAGACTTTTTTCTCCTTCGAGCCATGCTTGTCTTAGATATGGTTATAAAATGAGATGCATCTGGGGATGCTGGGGGTGAAGGGAAGGGCAAGCACTCTGTTGGGAAGGGGCTCGTCCTATAATAGAATCTTCTTGAAAAATCACTCTGTCAGCACTGCCAATCGCTACCAGTCACCACATTGCTGCCTCTGCCTGCCCCCAGCTTCCCAAGCATTCCGACACAGTCCTTCATGAGCACTTACCTACAAAGTTGCCCATGAAGGCGATTCCTAGAGCAATATCATTGTAACCATAGGTGTGAGAGCCTTCAGTCTTCCAGCCAACCCCTTCATACACTCCACCATCCTGGCCCACCAGGAAACTAGGGTTGGGCAAAGGAAAATAAAGAAGTCACTATTAGGGAGCAGAATCCGACTCAATCATTCCTTTGATCATTGATCCATTCTTCTCCTCATTTAATTACACGGTGACTGAATGTCTCTTACGGGCCAGTATGTGCAGAGACCAAAATCAAACGTGCCGTCCATGCACTGTGCCTTTGTCCCCACTTCACTGAATGTGACTCAGCCAAGATCCCCCCACTGAGTGTGACTGAGGCTTCATGATGGGGCACAATGTGGGGAAGAAAAAACTAAGTCCCCACCCCCCATGAGTCTTCTTGCAGCAGCAGGTTGGCTCGCAGCACAGTCTCTCCTCAAGGCCCCTCAACCATGAATACAGCCTAAAGAGAACTTGGCTATAGAAAACTGGAAAACCCATGTGATGCTCCTAAACGCAGTGAGCATTTACTTTACTTCAAGGAAACCTGACCCTACTAATCAACCTGTTCTTGAAAACATCCTCTTTCTTGAGCTTCTGCGCCAATTAGTTGTAGATTAAAGTCAGAGCCTTTGGACACATCTGTGAAGAATTAATAGTTAAGCAAGCCCTGAGCAGACCCACAGGAGTTTATCTAATTGATGTGCAAAGCCCCAGCCCATGCTGTTGGGAATCATTCCTGGGTAGGTAGGTGAAGTAGATAGTTCAGTATTTTGATATACAGGCATGCTGCCAAGCAAGGAAGTATGTCTCTTTCTCAGCATACAGTGTGGCCAGCTCATTAGGCTCATGATGCTGGTATAAACATTCCTGACATGCTGAGGAAGTATAGCCAAGAATCGAACCCCTTGGTCCCCTAAGTTGTATGGTCATTAGATCAGCAACTTCTTTCTACAAACTAAAGCCTTCTTCCTCCTCCTATTTCTGCTCCTCTTCCTCTTTTTCTTCTTTTTCTTCTTCCTCTGTCTCTCTCTCTCTCTCTCTCTCTCTCTCTCTCTCTCTCTCTCTCTCATTTTACATGCCTTTCCTCAGCTGTTACATTCTAAAAACCCCATGTTTCCTGATGGTTTCCTGGTCTGGCCCCATCTCTCCTCTGAACACATTCACACTAATTCAACATTCATCCACTCCATGGTTTCCATGATTACTGTAAAAGCCAACATGTCTCAACAAACCAGTCATCTTTTGGATTTTTCATAACCACAATATTCCCTACATGCCTCCCTTTTCTTCTCCCAGCCCCATCCAACCACTCATCAACTCATCAACTGTGTCTCTTATGTGACCTTTAAATTCCTCTGCTTCTCTCTTTCACCTGGCACTACCCGGCCCCAAAGAAGCGACTTAGTATACAGTACCCTGTCCAGAGCATCACCCCCTTCCAGTCCACTCTTAAAATAGTAGCCAGAGAGGTTTTCTTCAGTGTGTGAATCTTGTGAAAGGACACAGCCTTCCAAACACGTGACAGTTCCTGTTCACTGAGTCAGTGCTCAGCCTTACTTACCACATTATAGAGATAAACCAACTCGAGGCTCTAAAAGTCACTGTGGTCAAATCCCATATGAGTAGCTGAAATTATCATATTCTAACCTTAAATCCCACCTATGAAAGTGCGAGACATCTCTCAAATAGCTTCTACTAATCTATTAGTTGAATATAGTTCTTTACTGTGGACCTAGCATTTCCAGGCCCAAAGAGAATATTCTGATCTCACTGCCAGTCTTCAAGCAGAAATGTATTGCCGAATGGTAAAGATGAGGCCTGGCGAGGTTATAACTAGCAAGATTTTAATATTAGGGAGAACAAGTCTGGAGCTAGGCTAAGATAAGACAGGAGAGAACCTTTGCCCTGATTGGTTAGAATAGATGGCATAATAAGGCACCTCCTTCTCTATCTTTCCCTGCAAGTTTCAGTCTTGCTTTATCATTCTCTGATTCTTATGCTTTCTTTCCAGTCTTCCCAATCATGCTGGAGAATATCCCCAAGAGGGGCAAATCAGCCTAGCTGCTCTGAGTGACACTAGGTCTAGAGTCTTGCAAGAATAAAATATGACACCTGTGTAAAGCAGCCAGGCTCAACCTCCCTTTCCATGGCTCTGAAGAAAAAGGAGTCATGTGTTTGACTTACTGATATCCGATGTCACAGAAGTCCCGTTTGTCCATGTGATAGGACTGTATGTCTCTAACTCGAGTCAGGCAGTCCACAGATGTATTGCAGCTTCTCCCGGCAGAATGGATAATGATGACGAATTTGGCTGGAAGATTCATTTGAGGGCAGTCTGTCTTTCTGGCCTCCCAAGCAGACCTTGGGGTGATGCTGGGACACACTGTAGGGAAATGAAGCACCAAGTCCCCCTCGTGAGTCGCCTCACAGCTGAAGCTTGCAGCGCAGTCTCTCCCAGGTGTCCTTCAACCACAGACACAGCCTAAGGTGGACTTGTCTAGAGAAGGCTGGAAAGCCCATGGGAAAGCTGCCTGAGTCAGGATGCAGGAGCCAAAGGACAGGGGACTGATGACAGAAGCCAGTGCGTAAGCAAAGAGGAAAAGACTAATATACTTCACTTGCACTTGTTCATTCTCTGACTTCCCTCACTGGAACATTTGGTTCTTAATGATGGGGAGTTTTACCTGCTTTGTTCACAGCCATGTGATAAGGATTTGGAAAAATTAAAAACGTTACCTGCTGGTCAGTCAATATTTGTAGACTGAGTGAAAATATGTGTACATAATCCTGGTAAAAATAGGCCATGAACGGGAAAATGCTGATTCTGAAGTTTCATTTCTAGGGATGTGATTCAGTGGCAGAGAACTTGTCTAGTATGGTCAAGCCCTGGCTTGATACCCAGAATTCCCCCCTCTCCCCCCCCCACACACAAAAAAACCACTCAGAGTTCTGGCAGACATGAGATGTTCTTGGTTCAAGAAGCCCTTTGGAGTCCAGTAGGTGAGTACACTCCTAAATATAGTCAGGTGGTGATACAGAGGTAGAGTTGAAGGTTTTACCTTTCCTGGGCATCTCTGAATGCTGAGAGATCAAACAGGTCTCTTCTTTCAAGAGAAGTGGCTGGATGTACCTGGGCGACAGGTGGCCGTTTTGGATGGCTAGGGCAATCAGGCGCTCTGCAGCTGACAGAGCAACAGGACTGGGATCGCTGCCTTAAGGAGAATGACATAGAGCAGACACTGTCAGTAAGGAACTGCTGTGTTGACCAGACACAGGGAGTGGGATGTAATAGTCATCTGACCCAAGTGGTTGGTGGGTGGCAAAGAGAGGAATGCCAGATCTGAAGAGTCACCGTGCAGTTATGGCATGGACATCATGTCTCAGGAAACACTGCCATATGCCGTAAGCCTCCCAGTATGCGCTTGTCTTTCTTCTCCGTGGAGTTTGTTTCCAGTGTCACTCCTTCCGATCATAAAATAATCCGATGCACACATAAACACGGGCAAGTGGCTAACCTGCCAATTGGCTGTCTTTAATTAGTTTCAGCTAAAACCCGTAAAACTCCTTGAAGCGGGAAAAAAGTCATACAAATCAAAGGCAATACGAATGTACCGGAAAAGCCTCACTGAAACCAGAACTTGCCAGCACCAACAAACACGGTCTTTCCTCTCTGATGTGGGTTTTCATTTCCCAGGCACTGTGCCTCAGCATCATCCACATTTGACAATGGGAGAGGAAATGTTAGGTACTGCACAGCCTGAATGCATTTCCCAGTTGACTGTCTGGGAGAAAATGACTTGGACGAGAATAACAACGCCCTGCAAACCAGTGCTGCACGGCCCGGCTTTGTGGCCACCTTCTACACACTTAGAGTTTCTCAAATCCTGAGGAGGGCTCCATACCACGTATGCAGGTTTACTGGCCATCTTTAGGTGTCCTGATGAGCCTTCAAAACTTAAACCTTTTGTGCTTTGAGAGAGACTCACGGGTTACGGACTCTGCATTGCACGCAGAAGGTCCTGATGTTTGGGTCCCAGTTCCCAACAAATAAAAAACTCCAATATGAAGGAGTTTGGCATGCACATTAAAGGATGCCCCAGGTTGGAAGGGGAGGTACTGGGGGTGGGGGAAGGGGGAGGGGAGGGGGGCACAGGGGGAAGAGGGGTTGGAGGGAGGGGACGGTGTACCTGTCAAGTTGTTATGAGTGTGAAATTTAAACAAGTAATGCATGGATGTACCGGGGAACATTAAAAAAAAAAAAAGAAAGCAAATATAAAATATAACTAAATTTTTTAAAAAATCCAAATGAAACAGTGGTTGCCTTATTACTTCTAGGACTTTGGTGGATGGAAGCCTGGGAAATCCCAGGAGCGAAGCAAAAAAGGACATAGAAGCAATTCCCGGAGATTGAAGTACTCTGTGGTCCTCCATAGTGCCCTCTGATACACACCACACACCACACACACTAACTAAAGTTAAATCACTTTAAAAAAAACTTACACTTTTCATTGCTGTCAGACCCCTCAGAGGCTCTAGCGCCTCCTGCTTGAGCACACTATGGTGTCGCTTTTGTTCTAGGACGCAAGGGAAATCAAGCAGGGGGACTCCTCCTGTGGCTATGATTATAGTGCTAGAAGATGCTATGGAAGGCCTCTGGGAGAGAAAACTAATCAGAAGTCTTGCCAGCTATCTGTTATGTGTGCTATAATGAACCTGCCCTGATCCGCATGGCATACTGTTTTGGGGGTAACCAAACTGTTTTCTGTTGGATTTGAGGCCTTACTCCATGAGGAACTCCATGTCTATTGCTATATCTTTTTTCTTTTTTCCTTTTTATTTTCCAATTTTGTCCCTATTCACCTGTTTGTTTTTGATTTTTTTTTTTTTTTTTCTTGGGATAGGGTCCTGGAAGGGTGAGCTTTACTACTGCTATTTTTGTTCAATGAACCATATTGTCCAAACTGCATCTTGAATATCCAGTATTATCCATCTGATCTTAGTCAGAGATTTCTCTTTGCAGTGTGCAGAGAAACAACGTATCTTTTGAGTACTCAGTCCAGACAGAACCCTACTTTATCACCTTCAAGAAAACAGGGAGCATCATGGAAGAAGGCACAGAAAGAATATAAGGGTTGGGGATGGAGGGATTACAAACATTGGTCTTGTGGACTCCTAGAATGATTGCAATACTAACAGCAACTGTGGAGAGCTATATCCACCGCCGCAGCACAGAATAGGGCCATTCAGCATCTCTTGTTGCACACTCCCTCCTCGAGGAGCTACTGTGGTCTTAATGCTCTATATGTATGTGCATGATCCAGTAAATCCCCTCTGTCAATTTTTCCTGCAAGTAACACAAATTAAAAACAGTAATTACACAGGAAAGGCCGCTCCTGGGTAGCCAAGAGTCCTTACCACCCACTCGGGGGAGACTCAGAGGGAGGTTGGATTTCACACAAGAGGGGCTGTTTCCGGGGGTGGGGAGGAGAAGCCCTGGGAGCGAAGGTAAGGAGGCGGTGAGGGAGAGGGGAATAGGGAGAGTGCCAGGGACGGGGTGGGGGGTGGAGAGAAGCAGGAGGACCAGCGGTACTATTGAGCCTGTATGATTGCGGGGCAAAACAATCAGTGGTCAAGAAAGAAAAGAAAAATGCAAAGAAATTAAAATATTTGAAAAGAAGGGCCAGCAGGAAGAAAAAGAGAGAGGAAGAAGGTAGTAGATGTATATAAGATACACAGCCTATTTATATATGAAATGGTCAAAAAATTACAAACCACACCTAGGCTTGTTTTGTTACAGATCCTTTACTGTCTGCTTGGCAGCTTCAAGGCGAGCCCTGGTTCTGGTGCTGCTCTGACAACAGAGCCTCAAAGTCCTCAAGTTTTTCAACAGGCCTACTACTCAGCAAGGTTCGGCAAAGAGGCGGGAAGCAGCCATCACCTGAGGCTTGTGCAGCCGCCTCTCACTAACGGTCTTCAGCCAGCATGCCTGCTCTCTCTCCTTTCCCTAGGTGGGTTGCTTTAGTCATGCAACATGCTCTAACTAGGCCCTAACAGCCGCCCCTGGAGCCCTTTTCAAAAGATCAAGCACGGAACTGCTTTGAAAACCAAGCCACCTCTTCAACATGAAGATGAAAATCTTCACTAAAGCAAGCCAGAGAATGTTCTAGAATGAAACTGGCCAAGCAAATCCTGAAGGGGCTGTCATGGCAGCATGTGCAAGCACTCACCCTGATCAACCCTATGCACTAGTGTTTTCACATGAAGCAGGAGCCTACCGTAGGCCATTCCTCTGTGATGTAACGTCCCAGGTACATCTAGGGTTTGGTGTGACTTATATCATTAATTGTGCATATCCTTATCAGCAACGTAACGCGAATACGGGAGAAAGCAAAAATGTGCAAGTGTAATGGCGCAGATACGAAGACTACTGTTATCGGAACATGTGGCAGTCTAGATAATTAGAGCGAATTACAGAGAGCGGTGAAGTGCTGTAAGAGGCAGTCTTAAGCTAGTGAGAGTATATCTTTTGACGTGCGTAAGCCAGAGAAAGTGCCACCAGACAGGAGCGCAAACGTTTGTGCGACGACTGCAGAGCAGCTTCTTAAGTGAAGCTGTACTTGCACAATCGGTCGACTAGCGCAGAATTCCCGATAAGGGAGCCACTAAGGGCATGAACGTATTGAAAGGTCATCTCCCCCCCCGTCAGATTCAGACACTGAAGCATCACTCTATATTCGATCTCTTAGCCATGAGCAGCTCCTGGTATATAGGGCACGCTTCTATCCAGATATCGTCGTTACTGAAGATTTTCACCATCATACGCTGGTTGCCTTTGTGATCCAGTCTGACACATCAATCACTCCTAGATGACAGACGCTATCTTATTTCCCATCCTCACGCCCATCATCTGTTGAGTGTGGTGATAGTGACTTTGCATTGGATGTCGTTTACGGAAAATGCTTGCCTGCCACATCAGCTCAGGATGTTCCCTACCTTCAAACTACGGTTTTAAATAGTCTCATGGCCTTAATCAAGGTCCTGATTCATTTGGAATTAAGTCTGTTAATGTGACAAGTCGGGTTCCAGTTTAGTCTTCGCATGTAGGAGAATCGAGTTTGCCGGCACCAAATTTGTTGAAGATGCTGTTCTTTTTCCATTGGTTTTTGGGCCCCTTTGCAAACGACTTCAAATGGCTGTCATTTTGTGGACTATATCTGGGTCTTCACCTCTTATCCATTGATCTTGTGTCTTATTTTGGAAGCCAGTACCAGCTTGTCTTTCTAACCTATGGATTTAGTATAAACTAAGTTGGTATGGTATACCATCCAGCTGTGTTTTTTACTCAGGATTGTCTTTGCATATCCTGGGTTCTTATGTGTGCCTCATATGACTTTTGAGATATTGGCCTTTGTTAGAGCGATTGGGTTGTGGGATTTTAATTGTTAAGCATGAATTTGGTATATTGCTTGTAGGTGGTCTTTTTATCATTTGTTCTGCCAAATCCCAGGAACATGGGAGGTCTCCACCTTCTGGTTGTCTTCTGCTAATTTCTTTTTACGGATTTTAAAGTTTTCTTGCTTGTAAGGGTCACTTAATTACTCGCGTTAGGTTCTTACCACAGGTATTTCATTTTTTTAGGGGCCTCTAGTAATAGGGATTGTTTCTCTCAGGGTTTTTCACTTGCTTTCATTCTGGCTATATAGGGAGCTCACTGGTTTTTGACATTTTTTTGTATCTGCTTTCCCCTGCTGAACCTTCTCAATTAGTTCCAGAGTTTCCTGGGTGGAGTTTTTGGATCCACTACCGGTATAGCACTCCTGTATCTGCAGACATAGAGATAATTGACTTCTTCCTTGCCTAATTGATTCCCTTTATACCTTTCTTGTTTCTTTGGCATTCAGCTAAGACTTCCAGTACAATATGACTAGAAGTGGTGGAGACGTGACAGCCTTGTTCGTCCTGATCCGTGAGGAATGCTTTCCAGTTTTTCCCCATTGAGCTTAACTCCTTGCTGTAGGCTTTGTTGTATACAGTCTTTATTATTTGCTAAAGGTTCCTTTCCATTCCTACAGTCTCTAGGGTTTGATCATTAAAACGGCTGTGGATTTGTCAAGAGCTTTTCTGCAATCTATGCGAGAGTATCCATGTGTCTTGGATTGTCGACTGGTTTATATGATGGATTACGTTATTGATTTGGCGCTGTTGAACCACCCTTGTGTTGGCCTAGGATAAAGCCCTACTTGCTCCTCGTTGAACTGGTCTTTTTGATAGTTTTTGAATCTGATTTTGCTAAGACTTTTTTGTTGAGGACTCTTTGCCTCTGTGTAATCAGGAGCTTGGCCTACATTTTCTTTTTTAAGTGTATCTTTATTATGTTTTGGATTAAGATGATATTAGCTTCATAGAAAGAAGTCTGTGGTTCCTTCTTTGTATGTGATTGAACAGTTAAGGGCATATTGGGTTATTAACTCCTTCAATGTCTGTAGAAACTCTGTGCGTAACCTTCTGGTCCGGACATTTTTTTGTGGTAAGATTCGCGATTACTTCACTGCATTTCCTTGCCTTGGTTAGATATTAAAAATTCCAAACTTCCTGATTCACTTTCATGTAATTTGTCTTTAGCATTAGAATTCGAGCCAGTCTCTTTGTGTTGTCCAAGTACAGAGTATAATTTTTAATTGGTTATATATATCTGCATTTCTTGTGTATCACCAGGAGTTATGAACTCCATGTTCATTTCTAATTGGGTTCATAGTGGGTTGTTCTTCTCTTGCTTTTGGTTAATTTAGTGCGGGTGGTACAATGCTGTTGATTTTCTCAAAGAACCAGCTTTTTGGATGTGGTTGATTCTCGATGTTTCTTATCTCTTTTAGCGATAGTTTCTCCCCTTATAGTTGCTGAATCCTTCTCTTCTAGACTGTCGTTGGGAGGTCAAGATGGCTCTAGTGTTCTAGGCTTTAAGCTGCCTTGTTAAGTTATTTATTTGTGATGTGTTCATTTTTTTGAGGGGGCATGTAAGACTAGAACTACCGTCTAGCCACTTCATTGTATCCCAGAGATTTTGATAAGTTGTATTTCATTATGTTCATTTCAGGGAAATCTGGATTGCTAGGGATGTTCTTCCGTGAATCCAGTTCTCCTCAACATCATAATGTTAAGTTTCCATGAGTAGTGTGGTGAGATGGTTTCTTAAGGCAGGAGATTGATAGTTTGTGGTTTTTATCCACGTTTGCCTCTGTTGCCTCTGCTCCCTGCGTTAATACCCATGACCATTTACTGTGTTCTGGAGATTACCACGACGGAGGTACCAGTATAGCCACGGGGGGCTGCCCTATCGGGGGGGGGGGGTTATGGGGTCCCCGTGTTTTTTTGTCCACCTGGGTTTATGCACAATTACTCCACCCCCCCCCCCCCCCCCCCCCCCCCCCCCCACACGTTACTAGGCTGCAGCAGCCAGAATTGGACTTTGCCTGACCTGCACAATGGCTGACATGTCAACGACCCCAAAGTCTAGCATGGATCACAGGGGAGAAGGCTCCAGGCAGTAGGATCTTTAGAGGCAAGGAGTTAACAGTCATAGTAGAGTTCCCATACTAACAGGGAGCCCAAGAAAGGGCTCTGAGCTATGCCACTGAGTCCTTATCCCTCATAGGGTGGAGGACTCAGAGAGAGGTTTGACATTCACACAAAAGGATGCTCTAGGGATAGGAGGGAGGAAGGGGGAGGCACTGGGAGAGGAAAAGGAGAAAGAGTGGTGAAAGGAAGGAGGAAAGGGGGAAGAATACAAGGGAGGATGACTGGGGAGGGGAAGAGGGAGGGAGAGGACGGGGGTCCCTATTGAGCTTGCATGATTAGGAAAAAAAATAAAATGTGGGAGAAAGAAATTTGTGCAGAAAAACCTTGTATTCTTTCTCTTCACTATTGAGGCAAATGAGCAAAGCTTCAGATTTCAAGTATAATCCTCAAAGCAGGTACTTAATGCACAATGCATGATCTTGCCCTGCACTAGTTTCCCCTAGAACTCTCCTTGCCACATCCCCCAGTGTCCACTCAGCCCTTTGTGGTCCCGGCCAACCTTCAGGGTAGCAAATGGAAAAAGATTTCACAGGCATAAACTGTATCCACTAAGGGAAGGATGTGGGACTAGACTAATAGGTAGTCTCCGCACCATTCTGAATCTGTTTTCTAGCCGTGTTGCTCTAAAAAAAATCCTTTGGCTTTCTTGCACTGTTTGCCCTTGCTTCTGAGAATCAAAGATGGGAATATTTCTCTTCCTCACTGCTTCTAGCTGTGTGTGAGGCTTACTGATATCGCTGAAGAACTCTGTGAATTGTAATGCCGGGAGAGCCCCAAGGTGTGTGAGTTGTAGTTCCAGACCTTCTGCGCTTCCTCCCAGGACCTCCTAGGTCCTCCAGTAAGTGACTCAGAGTTGCCCTATCTGATAATCTTTGTCGAACGTGGGTTGAGTTTTGATTTCCTTTTTCTTTAAACACTTTTCGATCATTTATATACCAATGAACCCCAGAAAATGGGAGAAGCAAAGAAGGAAAGCCAGAAGCACCCTCATGAGAGGGAGTTCAGGGTACAGAGTTTGAGGATCTGACCCGCCACTCACTTGAAGGCTACATCGCACCAGCCTTTGTTGTAGACAGAATGGGACTGTAGGACCCGCACCATCTGGCTGCAGGTGATCTGTTCCCGGCACTCCATTCCGGTAAGATGTTCTATGATGAGGTAGTCCACAGGTGAGCTCAGCAGAGCTTTGCAGGTGAGTACATTTGCCCCCCACTCCTTTCGGGAAACTATGGCAGGAGTGCCTGTGCAAGAGACCACAAATTAGTATGCAACTGACCCTACCCAAGATCCTGGTTGCCTTCACTGAGCGGTTTGGAGCCCCTAGAAGGAATGTCAACAGCAGCAGTCCTCCTTCTCATCCTTCTCATTCACACAGCCCAGCTTGTTCAAAGACAATATCCAGCTCTGCACTGGGCCTCATCAAGCTGCCTTGCTCTCCAAAAGTTCTCTCCTTGCATTTCTCTGGGGGCAAATTCCACTCCCATTCCGCTTCCTCTCTGGCTTGCACGACCTGCTTTCCCTCAGAACACATCGCAGGTGGCACCCCAGATCCAACCCCAGACTCTGAGCTGCAATCTCTCAAAACATCTGAGCAGGAAATACACAAAAGCCATTGCAGATAAACTTGCACTCGCGGAGGCTTCCTTAGCTGTACCCACACAAGAAAGTATCATCAACAACATGCATCAGAGTGTGGTTTGGGATCATCTGCAAAAAAGTAGAGAGAAAACAGAAAAGAACAGAAGACGTTTAAATTCCAATTAGGTAGTATTGATATCACCAAAGGCACATCTTAGCTATGAATGTCTAGATCAATTCTATCTGGTGCCACCCAATGGAGAGCACAAGATATGCACGCTCATATATTCTAAGAAGGAAAGACTTGAGCCCATCAGTTTTCACAAATGGCAGTATTATCTTTGCAGAACAATGCCAAAGATTCAATGAAACTCCTGGACTGTAAAGAAAGAAAGACCGTAGAACATCAGGCCAGAAAAAGAAAATTAGGCTTTCCATTTAGTTAAGCAAGGAAAAATCCTAATTTAAGTTAAAATAATAAAATTATAATCATTACTCAACTAAAATACCTTAAATCTAACCTCTAGAAATGTGAAACTGTCTACATACACTATGCATGAAGCCACTGAAAAATTTCAAAGTCTAAATAAAATGGAAAGATCTTCCTTATTCATAAACTGAAGAAGGACTCCATGTTTGCTAGGAAACCAGTCTTCCCAACCTGATCTATAGATTTAATGCAATCCCCCTAAAAAATACAGACAAATTTTTATTCACATTCTAAAATGAATTCTAAAGTTTCTATGGAAATAAACAATGTATAAATCTATAAATCTTAAAAAACTGTCCTAGACTATAAATGAAAAATATAAACTGATAGAATTAATTTGATTTTTTATTTAGCCCCATAGGTAAAAATAACCATCCTTTTCCACAGAAAAGCTATTGGTTAGATTATTTTACATTCTTTCTTCTTGCATGAAGGTCTTCAAGCTCCAATGTCTACTTGCTGAATTACCGCAGCTCTGATTGGCTACGCTCAGCAAGGCTCAGCCTCCACATGTGGCTCATGGCTTCTTAGGCTGCAAACAAGACCTAGGAAGTGTTGCTCTGTCGTGTCTGCATGTTGTTCCCACTCACTTCCCTAGACGATATCTGAGCATAGAGATGAAGCAATGACAGGTATGTCAGCATAGAACGGTTCAGGACTGTGTGCCCCTGTCTGGGTCAGCACTTCTGTTGCATGCCAACATCTCACATGGTAAAGGAAAGGGAGCCTTTTCCCCAGCTGCCCGGGCTCCACAGAGGGTAGACCTTAACTTTACTCCATCCTGTGGCCCCCAGCCGGAACAGACATTGCATAGAAAGGTGCTTGGCCAGATCCTTGAAGGCAAGGGCTTGATTGGCCACAGACGTGTTCTATGCTTAGGGGAACACGAGAGAAGGTCCTAGTGGAAATGCCACTGGGTCCTTTTATGTCATCTGGAAAGGAGACCAGATGGAGAGTTAAGCATACACAAAAAGGGACTCTCTGGAATTGGGTGGGGAGGCAACTGGGGATGGGGAGGGAGAGGGAGGCAGGGAGGGAGGGAGGGGGAGCAGGGGGTTCGGAGGGAGGAGGGGGCGGGGGGAGTGAACTGGTCTACCTATTAAGTTTGTATGAGCAGTAAAATCAATAATAAAACATGTTAAAAGAAAGAAAAAGAAAGGTGCTGATAATAATAGAGTGTGTGCGCCATTCTCAGCTCCCTGGCCAGTCTTGAGTCTTAACAAAATGCTCTTTCCCGTGTCTCATTCTTCCAACACCACGCGTGGTTGGGGGGTGGGGCTGGTTGTTGTGAGATTCTACAATGGGCCTTCAACTGCTGCCCTAAGGCATTCCTTCCACACAATTTTGCAGAGTCATTCCAAAGTGGCCCTGACAAAAAGGGAGTGTCCTAGAGCTGCAGCGCCGAAGAGCCCTTCAGTCCTGTCCTCCCTTGGCTGATGCCTCAGGTAGGATACCTTAAAGAGGACCGACTTTGAAGACGGTAATGCGATACTTAGGCAATTACAAACAAAACTATTAGCAGAACACAGAAATATATGATGTAAACCTTTAATGGGCAATAAAACGTGCTTGCAGGGCTGAGGCGTTGTGCTCACTCGTGCAAGCCCTGATAATGCACCGTCAACGCCCTTGTTCCAGGTGTGGCAACCCCTGCCTAGCACCATCCTAACCTGACTAGTCTCGAGAACCTACGAACATCACCACGAGGTGCTAATCGCTCTTTGTTTGAGAACCACCTGTCTCAAAAATAATAAGTGGAAGCTGACTCCCCAAAACTCAGGACTCACATGCCATATGCAAGCAAATGTACACCCACGCAAAATGACACCCCCACAGCGATCTCCATTGCGTGTATGTACAACGCGCCTGAACACGCACAAACAAAAAAAATTGTCAACAGAAAACAAAAGGGCCGGTGCCAAGTGCCTACCGTGTTTTTCTATTAAAGGAGTACCGGATGTCAGGATACGAAGGCACATGGATGAACGAAGCATATGAACCAGCGTGAGAGCAGGCTAGACGGCCAGTTAGCAGTTAGTACAACGTTCACAGGGCCAGAATGACGGCTGTTAAGAGGAGGCTGACCTATGGATGCACCCATGGCACAGTCAGCCAGTAACGGGAGAAGACGACCATGGTGGACAGACCTGAGGCTTGAGACTGGAGTAGACTATTCCTTTCCTGGATAGAGGAAGTCTTGGTGGGAGCAACCTCTGAAGCAAGATGATGAGCCCGCGGTGCTTGAGAACCTCGAGCTCTGGAAGTTCACAAGACCCAGGTACAGACCCACCCTGCGCAACTGCCTGTGGGAACCTGAAGTTGTTTCTCCTGCGCCTACTCCACCTGGATTCCCCCATCTCACCCAGCAGTCCCACACCTCGCCACTGAGCCAGGTCCTCGCGCACCACCTACCGAAAGGGTCCTGAGACTGGAGCTTCTGAGCCCCCAAGTCTGGGAAATGTTTTCAACACACTGTTTAATAGAAGAAACGGCGCGCTGCTTCTGTCCACACATATTTGCTCAGCTTCTGTGATACGTTGGAGAGGTTCTCTCTTTCCCCAAACTGTCTAGTGAGAAAGACAGATATAAAATAAAAGCTGCAGAATTAAAAATACAGTTCTAAATGATGCGTGCTGGCAAGGGGCAAGTGTTGGAAGGAACTAGCTAAAGACGTGGAATAAACTGAAGCATGACTGTAATGGCCATGCAAACAAAATGAAGTGGGGGAATGTGCAGACAGACTTGTGGAGTCTTTAGGGCAGTGGGACTTCTAAGGTCCCCATCCCTCCTTTCACATACCCTTTCCTTTCCAGATAACTGGCCTCTCCTAAAGAAGGTGATTTTTTTTCATCTTAGCTTGCACAGTTTAAAACTATATGAGTGTTTTATCTTTAACTTATTTGTAATATTGGTATTATAATTAGAAGTTTAGAGATCTTCATTATTTTTTCTGAATTTACAAGATCACAAATCAAGAGAATTAAACAAATATCCTTGCTTTGTGGAACCAGAACCTTATGAGTAGAAGAGGTTACATGTATATGTTTATGTGGCATGTGTGTGCAGATGTATGCATCCATGGAGAAAAGAATCGCATACATGGGCTGTTCTCACCTGTTTCACTGATCCCTTTCTACTGTGTTTTTTGAGCTGAATCTCTCTCTCTCTGAAACTGGAGTTCATAAACTAAGGTGTCTGGCTAGTGAGTCAGACCAGGATCTGCCTGACTTTGCCCCCTTCTCAGTCCTGGGGTTAGAGATGCTGCTGAATTTTATTTGGATGCTAGGGGATGAAATTCATTTCCCATGTTTGCACAGCATGGAAGTCAGGGACAATCTGTTAAGCACAGAAAGCTAGGGGCAGAAAATAGCTATTATAAACAAACAAAAAAGGTCAACCTGAAGTAGAATAGTGCTTACAAAGACTGGAAAAGATGCAGAAGTGGAGAAGAAAAGACCTGAATGTAGCATTGTAGCATGAATCTCGCTAATGTATACAATTGATGTAGGTTTAATCTCAGGAAGAAAAGTCATTACTTATGCCACAGTTGGCATGATGTGATGTATACAATACTATTCTCATGCGCTGATCCAGTTACAGGTGGTGGTGTGCACAGAGACTAAAGGCTGAGGGATAAACTCTGGATCAGTTGCCACCACTCAGTAAAATACTCTTTATTAAAATGTGTGTTTTCATCAATGCCTTGAGAGTTTGAGAAAAGGAGAGCGGGATGCTGGCGTTAGAATGGCCTCGTGGGGGGCTGCGAGAAGTGGCTCAGGGGTTACGCCTCTGCAGAAGGTCTGAGTTTGGTCAGACCCCACGTAATGATGCCCGCCAGGCGGGAGAGGGGGCTGCCCCCATTTCTGGTCCTGGTAGGGCGGAGCCTGTGAATCCCGGGGCAGAGTAAACAGGAGGAGGGGAGGCAGTCCATGGTGGTCCCGAATTCGTCGGTGGTTCTACACACACACATACATACACACACGCACACACACACATACATGCACTATTGATAATAATAAATAATAATAAAAAAATTTAAAAAAAGAATGCCTCATGGGCTGGAGAGTGGCTCAGAGGTAAGCCTCTGCCTTGCAGGCAGAAGGTACTGGTTCAGATCCTAGACGCAGGTTTGGAAGTGGGGGTGGCCTGCATTTCTGGTCCTGATAGGCGAGCCTGTGAATCCTGGGGAGGTAAAAAGGAGGAGGTGGAGGCAGTCCATGGTGGTTCTCGAATTCGCCTGTGGTTCTACACACACACACACACACAACACCACACACACACACACACATGCACAATTGAATTAAATAAAACAAATAAAATAATTTTTTAAAAAAGAAATGCATCTTAGCAAAAATATAACTAAAATCAATGACCATCAAATAAATATCATCATAAGATAGGATCATAGGGCTGAGAGATAACTGAACCCACATGATAGAAAGAGAGATTGACCTCCAAAAGTTGTTTCTGACCTCATCCATGTGCCATAGTATATCTCTGTCCCTTCTTCTTCTTCTTCTTCTTCTTCTCTTCTTCTTCTTCTTCTTCTTCTTCTTCTTCTTCTTCTTCTTTCTGTTTCCTTCACTCACTTGCTCATTTTGTTCACTATCACTCTCAAAATAAGAAATAAATATTTTTAAATGAATTTTTTTCAAAATAAAGATATTGGTCTGGACAGAAGTCTCTGGGGTAAAGTCTTTGCTCAAAAGCAAAGGATGTGAACTCAGATCTTCAATCCCCATCAAAAATGTCAGGCGGGAATGGCATTTTCAGAAGCCAGTGTGGACTTCTGGCCCTGAAAGTAGAGCCTAGGAAAATCCAGAGCAAAGCAATAAGGAGATAGAGCATTTCAAGATGAATTCCTAAAGCTTTTTTGGGCTTCCATAGGCAAATACAGTATCCTCTGGAACACACACACACACACACACACACACACACACACACACACGCAAAAAATATATTAATGATAACCAACATTATTAGTGTGGGTTCTGGATAATGGAAGTGGACCACTCTAATAAATGACCAGTGGGGTGGTGGAGTTGGTACAGTACCACTAGCACGCAGGCACAGATGCATGTACATGCATTGAAGTTTCAGCCACAACTCTCTCCCTCCAGAAGTCATAGACTTAAAAGAATTGGAACATAGGTAGTACCTGTGAACAGCTTTGTTGCTGGTAAAAAGAAACAGAACAAGATGGAGATAATGGGAAACTCGAAAAGTAGAGGCAAGAGGATTAGGAATTCAGGCTATCCTTGTCTCAGTTTGCATGCTAGCATGGGCTATTTGACACATGTCTAAAAAAAACAAAATAGAAGCTGATATTATGCCTAATGGATTATAGCCAGCTAGACCTCAGCTGAGCTATTGCTCATCTGTCAAATGGGGGACAGTAGTCCCTCCCATTTACAGAAGCATTTTCCTTGAGGTTAAATGGGCTGAGCTATATTAAAATGCCTGTACTTGTTACTCAATTCACCTGGGTGTCTGATGATGGATGAAAGGCTAAAGATACTGAAGTGAGCAACTCCACAGAGAATGACAAAACCCGATTCAAAGGGATTTCAACAGGCTGAAATTAGAAGGAATCTATTACTGTGACTCATAATCCAGACACACCGTAGTCCTGCAGAGAGGTGGATAAGCACAATGGAGCAAGATGTGCCTAAGAACAGCAACAGCAAAGTGCAGGCCAAGGGTGTAATGTGTGCAGCCAGACAGGTACAGCAGACCTGGGCTACATTGCTGAGGCTACCAATAGTAATGGTAGGAGAAGGGGTGGATATAATCCACAATTGCACCATTCACATGGGGCTGTGCTTGTTATTATTAATTAAAGAATTTTTTGGGTCAGTCAGAGAAGTAGTTGCTTCAGCGAGTCCATGAACACTATGTTAGGGAACAACTGTATTTGGCCTACTTCTTGTCATTATCTATAAAGGCTTAGGAGCAGCCAGAGGGGGCTGGTGTGACGAAAGGAGTCAGTTCCACACTGGCATGCACATGCTATGTGACCTTGAGGAAATGACTTTGCTCCTCCAAGCGCAGCCTGTTTCCCCTGTTCTACAGAGCCATCCCCTGGTTAGATAAAATCATATATAGCATGGTCCACACACATACACAGTGTGCCCACAGAAAGGACACCAAAATGCCAGAAGGTGCCAGCGCTCTTGACCACTTACCATGGAGTTCTCCTACATGCATCTGCTTGGATCCCAGGTCAATTTCCTGCTCCCCCCCCTCACCTCTCATATGCTAATCCCCACTACCTAAGGGATCTGAAACAAGGACAGATCCAAACAAAGTAACTGTGCTTGTCATGTGCTCAAAGACAAGGGAGAATGTCAGTGCACGCTCCTGAGACCTTGAATGCTGGCAGGGCTGAAGTGCTAGCTGAGCTCCTACTGTGCTGAGATCCTACTGTACATCAGATCACGTGAGGGCAAGGACACATGCCCTCTGCCAGCTTGTGATTCAGCGGCTAAGTCAGGTGGAAAAGGAGAAGGGGAGAAAGAAGAAAGGAGATGAGAGGGAGGAGGGAAAGGGGGAGCAAGAGGGGAAAGGAGGGGAGAGGAAAGGAAAGGGGAAAGAAGGAGGGGAGGGGAGGGAGAATTAAAATAAGAGACCAAGAAAAAGAGAACAGGGAATCCTAACTTAAGGTCGTAAGAGCTGGATTTGTAGAAGCGCATGTGAACGGAAGGATAAATAAGAAATTCACAGCATTGCTTGGGTAACACGTTCCCCAGCCTCTCTGAGAAGGAATCCCCAGGTTCCTGCCCTCCAGGAGACAGACACTTCTTAATTCAGCCCACTAGGGAAGAACCACTCCCAAAGAAGGGTTAATGCCACATCTCCCACCATACCACCCTACCACTCCTTCCACTAATTGGCACATGCTCCCCACTTCAGAGTTCAGCTGTAAGTGAGTCCATTCCCTCCCATCAGCTGCCAGGCAGAACCTGCTGGGTCAAAACACACCTGGACTTGTTCTGCCGAGTTCTGAGCTCCTGCAAAATTTGTACCTTTCCCCAAACCACCACACCCCTGGCTGCCGTCACACTCAGCACCCCAGTACAGCGTACACTCGATTCTGAGGAGCAGAAAGGAGATTCTGCTTGAGCAGCTACAGGGCTAAGGCTGCTTCACACTGTGACTTTCACACTTAGCATCTTTTAAAGGTGAAGACAGAGACCAGAAAAGCAGAAGGGAAGACAGAAAAAAGAACACAACTCGAGGCAGAATAGAAACAATGTAAGAGAAAAAATGAGAGAGAGCAAGATTGAGAGCAAGAGAGGGAAGCCAGAGGGGGAGAGAGACAAAGAGATGAGAGAGGAGGGAAACAAAATGCATGGAGAGACAGACCTAGGAACTAGAAATGCTTCTTTTTTTTTTAATTAGAAAAATGGCTTCTTTCTGCTTCTTTCACGCATCTCATGGTCCAGGAAACAGTCTTGCACGTGAACCTGAAACAGCTCCAGTACCACACCACGTCTACAGGCAAAGCATTGCCGAGAGTTGACTAGCTCTCAGAATCCTTCTGCTTGAATTCAGAAATGCATCTCCAAAAAAGATGAGGGGCTTGTAAAAATAATCAATTTATTCAGTGTCACAGTTTAGAAGTGGAGGGTATCTTAAGAAAATAATAATTAAAAAACGAGGAAAATGCCACTTACTGTTGTTGGTACATCAGAATAGATCAGCAGGAAGAAAATACTGGATGGAACCCATCTCTGATCCATGGATTCGGCCCAGCTCCATATCTTCTCCCACTGATGCTCTTCTTCTGTGTTCCCGCAGCCTGGTTCCTTCTTTACAAAGTCATTCATAGGTTCAAATCCAGGATCCCCAATTTCCTCTCCAAAGGTAATAGCCCGTAATTTCATTCCATGAATACTCTAGTCATGAGAAAGTCAGCGGACACAGACAAACCCAATGAACAGAAGAAGAAATCTGTTGATTTGTGGGGGATATTGGTGCGTTGATCCGTCCAGGATTATGAAACCATCCTTCCATGACGTACTGCTGTCTGTTTTACTCTGTAGGCAAGGAGAGGCCACCGGCTTCTGAAGCCCGTGCTCATCCGTCAAGAGCCACACACTTGGAGGCTCAACAATAACTCCATAAATTATTCCTCCATTGAGGAGGAAGTGGAAAACCACCACCAGGGCGTGCACCGTCACGGCCACTGGCATGTGCACCCAGGCGGCTTCTTTCAGCTTCCGGCCGGGGCATTGGCGCGTATGAACAGAACTCGGACAAGGTCTCGGTGTCAGCGGGGCAGGGCAGCGCTCCGGCCTCCTGCCGCATGCGCCGTCAGAAATGCCTTCTTGAGTGGGCCATTGGGAGAGGCATCACGTGAGACGTATGCTGTCGGGAGCTGAGGCCGGCCCAGAGAGAGGACACAGAACTTAGGGTAGGGGAAAGCATAGATGCTGGAATGCGTGTTCCCCCAGGTCTCGCTACTGACTGAGGACATGGCAAATCATAGTGTGGGCTAGGCTGAAAGCCATATTGTGATCACTGGGATTTTCCACTGCCAGCAGGAGTCCGTGAGCAGACCAGTGAAAAGACAGTACCCTCCCCTGCTGACCTCACGTGCTCTTCATTCCATAGACACTTAGTTGGCACCAATAGTGTGCCTGACTGTGGGTGGAGTTCTGAGTGGGAACTGCAAGGATCCGGGGTTAAGATTGGGAAAGGGGACAGAAATAAGCCACCAAGAAATCGGGCAATCTATGTGAAAGGCGTCTTGGAAGTCTGTCTTTGAAAAGCACCTTAGAATGCAGGGAGACATGGAAGGGAAAAGATCTCAAGAGGCACCTGCCCTCCCTGACAGACAGATGAGGTTTAATGCCTGAGAGGGGAGCTGCTCTCATCCAGTGTGCCCATGCCCCCCGCAAGCGTCAGGCATACGCCGATGAAAGCAACCAGTGAAACTAGGTGGGCTACACATGCAGACATGAATTAGGAGGGAGACTGGCCGGGAGAAACTGTTCAGGGGGAGGAAGGGAATAGATTTGGATAGTACAGGGAAAACATGACATAGATTCATTGTATTTGTATATGAAATGGACAGAGAATAAAAGTTAATTGAAAAATTTGAAAAGAAAGCAGATGGGATGGAGGTGACAGCTTGGGGTGGAGAGAGCAAGGACAAAGGTCTCCATAGGGACATTTTTTACTTTGCTCTTCTGGAAGGAAGAGGTCACAGCATGATTCCCCCGGAGGATTCAGAAGCAGCAGGCCTGCCCCAGACCCCGAGGCACCAGTCTTCATTAGCTCACTAGGTAAACTTGAGTAGGTCACACGCCCACTGCACATTCAGTTTTCTGTAAAACTGGAGTTTCAACCAGTATCGTGTTCACTTTCCTGAAACTAAAAGAAACTTCGCAGTCTTCCCGCACCCTGTTTCTGTTCAGAGTGCAGAAGACACCTGAATCTATGGGCTCCGGAACCCTATCCACCTAAGAGGGCTGGGGTCCTGAAAATGTCAGCACTCCTTTAACCACAGGCTGGTGTGTCTGGCTCGTTGCTGCTCCTCACAGACTCCCCCATGTGGCCAATGTCGGTGCCCAGGAAAGCGCGTCCTTCCCACCAGAGTCAAGCAGGAGTGACAGAAAATAGTAGATGCTATCAAGCCACAGACTGACAGCAGTAATGACCACATCCCCGCTGACTTCAGCGGCCATCTCATGTCAATCATCTCTTTGGTGGTCAATAAAGAACAAGGAAGAAGCAACGCATGTGACAGGCTCCTTCCGACATGACCTTGAGAAAGTCTGGCCAGTGGAATCTCTGGTTGTGTTAGATGGTAGTTTAAGATCATCAAAGTATTTGATCTTGGGAAAATAGCAATTCGATTGTGCAGTATTGACTGTAAGAGACCTCTGTGACTGCAGGAGAGATGGGAACTCTAGAGTTCCCCCCAAAGATGGCCTTCAGAACATAGATCAGGGAGTCTCTGTAGGCCTGGATGTGGTTTTTAATAAAAAAGAAAAGAATGGTAGGGGGACAAGGGGGATTGTACTTTGAAAAATAGTAAAAAAAAATAAGGGGAATGAAGAAATGAGGGGGAATGGAGGATGAAAACAATTCAAATTCATTATCTAACAAATGCATGAAACTTGAATAATAAAACATTTCAAATTGGTATTTTGGTCCACTTTGTTCTTCCTTAACAGAATACTAGCAACCGGATAATCCAGAAAGAACAGTGATTTATTTTGTGCATTCCAAGGTCAAGGGCTCAATATCTAGCAAAGGCTCCTTGCTGTATGTGCCCATGGCAAAAGTGACAGCCCAAAAAAGTGTAACAAAGGAAAGAGAGGGCGAGAGGTCAACCCCCCCCCACTTAAAAAAAACACATTCTTGCAATACAGTGTATTAATCACTTTTTAAAAGTCCCATCTCTCAGCACTATTGTCTATTGGGGACTGAGTTTTCAGTACATTAATTTAGGAGAATAGTCAAGTAGATGTTTGTTGACACAATGGATAAGCTAAGCAGATACAACTTCCTAACATCTCATGTCTACTGCTTTGGCTACTTCCTAAATGTTTGGTCTATAAATTCACTTTCACTCGGAAGTCTCCCCTGGAAGTCCTGTGTCCAGTCTCCATTCCCATAGTAAGGACCATGCTGGCGACAGCCTCTTATAGAAAACACCTGTGGGGTCTGTGTCCCACTGCAGAAGTCTTTTTCTGCTCTGTAAATCAGGAAGAGCACTGTGACAGTTTTAGATGCAACTTGATAACTGGGATCTGATCTTTAGGCCCACCTATGAAGAATTATTTTATTAAGACAAGCCTTGAAGCACACATGTAGGAGATCATCTAATTGATTGTGAGAAGAGCCAGCACCAGTGGGTGGGACCCCACAAGCAGGTGGGGAAGAAGAAGAAAGAATTGGTTGGCTTTGGCAGACTAGAAAAAATGCCCCGCTCTCAACTCTTCCTGCGACTATGTTGTGGCCAGTTCCCTCCTGCCTGATGTGGCATAACAGCCTTATCACCATGAGGAATATTGCCTAATTGTGAGCATGACTAAAAACCCCTCATTTCACAGATTTGTTTGGGTCATGCTTGGGACTCATCACAGCACTGGGAATCTGAGACTCTGACTCTCTGTAAAAGACCACACAAACCCTTTGCCTGCTCATGCGCACAGGACGCTGCAGGAAAATGACGAAGAAGCAGAGTCAATGCAATGAGATCTGGTAAGAAGTCTTTGAAAGACACCAGAGCTGTAAATGTGAGGCTGCTAAAGTCAAGATGTTGTTGAGGTGTGAAATTCTCTAAATGCAAAAGTCCAGTATGCATGTCAGAAGAATACACAAGAAACAAAAATCATGTTCCAGAACCTTCTCTTCATGCTTTCCATTTTTTGCCTTGTTTTTAATAGGCCAACAGAGGTAAGTTTGGCTGAGAAGGTGGGCACTAGGGGAGAGGAAGGTGAAGAGAGAGGAAGCTGCGCCCAGACTCAGAGAGTTGTGAATGCAAAACTTGAGGGAACAGTGGAGGATATCAGCAGGGCAGAACATGATCATTCCAACTTGGGAAATGGAGATAAGGTAAAGCTGTAAGGGGAGGGGACCGGGCTGAGGAGGAGACCCAGAGGAGGATGAGCACCTCAGAAGGAGCTGGGGTCTCCCTCAGTGCTTGAAGTGAGGCCACGTCCTGATGATATTGTACAGTGCCTGCCCAGGGGACAGAATATCAGACACATCACTGTGGCCCAGCAGCAGGTAGTTGGGGGTCAGGTAACCCTTGACCACAGCGCACTGGATCAGGTCTTGTGCTGCCTCCAGCGAGGCTGCATTTGGAGGCTCTTCTGCAAAACACATTTCCCCACAATCAGTAGGACTTCCAGGCTTCGGGAGGGAGAACACCTGTATCCCAGTCTTCTCCTCCCTCCCATTATTTTGTCCCATAGTCAATAAATATCAGGCACAAAACAAAGATAAGACTGTAATGTGTCTGATTTATTCTGCCCAACGTTGCTTCTAGAAAGTTAAAAAACTCCCCTGGAGTGGAACTCCAGCATGATACACAACCTCTCAGCAAGTGGAGAGCGGACATGGCCCATGAGGTTATCCTCTGCTGCTGTGCTAGCACAGGCATTAGTGCTGCCCAATTCTGTCACCAGGAATCAAGGAAGGGCACCCATAATTCAAATGAGGCATACAGGTACCAACTTTGCCAAAGACTTTTTTCTCCTTCGAGCCATGCTTGTCTTAGATATGGTTATAAAATGAGATGCATCTGGGGATGCTGGGGGTGAAGGGAAGGGCAAGCACTCTGTTGGGAAGGGGCTCGTCCTATAATAGAATCTTCTTGAAAAATCACTCTGTCAGCACTGCCAATCGCTACCAGTCACCACATTGCTGCCTCTGCCTGCCCCCAGCTTCCCAAGCATCCGACACAGTCCTTCATGAGCACTTACCTACAAAGTTGCCCATGAAGGCGATTCCTAGAGCAATCATATTGTAACCATAGGTGTGAGAGCCTTCAGTCTTCCAGCCAACCCTTCATACACTCCACCATCCTGGCCCACAGGAAACTAGGGTTGGGAAAGGAAAATAAAGAAGTCATATTGGGAGCAGAATCCGACTCAATCATTCCTTGATCATTGATCCATTCTTCTCCTCATTTAATACACGGTGACTGAATGTCTCTTACGGGCCAGTATGTGCAGAGACCAAAATCAAACGTGCCGTCCATGCACTGTGCCTTTGTCCCCACTTCACTGAATGTGACTCAGCCAAGATCCCCCCACTGAGTGTGACTGAGGTTCATGATGGGGCACAATGTGGGGAAGAAAAAACTAAGTCCCCACCCCCCATGAGTCTTCTTGCAGCAGCAGGTTGGCTCGCAGCACAGTCTCTCCTCAGGCCCCTCAACCATGAATACAGCCTAAAGAGAACTTGGCTATAGAAAACGGAAAACCCATGTGATGCTCCTAAACGCAGTGAGCATTTACTTTACTTCAAGGAAACCTGACCCTACTAATCAACCTGTTCTTGAAAACTCTCTTTCTTGAGCTTCTGCGCCAATTAGTTGTAGATTAAGTCAGAGCCTTTGGACACATCTGTGAAGAATTAATAGTTAAGCAAGCCCTGAGCAGACCCACAGGAGTTTATCTAATTGATGTGCAAAGCCCCAGCCCATGCTGTTGGGAATCATTCCTGGGTAGGTAGGTGAAGTAGATGTTCAGTATTTGATATACAGGCATGCTGCCAAGCAAGGAAGTATGTCTCTTTCTCAGCATACAGTGTGGCCAGCTATTAGGCTCATGATGCTGGTATAAACTTCCTGACATGTGAGGAAGTATAGCCAAGAATCGAACCCCTTGGTCCCCTAAGTTGTATGGTCATTAGATCAGCAACTTCTTTCTACAAACTAAAGCCTTCTTCCTCCTCCTATTTCTGCTCCTCTTTTTCCTCTTTTTCTTCTTTTCTTCTCCTCTGTCTCTATCTCTCTCTCTCTCTCTCTCTCTCTCTCTCTCTCTCTCTCTCATTTTACATGCCTTTCCTCAGTGTTACATTCTAAAAACCCATGTTTCCTGATGGTTTCCTGGTCTGGCCCCATCTCTCCTCTGAACACATTCACACTAATTCAACATTCATCCACTCCATGGTTTCCATGATTACTGTAAAAGCCAACATGTCTCAACAAACCAGTCATCTTTTGGATTTTTCATAAACCACATATTCCCTACATGCCTCCCTTTTCTTCTCCCAGCCCATCCAACCACTCATCAACTCATCAACTGTGTCTCTTATGTGACCTTTAAATTCCTCTGCTTCTCTCTTTCACCTGGCACTACCCGGCCCCAAAGAAGCGACTTAGTATACAGTACCCTGTCCAGAGCATCACCCCCTTCCAGTCCACTCTTAAAATAGTAGCCAGAGAGGTTTTCTTCAGTGTGTGAATCTTGTGAAAGGACACAGCCTTCCAAACACGTGACAGTTCCTGTTCACTGAGTCAGTGCTCAGCCTTACTTACCACATTTAGAGATAAACCAACTCGAGGCTCTAAAAGTCACTGTGGTCAAATCCCATATGAGTAGCTGAAATTATCATATTCTAACCTTAAATCCCACCTATGAAAGTGCGAGACATCTCTCAAATAGCTTCTTACTAATCTATTAGTTGAATATAGTTCTTTACTGTGGACCTAGCATTTCCAGGCCCAAAGAGAATATTCTGATCTCACTGCCAGTCTTCAAGCAGAAATGTATTGCCGAATGGTAAAGATGAGGCCTGGCGAGGTTATAACTAGCAAGATTTTAATATTAGGGAGAACAAGTCTGGAGCTAGGCTAAGATAAGACAGGAGAGAACCTTTGCCCTGATTGGTTAGAATAGATGGCATAATAAGGCACCTCCTTCTCTATCTTTCCCTGCAAGTTTCAGTCTTGCTTTATCTTCTCTGATTCTTATGCTTTCTTTCCAGTCTTCCCAATCATGCTGGAGAAATATCCCAAGAGGGGCAAATCAGCCTAGCTGCTCTGAGTGACACTAGGTCTAGAGTCTTGCAAGAATAAAATATGACACCTGTGTAAAGCAGCCAGGCTCAACCTCCCTTTCCATGGCTCTGAAGAAAAAGGAGTCAGTGTTTGACTTACTGATATCCGATGTCACAGAAGTCCCGTTTGTTCCATGTGATAGGACTGTATGTCTCTAACTCGAGTCAGGCAGTCCACAGATGTATTGCAGCTTCTCCCGGCAGAATGGATAATGATGACGAATTTGGCTGGAAGATTCTTTGAGGGCAGTCTGTCTTTCTGGCCTCCCAAGCAGACCTTGGGTGATGCTGGGACACACTGTAGGGAAATGAAGCACCAAGTCCCCCTCGTGAGTCGCCTCACAGCTGAAGCTTGCAGCGCAGTCTCTCCCAGGTGTCCTTCAACCACAGACACAGCCTAAGGTGGACTTGTCTGAGAAGGCTGGAAAGCCCATGGGAAAGCTGCCTGAGTCAGGATGCAGGAGCCAAAGGACAGGGACTGATGACAGAAGCCAGTGCGTAAGCAAAGAGGAAAAGACTAATATACTTCACTTGCACTTGTTCATTCTCTGACTTCCCCACTGGAACATTTGGTTCTTAATGATGGGGAGTTTTACCTGCTTTGTTCACAGCCATGTGATAAGGATTTGGAAAATTAAAAACTTACCTGCTGGTCAGTCAATATTTGTAGACTGAGTGAAAATATGTGTACATAATCCTGGTAAAAATAGGCCATGAACGGGAAAATGCTGATTCTGAAGTTTCATTTCTAGGGATGTGATTCAGTGGCAGAGAACTTGTCTGTATGGTCAAGCCCTGGCTTGATACCCAGAATTCCCCCTCTTCCCCCCCCCACACCACAAAAAAACCACTCAGAGTTCTGGCGAGAATGAGATGTTCTTGGTTCAAGAAGCCCTTTGGAGTCCAGTAGGTGAGTACACTCCTAAATATAGTCAGGTGGTGATACAGAGGTAGAGTTGAAGGTTTTACCTTCCTGGGCATCTCTGAATGCTGAGAGATCAAACAGGTCTCTTCTTTCAAGAGAAGTGGCTGGATGTACCTGGGCGACAGGTGGCCGTTTTGGATGGCTAGGGCAATCAGGCGCTCTGCAGCTGACAGAGCAACAGGACTGGGATCGCTGCCTTAAGGAGAATGACATAGAGCAGACACTGTCAGTAAGGAACTGCTGTGTTGACCAGACACAGGGAGTGGGATGTAATAGTCATCTGACCCAAGTGGTTGGTGGGTGGCAAGAGAGGAGACAGATCCCACAGCCAGGACCAAGGACCTAAATGATACCAACTACTCTGTCAAAACTCTAGGCAACCACAGTTGGTGACCTCTTCTGGGTGCCAAACTAAAACTATTTATCTACTTCACCTCTAGCTGAAGGGCCAGAAGGAGAT